>CP106730.1:5152430-5539666 GCA_025506655.1 Gossypium rotundifolium | reverse complement strand
ATAAATTATGCAACATTTACTTTGCTTTTATTCTCATCCAACGACTTCATAAATAGTGCTTTAACCCTTTAACAATCGGGTTTAGACACCATAAATTGCAACTAAATAAACATCATTAATTTGGCGCATCAAATGGCATTCGGTCATACATCTACAACATTGAATTAGTCTTCTATTATCATCCATTGCATTAATGGTAGCATTAAACACTCCCATTCACGGTTTCGGACATAATAAATACATCACTATTTATTCATTTCCATCCATACCAATTGAACCACACAAGAAAGTAAAAAAAAAAAAAAACATTATCAAGAAAAAATAATATCAAGGCTCTTGCTACCACATTTAAGAAATTCATGCACTAATAATCCATGCATCTAAACAATTTAACATTTTCACCAAGCTTTACCGTCCATCATCCATCAAAATTTCCTTGAAAAGTAACTATGATCCGGAGAAGAGCTTTGAGAAATTACCGGATCATTTGAAGAATATGCTCTAGATGAGCTAAAATTAAAATTTATCTCCACATGCAATCGGTTTGAGGTCTCTCCTCCTTGAAAACACCAAGGAAGAAAAATAGAAGAAATGAATCCCTCTCTATTTTTCTTTTGTTTTTAACGATGAAGAAGATAATGGGATGAAATAACATGTTTTCTTTATTTTATTATTATATCACATATATTATAATATAACATGTTTTTTAACTTAATTATATAATATATAAAACATGTTATCATGAAATTAAGAACCACATTCAGTCCACTACATAATAGATGGTAAATTTACCACTTAAGTCCACATATAAAAGAGATCAAAACAATTAAACCACTCAATTAATAAAAGGCTACTTTTACCACTTATGTAATTTGATCCTTTTCTTAAATTAAACATACAAATAGTCAAATAAATTCACGAAATTTTAACACATGCTCAATCATATATATTTAACACGAAAAATAATATTAAAATATTTTTTGACTCAAATTAAATGGTCCCGAAACCACATTTACGATCGAGGGCTAAAATCGAAATTTCATATACACATAGATATATAACACACAAAGAGTTCGAATACTTACTGCGTGGATCGGGTCTTTGTAGACTAAAAGCCATATCCTCAAACCGGACATTTTCTAAATTTTTTCCAAAACACCTCTAGGCCCATTTCACGGCCGAGTTTTGAACTGGCTCGATACCAAATGTAACACCCCAATCGCCCATGCGTTTAAATAGGATCGGCATGTCACGGCTTGTACTTTGAAAACCTTTACTTTGATGGTACTTGAAATTTGTGAGTTAATTGGACCATATTTAAGTAAATAAGCGGCATTTAAAATAAAACCTTATATTAGTATTATTAAGTGCGAATAAACCTTATTAAAAATTCATAAGTTGCTTAAGATTGATAATCTTTGAGTTAAATGAAAGCTAGGGGCCTTATTACAAAAATATTCTCAAAATAACAATGAAATAAAATAAACTTTAAGAAAATCCAAAAGAAATTAACTTGTATAAATAGAAGTTGATGGCCCCTCGAGTCTGTCTCGGCTCCCATGTCCACGAATCACTGCTCATCTAAAAAGTGGGAAAAACAAAAGGGTGAGTCACAAAGACTCAGTGTGCAAATCTTGAAATCACATAAAAGCCTTGGGCCCACAAACACATTATGGGCCTTGGCCCATACACAATGGTAACAAAATATTTCATGCAACATGGCCCATCCTAAACCTAAGAGTCCATCCTCTACACACCCCCGTACCAACCATCACACTATGGGGATTTCTACAATTAGCCCTCCATCCGCTACACACTATATCGATCACTATGTGACCTATGTGGCAAAACCACCGATCGCTTATCTGAACCTCGGAAAATACATTGTAGTATTTAAGCGACTATCTTTTGTCATAAAAAGACCGATCACTATGTGACCTATGTGGCAAAACCACCGATCGCCTCGCGACCTACTCCCCTTCCATAAATCAATCAATCAATCCCATCCCATGCATACACACATGCAAGAATCAAAACATCAAGCCATTTAAACCGATCTCAAACTTTCACATACATCGATACACATAGAGAGTTCTATGTTTACGTACCTGGCATACTTGCCTAACCCTTTTAGGGTTCCAGTCAACTGTCTATACAGCCTCATTCCTACTTTTTAGCCCATAACATATATAAATAGACATACATACAGGTTTATTAGAAGTGTGTTAGAGATCTACACACCTTTTTCCGGCTTTTAGCCCATAACATATATATCACAGATTTATTAGGATTATTTAGTGTGATAGAGATCTACACACCTTTTTCCGGCTTTTAGCCCATAACATATATATCACAGATTTATTAGGATTATTTAGTGTGATGAAATCTACACACCTTTTACGGCTTTTAGCCCATAACATATATATTACAGATTTATTAAGATTATTTAGTATGATAGAGATCTACACACTTTTTTGACTTTTAGCCCATAATATATATGTAGTCTGATTAATTAGTGTGTTAGAGATCTACACACCTTTTTCCGACTTTTAGCCCATAACATATAATACAAACAAAACTTATGTGTTAAGGATCTACACACGATTCTTGATAAACGATACTTTCTATGTCGACGCTATCCGTAGTCGACACAATTATATCCTATCTGCCTAAGGTGTTGTTCGAGCGGTCCACAACTAAGTGGCCAATCCGAGCGGTGAATACTACTCGTTTCTTAAACTTAGGATTCTCTCCTTTGCACGATCCATATTTAATTCCATCACAAGTCCTTATCAGAACTACTATTACAATATTTAATCGTTAATTCTCATTATAACCTTAAGATCTTACATATAATGATCAAATCTAATAGAAATCTAGGGAAATCTTCTTACCTTAAAAATCTCGAAAGTGGAGACTAGCTATTTTCGGCTTTTAGATCTAATTGACTAAGCTTCCTTCAAATCCCGAATTGCCGCCCATAATAAAACCATTAAACTATTAGCTTTCGGCTTTTGCCTTTCAAAAATCGGGAATAGATCATGAGAACTAATCAAAAATCGACACTTACCTTAGCATACGAGATTCGGCTAGCACTAAGAAGAGGATTCGGCAATGCCAATAGAAGATTTAAATGTCGAAAGTATAGAACTAATTCTCAAATAAGATGAATAAAAGAGAAGACTATGGATGCTTCGGCTTTTTAGAGAAATCGGCACAAGGAGAAAAAAGTGGAAAAGAGTTTTGGCTTTTGAAGAAATTAGAGAAAAGAAATTGGAGAGGGAGAAGCTAGGAAATTCAGCACAATGAGAGAGGAATTTAGGGTTTTCGATTAATCGAAACAAGGAGCTAGCCCTCCTATTTATAGATATTTCAGCACCTCTCGCTAAAACTAAACGCCTTAAATTCAAGCTAAAAGAGAGGGAAATTAAGCACCCTCTTTGCCATGCGATGGCCAATTTTACACTCCTCTAGGTAGTGGATTTTCTACCAACACTTCCTTGAAGATAAGCTCTAACTTTTCTCATTTTATCTAAGATATTATCACTTATAAAATGCACATAATTTCTCCTATTTTTAAGCCTTGTAGCCGTCCACCTCATTAAACCTAATTGCCAAAATTTAACTCACTTAAATTAAAAGATTTGGGCTTCATTAAACTTAATTTTGGGCCCCTAAATCCCTTGTGTGTGGCGTCACTTCTAATTCCCTTACAGTGCCACTTATTGTTGGGCCACAAGCCCATGTTGGCATTTTAAATATAATTACCACATTTTAACTCTATAATGCCCAATCTAATAATTTAACCAAGGCCTTTACCTAGTCCTGAGCCCAATTTTGAACCCCTATCACTTAAATTAACAAATTAAACATATCCCCACACTCAATGCATAGGCCCATAAATTTAGGATGTTACACTACCTCAAGTGCTTCCTTCACACCACCCATGGATTCCTCGAGATTGACCACTCAACTTTCCAAATCCGACAATATATCCCTTGATCTGCTATTTTTCTTGCCTGTCCCATGGGCATCCCTAGGCTCAATCTATTCGTCTACTTCTTTTGTCATCTCAACCGACACCTTCGAACCTTAACTTTGAAACCAACTGTCACAAGTCTAGAACTTAAGTCTGAAAAACCGCGTGGCCTAAGACGATACCTTTTCTTCAAATCTACCTAAGTCAGTTTAACTCTCAAAAAAGTGAAAATTCTCATGAAAATTCTCTAAGCCACCCAAGTAAAGTGGAAGTAAACTCTCAAAAGACAAAGGAGCTCAAATCGAATGGAAAAGCTACAAGAAAGCTAAGCACACCAAGTGTTTGAGTAAATTCTCTCAAATATATTTAATAACTTTGAATGTGATGATTACAAATGAGGGGGAATGCCTCTATCTATAGTTGAGCTCCCCCGAATCCAATGATACAATTTAAATTACATCGATGATAAAGATTAATGCCTATCTACAAGATGAGAGTCTTAAAGGGTTTAAACTCTATACAATTTTATCTCTTAGGATTACAAATATTAACCATGGTAACTTTAGTTTTACTAGAGTGTTCCACTGGGCCACCAAGGCTTCAAGTAGATGGGCTTCTCCATGTGTTTCACAAATTGGACTAGTTCAAGTGGATTAAATGAGCCCTATTTGATCAATTAACCTCTATGGGACAATTTGTGTGCATTCATCACAGACTTTGTATTGATCTAGTACCCTAAGTGCAGCATATTTGTTTGCAAACTTGTAAGTTTTTCAAATAAATTGGTTAATAAAACAAATTCATTGATTAAATTAATATACTTTGTATGATTGTCTTTATATAGGTTTTGGATGCAAAGCAAAATGGAAGCAAATGTTACTCATTGGCTCTCTAATGTTTAAACTAATACTAAACGGTATTAAGTGGTCAAATTGTAATACGAAAAGACATCTTATATTAGTAAATGAACCTAAACGTGTCCTTAGTCTAATCGAAAATGAACAAACCGATTAAAAGACTAATATGTCGTCTATCAAGTCTAATTAGAGAAATGCTTTGTTTTTAGCATCAAAATGGATGACTCCCAGGAGATAAAGACATAGATGTGATTGACTAGACTGACAGTACATCAAACAGGACACAAGAAGAATATATCCTGAGTCCGCTTATGGATTTATTCACTTGTGACGTTCAAAGTGTGGCATACCTAAATCTTGAGTAGATGACGAATTATGTATGTGTGACTTGTATACTTTGATGTAAGTAAAAGCTTGAGTTTGAATAGATAAGGAATCGAAAGTTGGTGCATTGGTTAGACGACTTTTATAGTATGTAGCTTCATTCACAACAGTGGAATTCATAGCCTAAGACATGGGTAAATGATATCCTCTCATTGGCATTACATGATTGATGAAAAGTAAACGTGGCCATAGGTCGTTCGTCTTTGTGATGGATGACTTGATCACTATTTTATAGTAACTGGCTTTTCAGGAAGGAAGATGTAATGGTTACCATGAGATAAAATAGCATCATAATGGGAGAACGAATATTATCCCAAGAGATTAATAATATCCTATGAGGGTAACACACTTATGACAAGGTCATTGGAAGAGTACTAACCGTGTTGCTTTTGTAATAGTATGTCGTTAGGGAGAGCTCAGTTGCGATACTATAGTGGAATGGCTTCGAGACTAAATGACTTTATAATTAATAAGCAAAAAGATGAAACTTAATTATAAATGATTTAGCCTCAATTGCATATGTCTAATTAGTCCCTCCGCTAGCTTGAATAAAATGAATAAAAATGGAGAAATGTAAAACATTAAGGAAATGGTTATGGTTTTCTCCAAAACGAAAATGGAGAAAATGAAATCATTTGGAAATGAATGTGGTTTTCTCAAAATGAAATGGAAACAAAAATGGAAATGAAAATAAAAATGAGAAATGAATTCATTTAGAAATTAACAAGGAATTCTAAAAAATGATTGGAAGATTGAGTTTATCTTTTGAGCTATTTTAAAGCTCGAAAAATGAAAATAAATCATTCGGTCATAGTGAACAAGTTCAATGATGAAATATTAAATATATTTTCTCATAAATTTTATTAGGGTAAAATCGTCATAATTTTACTAGGAGGTAAAATTAAGATCAAAATTACTTAAATATAAATATTAAAATTTATTTTGGGAAATAGAAAAATAGAATAAAGTTGAATCAGTTACAAAGTACTAGGTCGAAAAGTCCAGGAAGTATTAAGTAATTGGACCCAATGTGAGAGATCCAAAATCCCCTCATGGAATATGAAGGCGGCGGCAACCGTGGTAGGAATACAAGGGTATCTTGCCCACCTAATCCTACTCTAAGTAGGAGTGTTTTCTATTTGAAATAAACTTTTTAATTCAACAAGGGTCTTACCTTTTCTCCTATAAATAGATGACAATGATAGGGCTATTTACACAATTTTAAAATATTATTATTCGTTAGAAAATAAAGAGATTTTTAATCTCTAAGAATTAAATATATTTTTCGGAATAACGATTCTACCAGTTTCTATTTGAGAAGAGAATTTTCGTTTTCACCCAAAAAGAAAAAAATATTTCTAGTTTATGTGTTTGATTCAATTTGATCAAGCCCACACTCGAGGCAATTCATGGTATAAGAATAGTAGAGAAGACCGTTTGGTTGAAAGCCAGGAATGACAAGGATCAGTCTATCCGAAAACACGAGTACGTTTTCGGTCTAAAGTTTATTACTATAAATATCACAAACCGGGCTGATTTTCAAAACTTTTATTTTCTGATGTGCAAGAAAACCCTTTTCAAATTGATTTTTTCCAACACTTTGATCTGCGACTCGTGACACTTGTACTAGAAGTTGGATTGCATTTTGTCCTCTACTAAAAAAATGGGTAAATTAGTCCCCGTACCTTAAATCAAAAGAAAATTGGTCATTCTATTATAAGTTTCATCCATTTATCTTGTTAAAATTGATATTCATATGTTAGCATGAGGTATATGAGGCATACTAAATGTAACTATATAGTTATTTAAATCTACGTTAGTTTTAAGAATAGAAATAAATAAAAGTTTTAACAATAATGGGCTAGTTTACTTTTTATCTAACATATAAAATTAATTCACCTATTTTAAATAAATATAATAAAATACAAATTGACTCGAGTCTCGTAATACTTTTACTCGTCCAAAAAAAAAAACATTCATTCTACAAAAGAAATAGCAAAGCAATCATCATATAAGACCATTGATTTTGCTACGAGCCCAATCTATCATCAAGGCTTCGGTGATCATGTACGGCCTGGATTTGAAACTGCTCAAAAAGCCCCATTTCCTCAAGCTAATAGCTCAATTCTCAAAGGCACAAAGCCATCCTCTCACGCTCTTTATAGCCCCCATTTGAGGTGGTTTCCTCCACGCAAAGGAAAAAACAAGGGAAAAAAGCTCTTAAAATCTTGTGCTCTACCCCTTGCAAAGGTACCAAACGCTTACCTTTCTTGCCCTTGGGTGCGGTTACCCCTTTAGACTTTTTCATCTGATTTGAATCCCTTATACCTTTTTTTTTTCTTTCGATTTATTTCCTCTGTTTGTTGCTTAAAATCAAGTGGTGCCGACAAAAAGAACAGGGTAATCGTTTTGTTCCTAATCATTATATTTTCCAGTTCTTTCACGGTTCTTGATTAATTGGTTTCTCAATCCGATTTTTTCTGATCTGAATCGGCTTGTTTGTTCACAATCCCTTTGTGGGTATTCCAGATTTTTCTTTCTTGCTGCTGATTTTGTGCTGATTTACCTTGCAATCTTTTTTTTTTTTTTTTGCTGGTCTTGGGTAAGTTTGGTTTAGAGCTAATTGGTTAGTAGCTTTTGTTTTTTTAAACTATATTTTTATGTTATTAGTTTTATCTGTTTAGCTTTTGTTTTTTTTAAACTATATTTCTATGTTATTAGTTTTATCTGCTCGGTACTTGGAGACTCTACATTATTGATTGTATTTGTGATGTGGGTTTTGCATAATTTCTGCTAAGAACTTGGTTTTACTCAAATTTGGATCTCAAACCATTTTATTTCTTCGCTCTGCGTGTTGCTGCTGGTGAAAAGCGCCTTCCTTTTTATTCTTTTGTTATGATCATCTTATTTTTAGTGTAAATCGTATAGCTTGAACTTCAATCATTTATAGATATTGTGGCAGCCTGATTCCTTCAATAAATTATAAATGCAGGTTTCATTACTTAATTACATGTTATAACCAACTCTGCATTTGAAATCTGCAATCTTCTCAGGCTTGCACATTGATATTAAGAATTGTTTTTGCTCAATTTTCGTTGCCATCCTAGCAAAAAAAACCTTATTCTTTGTCAGTCCTTTATGCTTATGTCTATGTTCCGCTTTTCATTTTGACTCTAGTTTGATGCAAATGTATAACAAATAATTGATTCAAAGATGTATATAATGTTAACTTCACTCTAATTGTCTAAGTAATGATTGAAGTTTCCCAATTTTGCCACAATTTGTTAACAATTTGCACTTGTGCAGCTTTGTGAACTAAAGTAGCAAAGGTGGTACTACTAAACTCCCAATTGCTTCTAGTTTATAGTTGGCCACAGGATTATAAACATCTATCTTTTTATCACAAAGAAAATTTTCAAAAACAACAAATTTTGATGTCAGATTCTGTTAGCAAATCATGATAATAGCAGTAGAATTGCTTCAAATATGACTAATTTGGAAGCAATGTTTCTCCAATTTGGAAGGATAGTATGGTAAGAACAATCTCTGAATGATATATTGGTACTGTATGTACCCTTTGTTTCCTTTAGGGGACAAATACGTTGAGGTTAAATTCTTATATTGGTTTTCTTTTTTTATATTTATACCATATTTAGTTATGTCAAATTAATGGAATCTTCCTCTTTTTCTTTTTTCCACATCCAATGCAAATTATTGGGGCTAAAGTCATGTTTGTAGCTAGAATGATGTATTATTTTTCTTATTTATATGTAGGATGTTCAGTTATATTAAATTAATAAATTGTTCAAGAAGGTAAGGGAAGCTCAGTGATCTTTGTAATTTGCCTTACAGGTGCAAAGTTCACCTGAATTTGATTTTTGGCTGTAATTTCAACTTAGAGATCGTACAATTTTCATTGGATCCCTTAGGCTAACTAATTAGTGGACTTATCCATGGTACCTTTTGTGGGCTATACGATATCCGTTGCTGTACAGTGTTAAAATATTTTTATTCTAGACAGACAACTATGTTACCATTGTGTTATAGCTTAGGAGGTAAACCACAAGTGATGTGATCAGCGGCAATTATGTACATACTATGGGTCGAGTCAGTTGTTGGGGTATTTACGTAATGTTGATTGAATTTGACTGTTACGTTTTACATAATGGCTGCAAATGTAAACTGTGCAATATTAGGGGGATGATGTCTTAATCAAAATAGATTTTTGTTTTTTCTCCTAGCTAGAAACTTAAGTTCCTATGACTATTTTTCTTTGTGAAAGAAGCTTATATTGAACTTATTATTATTATGAGTTAGCTATTACCTCATATGATAACTGGTCTCTACAGATGAAGGTTCTTTCAAAGTTATTAAGATTAACCAAAGTGCCCTATGGATGCGATTTAGGCTCTGACCTGAATCTTTTCTATTATTGTCTCTCATTTTTTTGGGGCCTCGCTGCCTTTTCCCTTATACACCTGTTCTTTGAATCTAAATCTTTCTCTTTGCGGTAGGAATTCTGTGTTTGCATTGTGATGATTGACTCAAAAGCATTGTAGTATGATGGCATTTTAACTATCAAGAGGATCAAGGTTTTATGAGCTTGCATGTGGGAAAGAAATGATATTTAGGTATAAAAATATAAAAGGTTTGTACATGCACCTTTTATGAGGGATAACTAAATCGATTACTTTCAGGAAATAAGATGTAACCTTCTCATAATTTTGAATTCTTTTTCTCTCACATTGATAATCCTTGAATTTTTCTGTACTTCTATCTCTTTCTTATGGCCAACTTTAAGAGCCTACATCCTCTTTTGACTATTTTATGCAGGGCTTGCTCCTAGTGATTCATAGAGGCATTTACTTATCCATATTGCCATTTCTCTACCACTCATATAATATATGGGCTGAGGTGCACATTTCATGGGAGGTGTAGAGGATGATGAACCAGCCTCAAAGCGTATGAAACTATCCTCTGAAGAACTGAGACGTCTTTCAAACGGTTCAACTATTAAAGAGCCTGTAGCTGGGTCTTCGCGTGACCTGATGGCTCGGCCCCTACAGTCTGAAGGGGGCGAAGAAGTTGTTGGCTCAAAAGGAGTAATAAAGAAGGTAGAATTTGTCCGAATAATAGCAAAAGCATTATACTCTATTGGTTATATAAAGAGTGGTGCTCATCTAGAGGAAGAGTCGGGGATACCATTACATTCTTCTGTGGTCAATGTCTTTATGCGGCAAATTCTCGAGGGAAATTGGGATGACAGTGTTGTCACATTGCGTAATATTGGTCTAACAGATGAAAAGACAGTAAAATCAGCCTCTTTTCTGATATTGGAACAGAAGTTCTTTGAACTTTTGGATGAAGAAAAAGTAATGGATGCTCTGAACACATTGAGGACTGAGATTGCACCTCTTGGTGTCAATGATAGTAGAGTACGTGAGCTTTCTTCATACATTGTGTCACCATCTTACTGTTCTCCCACTCGGTCTCCGAAACAAGATACAGTGAGGGCAAGATCTCGGAGCAAATTATTGGAAGAATTACAGAAGCTGCTTCCAGCTACAGTTATGATCCCTGAAGGAAGGTTGGAGCATTTAGTTGAACAGGCCCTTGTCTTGCAACGAGATGCTTGCATGTTTCACAACTCTCTGGATAAGGAAATGTCACTATATTCTGATCATCAGTGTGGGAGATCAAATTCCTTCTCAAGCATTGCAGGTTAGACTCTGTTCTGCTAATCAGATTTTTTTGGTCATTCATCTTTTGTTATTTATTTTAAGATAGCAATTTTTTTTTATCGATGCAAATTTCCATGTGCATTATGCATTATTACATAACAGATTGTACACAATTCATTCTCTTTTATTTTCTTGGGTTAATTTTATGGAAATTAAAATCAACTTTTAAGTTCTGCTTTCTCAGTATGGAATATTATGTCTTGAATCAATATTAAGCATTTGGCTATAAGTTAGGTTTAAATTGCAGTGTTTACATGTTCACTGAAATTAGTGTTGAATACTTATTGGATGGGAAGTTCTTTATTGTGTGCAGTCATGAGGTATTCTCTACCATTCTACCTGTTTACACTAGCCTTGAAAGTTTGTTGAAGAGGTTGTTAGGATCTGAAAATGAGAGTGGAAAAACAATCTTAAGTTTTCAAAGAAGATTGCTTATCATTTATGGGTTCCAAGAGGCTCACATTTAATAGGGATGATGCCAAAGAAAAAGATCTAACATTGATGAACTCATTAGAGAAATGGACTAGAAGAAGTGATTTGATGTCTGTAATTGAGGTAGTGAGCTCTTTACTATCTCATTTGTGATTGGAAGAAGTTTGCACAGAAGGTTCCAATCATGATGCTTGAGAATTGTTTGAAAAGATGAAATTCAATGTGATTTCTTAGCAAGAATGCTAGTGGGTATTTTTGAAGCTGGTGAATGTCCATTAATATCTTCTTTCATTTGTAGCCATAGGTTTGATCCAAGAATAATTAAGATCAGGTAAGTTTGATAGTTCATTAAGGCTTCGTTTACCGTTGAGGTTGAATAGTGCTTTTCAACCCAAATCATGATTTCAAACTAAAAGTAATGGTTAACAATTAACAACCGGTAATGTTCTCCAAGTAAATTATAAACCTCATACTAAATTAGAAAAACTATGACTTATGATTCATTTTCATTTATTTGGGAAAAGCTTGCAAGTGAAAGTGATGGCGATTCAAAGCGTAAAGATATCTTCTTAGACTCATGGAAAGTGCACTTGGGAGCTATACAATTTTAAGTCCACTAGTTTTATTCAGGTCTTTTTGTTAAAGATTTTAACTCCATCAATGTGCGTATTCGTTCCCCAAAATTTTATCTTATTGGGCTTTGCATTTTCTTTTTGTGAATTGTAGTTGCAAATTATTATTATCTTATTTTAAACAAAAATCCTTGTCATTTTTCTTGCAACAGATATTACAGGCTCACACTGATGAAGTATGGTTCTTGCAATTCTCACATAACGGAAAATACTTAGCTTCATCGTCAAATGATCAGTCAGCAATCATTTGGGAGGTATTGCTGTTCACTTGGATCATGAGTAAAACATATACTGTTGATTTTGTTAAGGATTAACTTTTTAAATCCCATCATCTAGTAATAAATTGATTTGCATTTTCAACTATGTTTTTCAGACTGCATTGCAGAAATGTGTTTTAGTAATTTTGATGTACTTTCAATTAAAATCTAGTAATGTGTCAGCTTCTTGGATGCTTATTCTGAGTGTTCAATTTCTGGCATCTTTCTTAATAGCCTAGAGTTAATTTGTAACTTAATTCTTTTCCATATCCAACAAAATTCCTACCAACGTAATGAATAAAAGAATCATGGTTTCTTGGAGATTAAACTGGGCATGCATGATTCTTATTGTTACTTATTGGAGGAAGTATGTTTGAATGTGGATTGTCTTAGCTCTTCGCTTCGTTTTAATCAAATATGAATTTTACTTTTCTCTTTCATTTTCTTCTTTTTAGCAAGTTTATGGAGTTGGAAAGCAAAGAACAAAGAACAAATTAAAAAGCTGCTACCAAACGAAGCCTTAGCAACAATAAGTACCCTAAGATGAAACAAAGAAAGAACTCTGATAATTAAAGCTAGTCCCCCCTCCCCTTGTAAGATTATTGTTGTGCAAGCATTTGGGTGTAATAAGATAAAAATGTTGGAATATGATAAAAGAGATACTTTTGTGGTGGTGGTTAGAATGAAATTAGATAATGGAGGCTTGGATATGGTTGTTTTCTTCAACTCCATAAGCATCATTTTTCTCATCCTGATATTGCGAGTTTTTTGGTAGTTGGTGTGAAAATTGCTAAAAGGGAAATGAGGATAGAATATTGAGAGTCATGTAAAGGAAAAAAAACAGCTTTGAAGGTCAGCTATACTGAAGTTAATGGAGAAAGGTCAAAAAAGTTATACTAAGATGGAATCTCTGTAGCAAAGCCATCAAGGATAAATAGTTTAAATAGTCAAGCTAATCAATAAATTCATTTTGATTTTAAAAAATGCTAGACTCATTCTTTGATGTTGTTTGATCATCCTTCCTCACATGTTCGTCATATGACTTGTCAATTTGATACCTCTGAAATGTGTCATTTTCTTTTCATACAGGCAAGTTATTTTTTCCTCAAAAAAGAAAGACTGCTCTTTCTTGACTTATCAAAATATTTTCGAACTGTTGAATAAAGTTTGTAAGCCAAGATAGTTGTCTTTTCCTGTTAGGTTGGATGCCATCTGGTTGAACTTTTCCATCTAACTTCAGTACTCATTGTATGTACTACTGACTACCCCCCAAAAAAAAAAAAAAAAAAAAAAGACCTCCAAATTATTGATGCATGCTTCAGCTAAGTCCATTCTCCTTTTCCTCTCATTTGGGAAAGGAAATTTTTTGCCCAATACCTGAGATTGAAACTCCAACTTTTCTTTTTCTGAACCTCTACAATTATGCAAGCATTTTGGTGATCATGATTTTTGCTTGCCTGGATTTAAATTTCAAGAACGAGGATTGTATTATTGTGTTTCGATGCTAAAACCAGTACTTAATGACTGGGTCAACTCTTTTTTTGCTTGGTCAAAAGCCCTAGCAATTGGTTGATTTTTCTCATTCTAATATTTTGACTCATTGTAGGTTTATGAAACTGGAGTATCTTTAAAACATAAGCTCTCTGGCCACCAGAAACCTCTCTCTTCTGTTTCGTGGAGTCCTGATGACCGTCAGCTTCTGACATGTGGTGCAGAAGAGGTTGTAAGGCGCTGGGATGTCTCTTCTGGTGAATGTCTTCATGTTTATGAAAAAACTGGTCTTGGTATGGTTTCATGTGGATGGTCTCCGGATGGCAAGTGGATCTTTTCAGGTCTGAATGATAAGAGTATCTGCATGTGGGAATTGGATGGAAAAGAGCTAGAGTGCTGGAAAGGGCAACGAACACTAAAAATTTCTGATTTGGAAATAACAGGAGATGGAAAGCAGATTATAAGTATATGTCGGGAAACAGCAATATTATTACTTGACAGGGAAGCAAAAGTTGAGAGATTTATCGAAGAGGATCAACCAATAACTTCATTCTCATTATCTAGAGACAGTAGATTCTTACTGATAAATCTTTTAAACCAAGAGATCCATCTATGGAATATAGAGGGTGATCCAAAGCTTGTTTCTAAATATAGAGGCCATAAGCCTTTTCGCTTCATCATTCGATCTTGTTTTGGTGGACTTGAGCAAGCTTTTATTGCCAGCGGTAGCGAGGACTCACTGGTATGGACTTTTTTAAAAAATTGTTCTATGTAGCCTCTTGCAGTAAGTTAAGCCTGTGACTAATATGGAAAGCAGTATTCTCATAATATGATTAACAGGTCTGCGTCATTAGTTGTTTACTTCTCTATAATGCCTTTATCTTACGGAAAATGATACTCCTTTTGTCTCACTAAAATGGTCACATTTTGATTTTTAGCAGTTAAAATTTGAAACTTGTTCTTTTTTAAAAATATTATAAAAATTTTAATGAAATAGTATTTTAAATATACTTTTTATGTAAAATTTAATTAATTAAAATATATAAAATAATTAAGGTTAAAGTTTAAAAGTTTGGCCCAAAAATGTCATCTGTGACATTTTAATTGAGACGGGGAGTGTAAGATTTTTATTTGTTGCGGATAGGCTGGATGTTATGAGCCATGAATTTGTTAGCGTAGACATTTGCTGTCTGCAGAATATTGCATACAAGTTTCTGAGATGGGTGTGTTCAAAATTTTTTATGGTATTCTGTGTTTAGAGAATTCTTGTAGGATCATACCCTCTTACTCAAAGTAACATATGTCGCTAGTATAGTGCAGAAAAATAGATTAAACAATGCAACATTATGCATGCACCTTTTCTAAATGTAAATTTGTGGAATTTGATTTGCTTGTGAAGTTAAAAGAGTGAAATTTTAAATTTTTGTTCTACTGTATATGTTTAGGTCTATATATGGCATAGGGGCACAGGGGAGCTTATAGAGACATTACCAGGTCATTCCGGAGCTGTTAATTGTGTGAGCTGGAATCCAGCAAACCCTCACATGTTGGCATCAGCTAGTGATGATCGAACGATTCGGATATGGGGCTTGAATAATCTAAGCACTAAACGGAAAGAACCTTGCAGTAATGGCATCCATTATTGCAATGGAGGATACTGAGAGATTGAAATGCTTTGGTTCTGCAGTCATTGATACTCTCTGATATAATTGGTTTAATGTAAATACTTTTACCTTGTTGAAAGCTTGACATTCATATAAAAAAAAAAGGATTGTTAACAATGCAGCAACTCTGGTAATAAATTTGCTATTTTCTCTTTTTAACATGAAATTTATTTCATTGCACAATTATGGATGAAAATTTGGAGCTTGCTTGCCAATCATTAGTGTTGCTCATCTGTGCGTAGTTGCATAGTCCTTTTGGTGTTTAACTTGGCAGTCTCGTAGAGTATTGAAAGATGATCTGTGGTTTTTGGTTGCTGTAAGTGGGTAACATATTCGGGTAATAAATTTGAATATTGACATTATAACCAATGTTGTTTGAACCGAGAACGGCGTGATTCGGAGAGGCATTTCAAATTGGTTGACTCAAGAATCGGAGAGGCATTTCAAATTGGTTGACTCAAGAATTGATATGTGGATCAGTTGAATTAGGTAAAAATTATTTGAACTGGATGATTGAATCGATTAAATTGAATTTTTAATGGGTTAAATATAAAATTAGTATTGAGCTTGTCCACTTTTCTTATATGGGAACTTATGTTTTTTTTTGATCCCAAATTTGTATTAAAACTCTTTTTTGTATGCTAATTTAGTACCTGAGCCAGATTTTGTTGACATGACAATGCTGGCCATTCACGGGTCGCCACGTGTTGCACTCTCAAGACCAGACCATTTTTTTATTGAATTCTTTTAAATATTATTACTTAATAATATTATTCCTTTAAGACATATTATTCCTTCAAAATTTTTTTTTCACCATAGTCTTCAACCTTTTTCTCTTCTATCTCTAGATTTTTTCTTCACCATCGTCTTCAACCATTTCTTCTTCTATCTCTTTCGTTTACCCCTCATTTATTCATCCATTTGTTTTTTTTTTCCTTTTTGACTATCTCTTTCGTTTTTTCCTCCGCTTCCTATCTCTTTCGTTTGCAACGCAAATAGAATTTTGTGCTCTCTTTTGTTTTCCATCTCCTTCACATCTTCACCATGTCTTCTTCTACAAACAAAAAATCAAGTGCTCAAAAAAGGGTTTTGTACTGCCATTGCGGGTTAAGGACTTGTGTTTGCAACACAAATACTTCAAAGAACAAAGTGAGAATTATTTGGGTGTGTGAACTTCAAATAGGTAAATTAGGGTTTGTGTTTTGGTCTGCCATAGTTGGGTTTGTGAGAAACAAAGGGTTTTGTGTGTACTTACATTTTGTGGCAATTTGGGTTTAAGATTTATTCTAAAATTTTTAATATTCTGATTTTTTTTGTATGTGAGAAAAGAAGACTGTAACGCCCCAAAATTTCTAATTTTATTATTGTGAAAATATAATATAAATATCTGTCAGCTTTAGTGATTATGTGTTCTGGGAGTGTTTGGGAGGTCCTAAGTTCAAGCTTGGGCAAATTTTGGTCAAATGAATGAATTAGGCCTTACTCTTGTTCAGTAGGCTTTTATTTGATTGTTGGTAAAAATATACCAAAATGGGCCTGCTGGTCTAGTGGTTAAGTGGAGTGTTAGTGTGTAAGAGGTCTTGTGTTTGAGTCTTTGTGCAAGCAAGGGAATTAATTTTTGTTTGAGGCATGTGGCGTGGTGGAGTTCAAATTAAACTATACTGCTGAGTAGTTGTGTTTTAGTGGGTTAATAGGAGTTTTTAGGAGATAATTAGGGAGAAGTTATCAAAATAAGATTTTCTTCTTATCAGTTTTCTATTTTCTTTTTTCCCAACAAATTTTATGACTTTAGACTTTTGTTTCTCTTCCGTTTTTTCTCCCTTCTTGTTCACTTTTGGTTTTTGTTCCCCTTTAGCTGAATTTTGTTTCTTCTCTTTCCCCTCTCTTTTCTTTTTCTTGATTGGTTAATCTCTTGCTCTATAGCCGAAATTCTCTTATCTTTTCCCTACTCTTTTCGTTTCTGTATTTTTTTGCGAGTCATCTCTTTGGGTGCAACTTTCGACTTCATCTGTTTTGGTAATTGGAAATTTCCCCTTAGTTATCGTATTTCGATTAGACAGTTAACAAAGGGTTCGTTTTACTCTTGTTTAGGTGCTGTTCAAAGGTTTTAAGCGGATACTCCAGTGTGTGGAGATGACTGGCTATCGGATTCGTCGCGATAAGTTTTCGAATCGTCGTTGGTTTAGTTTCTCGAGTTTTATGTTAGAGATATTTGGTTTGATTGACGAATTAAGTGATTAATCTGGAGATATGTTGGTCGATTTTTAGGTTCTGGAGGCTTAGGAGTGCTTACGCATCGAAAGCGATACCACGTGTACCAAACGAGAAAATGGGATTTGGCAAAAGTCGAAATTGCTTACTATCGAGAAATAAGAGAAAATGATGCGAAAAATTGTAGAGAAAGGAAATAAGGGTGTTATAAACTTGAAAATCAACATTTTGCACTAAAATAATTTTGGACAGTAGCAGTAGTCTAACTTTGAAAAATCATCAAAAATAGTGGGAATTGAGTTAGAGGTTTAATAAAAAATGAAATGAAATTTTATTGAGTCTAGTTTTTCATGGAAGAAGCAGTGTAACAGCGAATTATAAATCATGAGATATAATAAATTTTGTGAGACAAGGTCGAGAATGATTTGGGTTCCCTATTCGACTTAGGAAAACCATAAAAATTGTAAAAAATAATAATTAGGGCTTAATTTATATGTTTAAATCCTTAATGAGTCTATTTTTAGAAACAAATGGTAAAATCATCTAAATTCGTACTAAGAGATAAATAATTTTAGTACGAAAAGGATGAAGCTGTCAAACAACAGAATATTAAAGATTTTACTGTACCTATTTGATGAACAATAAATTCTAAAAATTTTATGGTAGAAAGGTATTTGAGTCTAGTTTCAAAAACATCAAACGGATCTTAATTTGGAATTCTGTAGCTCAAGATATAAATAATTTAGTGATAATGACTCAAGTAGACAACTTTGAATGAACATATAAGTAAATAGTGAAAACATATATGAATATTGAGCTAGCATGGGTTACTTTAAAAATGGATCACACGGCCAAGGCCAATTTGGGCCGAGTGGGCCACACGGGCAGATCACAAGGGCATGTGGGCATATTTTTACCAAAATGTTTTTAAGGTTGCACGGGTTGCCCAAGTCGACTATGAACCTATTATAGGGTTGGTAAGCGCTACTTAGACTCCTAAATGTGTGAAATTAACTGAATGATATCTGTACTGAGCATGTTAATAACTAAACTGAATATATGTACTGAAATTGCATAATAGCATGTCATCCATTATGTGTTGCATTGCATTGGGTTGGGGTTGTTATTCGGAAGAAGTGTCTTGAAAGGCTTTAAGCCTAATTTCTTTGGCACTTCGACTACAAACTCTTGTATTATTGTTGCATTCTATACTACTTGGAGTGAAGGGTTGACGGAGATGGTGTGTAGAGGTGGTGGGTAGGATTTTGCTATTGCATAAGCACTCACTCTTGGTACTATGATGGGCTAAGGCCCTCTTGCATTTTGACATTGTATTGAGATGGGCTAAGGCCCAAAGCATCCTTGATCTTGAAAAGGGCTTAAGCCCAAGGCATTCAACTGTGCCTTGTGAATACTGATTGTTTGTTTGTTTCTGTGAGATTACACACTAAGTTTACGTAAACTCACCCTTTTTGTTTAATGTGCACAGGTAATCCCCAGACTTAGACGGATCGGTGCGATGGAAGACTCAGCGGTGACCACAGCAATTTTTGGACTTCATGGTTTTCAATTTATGATTTATGATTTGATTATTATTGATTATTTGGGTTGTAATTTAAGGACCCTCTGGGACTTTGGTTTTAAATTTGGGTTTTTATTTATTTTACTTTATGGATTTATACTTGCTGGTCGTAGGAAATTCGGTTTTCAAAAAGTTAAAGTAATTTCTAAACGCATAATCACCTAGACTGTATTATTAAAGTTTTTACAACGAGGGACGTTTCAAAACAAATGTTTTAAATGAATAAAATGACTTCCTAAGTTCTAACAAAGGTTTACTAAAGATAATAACATGGAATGTTTACATCGTAACAACGAGATTTCAAAAACAATATCGTGTGACATTACTAGATACGACCATAACGTCTACGCTGGGCTCGGGGCATTATATTTAGTGGTATCGAGCAGTTAGAAAACTTCGATTGTGGATTATGGGTTTTATAGAAAAATAAGTTTTCGAAAAATTGATTGATTTCCTAATGATTTGAAATGTTTTTTTGAGTAAGTGGTACAAGAGTCTAAACCGATCCTATAAGTATTCTGAACTTTGATTTGTTTTAAACTAAAAGCGTTATGGATAGTATATTAAAACTACTATAGGTAGTAAAGCATCTTGAAAATACTCTAGTTAGTGTATACTAAAAATTGTAGAGAAACTAAAAACTGTAGTAAGACTGTGATTTACGAAAGCGAACTCTAAATAACCGATACTGTTTTACATAAAACATTTATTAATAAACACTAGAACTGTAATTGATTCATAAAACTGTTAATACAAATAAATGTGATTAGACAATGAGCGCATGAGGTATCCGCGGGCAGGGTACTAGAGTCCGAGGTTGAGGCCGCAGAGGAGCTCGAGTTGAGTCCTCTTCACTGGGTAGCATACCGAATTTGGATACGAGTGAGACGCTAGTGTCGCCTGCTACTGAGACTAGGTCTCAAGATTGCATGGCTGGGGACGACGTATTGTCCCAGGCTATGCTAAGGATTTTGGAGAGAGTTGTTGGGCCCAATACTGGATTTGGGGGCCGAGGGTTGGTTACTGAACTACTCCGGTCCAATGGAGCTGAGCTCTTCAGGGGTGTCACTAGAGTTGCCCCTTATATGGCCGAGTACTGGATTGAGGCCACAGAGAGGATTATGGATGATTTAGATTGCTCCCCTAAGTAGAAATTAAAGGGTGCAGTCTCACTACTGCGGGATGAGGCTTATCAGTGGTGGCTTACTACTAAGGAGGGCACTCAGCCCGAACGTCTGACCTGGGAGTTATTTAAGACCGCCTTCCAGGGAAATATGTAGGAGCCAGTTATGTGGATGCCTGGAGGAGGGAGTTTCTAAATCTGGCACAGGGAGATTGATTAGTGGCCAAGAATGAGGCCGAGTTTTTGAGACTGAGCCACTATGCGCGAGTATGGTGGCATCAGTGTATGAGCGATGTGTTCTCTTTGAGGATAGCCTCAGGAATAACTTGAGGATTCTGATAGCTCCGCAGAGGGAGTGAGATTTTTCTGTCTTGGTCGAGAAGGCGAAGATCACAGAGGAGGTTAAGCGCACTGAGCGCCAAAACTGCGGTAGAGAGGGAGAGGTAGGAACAAGAGGGATTCAGAGCCCTCGAGTTACATCTGAAACTAAGAAAAAGCCGAGCTAATGGGCTAGTTAGAGTGGGCCTCACATTCTTGTTACTAGGCTGTAGCCATGTACTGATTGTGGTAGACGCCATCAGGGTGAGTGTTAGAGAAAGACTGGGGCGTGCGAACGATATGGGTCATTAGAGCACCGTATTATGGAGTGTTATTTGAGGTTGATCGGATGTAAGCTTGGATATTGATGCAGCACATCCACGGAGATGCTGCGGCTGACCACCGAAGGGCCGTAGATAGGCCAGAGGTGGTAATGGTATGGGTCGTGGGCAGAGAGCATCGGGCAGAGGTGTTGGACAGGCTGAGGCGAGACAACCGACCCTAGTTTATACTGCTCGTCTCCAAGAGGATGAAGATGCTACAGACGTCATCACAAGTACGTTCTTTATTCTTGATGTATCGTATATTGCCTTGATAGACATAGGGTCTACTCACTCATACATAGCTAGCAACATATCTGGAAACTTAGGGATTTCAGTTGAGAGCAATACGAGTGAGGTTCTGATCTTGAGCTGTTAGGGCAATCTGTTAGAGTTAGCAAACTGTATAGGGACGTTCCTTTAGAGGTACAAGGGGAAATCTTCCTGGCTAATTTGATGGAGCTTCCATTTAGGGAGTTCCACCTAATTCTGGGGATGGACTGGTTGGTCAAGCATCGTGTTAGCTTGGACTGTGCGACTAAGAGGGTCGTACTAAGGACTGAGGAGGATAAGGAGGTAGTCATGATTGGAGAATGCCAAAATTACTTGTCTAATGTGATCTCTCCACTAGTGGCAGAGAAGATGGTTCGTATGGGATTTGAGGCATTCTTGGCCTACGTAAGTGTTTTGGATTCTAGAGATTCTACAGTTAAGGATATCATAACGGTAAAAGATTTTTCAGATGTCTTTCTAGAGGAGCTATCGTAGTTACTTCCGAATCACGAGTTGGAATTTGGGATTGAGCTACTTCCAGGTACAGCTTTGGTGTCCATCGTTCCCTATCAAATGGCACCGAAGAAGCTTGTGGAGCTTAAGGCTCAGATTCAGGAGCTGTGCTATTGATTTTTGAGGCAGTTGAGAGGATTATCTGTCGCTAGCGGAGTTCGGCTATAATAACAATTTCTAGTCTAGCATCCAGATGGCACCTTATGAGGCATTGTATGGTCATAAGTGTCGCACTCCTTTATGTTGGACTGAGTTGGGTGAGCGACTTGTTCTGGGTTTTGAGTTAGTATCGGATACTGAGGATAATTTAGACTGATTTGGGATCGTCTGAAAGCGGCATTTGACAGACAGAAATCATATGCGGGTCTAAAGCGTTGAGAGATTGAGTATTTCCTAGGGGACTTTGTATTCCTTAAGGTCTCGCCATGGAAGAAGGTACTGAGGTTTGGTCGTAAGGGCAAGTTGAACCCTAGGTTTATTGGACCTTACCATATTTTGAAGCGAGTGGGACCGATCGCTTATC
Organism: Gossypium rotundifolium; assembly: GCA_025506655.1. Classification (NCBI taxonomy): domain Eukaryota; kingdom Viridiplantae; phylum Streptophyta; class Magnoliopsida; order Malvales; family Malvaceae; genus Gossypium; species Gossypium rotundifolium. The sequence goes on along the minus strand of CP106730.1, from coordinate 5,517,366 downwards.
AGTTGGAGCTACCTCCAGAGTTAGATCGTATTCATGACGTTTTCCATGTCTTGATGTGAAGGCGCTACCGATCTAATCCTACTTACATCATTCCTGTTGAGGAGATTGAGGTTAGGCCAGACTTGACCTTTGAGGAGGAGTCGGTTCAAATTCTTAACCGTGACGTTAAGGTTCTGAGTAGGAAGTCTATTCCTCTAGTAAATGTTCTATGGCATAATCATAGCACCGAGGAGGCCATGTGGGAGCCTGAGGATACGATGCATCAGTAGTATCCTCACCTATTCTGATCTGGTAAATTTCGAGGACGAAATTTTCTTTTAGAGGGGTAGAATTGTAATGCTCCAAAATTTCTAATTTTATTGTTGTGAAAATATGATACAAATATCTGTCAGCTTCAGTGGTTATGTGTTCTAGGAGTGTTTGGGAGGTCCTAAGTTCAAGCCTTCGCTTGGGCAAATTTTGGTATGCTGAATGAATTAGGCCTTACTCTTGTTCAGTAGGCTTTCATTTGATTGTTGGTAAAAATATATCAGAATAGGCCTACTGGTCTGGTGGTTAAGTGGAGCATTAGTGTGTAGGAGGTCTTGTGTTCGAGTCCCTGCGCAAGCAGGGGAATTAATTTTTGTCTGAGGCGTGTGGCGTGGTGGAGTTCAAATTAAACTGGACTGCTGAGTAGTTGTGTTTTAGTGGTTTAATAGGGAGTGTTTTTAGGAGATAATTAGGGAGAAGTGATCAAAATAAGATTTTCTTTTTATCAGTTTTCTATTTTCTTTTTTTCCCAACAAATTTTATGACGTTAGACTTTTGTTTCTCTGTCGTTTCTTCTCCCTTCTTGTTCACTTTTGGTTTTTGTTCCTTTTTGGCCGAATCTTGTTTCTTCTCTTTCCCCTCTCTTTTCATTTTCTTGATTGGTTCATCTCTTGCTCTATAGCCAAAATTCTCTTCTCTTTTCCCTACTCTTTTCATTTCTGTATTTTTTTTGCAAGTCATCTCTTTGGGTGCAACTTTTGACTTCATCTATTTCGGTAAGTGGAAAATTTCCCCTTAGTTATCGTATTTCGATTAGGCAGTTAACAAAGGGTTTGTTTTACTCTCATTTAGGTGTTGTTCAAAGGTTTTAAGCGGATATTCCAGTGTGTAGAGACGACTGGTTATCAGATTCGTCGCGGTAAGTTTCTGAATCATCGTTGTTTTAGTTTCTTGAGTTTTATGTTGGGGATATTTGGTTTGATTGACGAATTAAGTGGTTAATCTGGAGATATATTGGTCGATTTTTAGGTTCTAGAGGCTTAGGAGTGCTTACGCATCAGAAACGATACCAGGTGTGTACCTGAAACGCAGAAAATAGGATTCAGCGAAAAGACAAAATTGCTTGCTATCGAGAAATAAGAGAAATAAGAGAAAATGATGCAAAAAATTGTAGAGAAAGGAAATAAGGGTGTTATAAACTTGGAAATCAACATTTTGCACTAAAATAGTTTTGGACAATGACGATAGTCTAACTTTGAAAAATCATCAAAATAGTGAGAATTGTGTTAGAGGTTGAATAAAAATAAAACAAAATTTTATTGAGTCTAGTTTTCATGGAAGAAAGCAGTGTAAGCAATGGAATTGTAAATCATGAGATGTAATAAATTTTGTGAGACAAGTTTAGAATGATTTTGGGTTCCCCTGTTCTGACTTAGGAAAACCATAAAAAAATGTAAAAAAAATAATTAGGGGCTTAAATTTATATGTTTAAATCCTTAATGAGTCTATTTTCAAGAGAAACAAATGGCAACATCATCTAAATTTCGTACTAAGAGATAAATCATTTTAGTAAGGAAAGGATGAAGGTCAAATAGCGAATAGGGATAACTTTAAAGATTTTCTGTACTTATTTGATGAACTATAAATTCTGAAAATTTTATGGTAGAAAGATATTTGAGTTTAGTTTCAAAATCATAAAGCGGATTTTAATTTGGAATTCTGTATCTCAAGATATAAATAATTTAGTGATAATAACTCAAGTAGACAACTTTGAATGAACATATAAGTAAATAGTGAAAACATATATGAGTATTGAGCTAGCATGGGTTACTTTAAAAATGGATCACACAGCCAAGGCCAATTTGGGCCGAGTGGGTCACATGGGCGTGTGGGCTCACACGGGCAGGTCACATGGGCATGTGGGCCCATTTTTATTGAAATGTTTTTAAGATTGCACGGGTCACCCAAGTCGAATGTGAACCTACTATAGTGTCGGTAAGCGCTACTTAAACCCCTAAATGTGTGGAATTGACTGAATGATATCTGTACTGGGCATGTTAATATCTGAATTGAATATATGTATTGAAATTGCATAATATCATGTCATCCATTGTGTGTTGCATTGCATTGGGTTAAGGGTTGTTATTCGGAGGAAGTGTACTGAAAGGCTTTAAGCCTAATTTATTGGCAGCTTAGTTGCAAATTACTGTATTGTGCCGTATTCGGTACTACTTGGAGTGTAGGGATGGGTGGGTTGATTATATCCCTACATGGAGTGTAGGGTTGGATGGAGATGGTGTGTAGAGGCTGGTTGGGTAAGATTTTGCTATTGCATAACTGTTACTGCTACTGGTACTATGATGGGCTAAGGCCCTACTGCATTTTTGACATTGTACTGAGATTGGCTAAAGCCCAAATTGTCACTGATACTGAAAAGGGCTTAGCCCCAAGACTATTCAACTGTGCACTGTGATTACTGATTGTTTTTTTGTTTCTGCGGGATTACACACTGAGTTTACGTAAACTCACCCTTTTGTTTAATGTGCACAGCTAATCCCCAGACTTAGACGGGTCGGTGCGATGGAGGACTCAACGGTGACCACAGTAATTTTTGGACTTCATGGTTTTCAATTTACTGTTTATGATTTGATTATTATTGATTATTTGGGTTGTAATTTAAGGACCCTCTGGGACTTTGGTTTTAAATTTGGGTTTTTATTTATTTTACTTTAAGGATTTATACCTGCTGGTCGTAGGAAATTCAATTTTCAAAATATTAAAGTAATTTCTAAACGCATAATCACCTAGACTGTATTATTAAAGCTTCCACAACGAGGGATGTTTCAAAACAAATGTTTTAAATGAATAAAAATGACTTCTTAAGTTCTAACAAAGGTTTACTAAAGATAATAACATGGAATGTTTTCATCGTAACAACGAGGTTTCAAAAACACTATCGTCTGACATTTCGGATCTGGGCACAATGTCTAAATTTGGGTTTGGGTGTTACAAAGACGGGGTTTGTGATTTTTTTTGTGGGTTGAAAGTAACAGTGATGGGACAGATTCAACTGCAGAAGAACAAGGATGCATAATCGATGAAATAGTGCTTCAAAATAAGATGTTTTTGACATAGTATGAGAGATTAAGACTTGAGAACGATAAGCTCAATATTGACGAAATGCGAAGAATTAAATTGAGGAAGAGAAAATAACATTGTAAAAGGCTAAAATGTGAAGGAACAATAAAGTAATAGTTGCTTATAAGTTGTTGTTAGTTGTATCATGGATGGTGTTTTTGGGTTATCTTGCTTATGGATGGTGAAATGTTGTCCATGTATTTGTTGCATTAGTTGTTAAGGATGAATGAATTGAATTGAATGGAAAATCTTTTTATGTTGTTATAAAAGTATATGTATATACCAAAACAAACATCAACAAAATATAACCATCAAATACGCCCATCATATAAAGGATTAACATAAACTATCCAACAAAATAGAACCATCAAATTATTCATCGCATGTTAACTAACTATATCCAACTGAGAGGTATAAACCACAAAATAGAGTCCATAACTCATCCACAAAATTAGATTAACATCAACTATCTCCGTGTCTTACGATTGTGCTTGGTGGATCTTTGGACTTAGCTTTTCTTATGTTTTTACTTTACTGAGTGCCACCGACAGTTTCAATGTTGCTGCTTCCCTTCCTTTTATTAGTGCAATTGATTGGGGTAGTCACCACGATTTCCCCTTTCATACCAAGCTGCAATGCATAAAATGCATAATTAAAAAACATGTCCCCCAAAATACAATAAGCATAACAGTTCAACAATTGGTAACTTACATTCAAAATTTGCATTCATGTCCTTTCATCATTGTATAACCCAACCCCTTGCACAACTTGTTTTCCCCTGCTACGAAGTCTTGTAAGTATTTGTTGTGTTGAAGAGGTTGGCATGGTGGGAGGAGTTGATTGTGTTTAATGAGCTGGTGGTGATGATGCAGATGCTTCAGATGCAACTGTTTAAGAAGGATTTGGTGGAGCAAGATTAGAGGGAGCTGCTGGAGCTAGTGGAGGTGTACTTTGCAAAATTGACATGTTAGGAGTTCTCAAATTAGCCAACAATTGCATTAAAATTCTTAGTTATGATAACACTTATAGTAGATGAAGTTTGACAGCTTCTGGAGTTGTGTTCAACCGTGAAACACTTGTGACACTTTATCTTCCTCCCCTTTCTAGACAGTTTATTCCCACTTCTCTTTCATTCTTCTCTTACTCTGTTCTTTTTTGGGCTCCCGAGCATTTTCCTTGGAATGGAGGAGTCAAGTGGTCCTATATCGATTTTAAACCAAAATTTCTCACTTGGTAAGCAGACAATACAAAGCCATACAATTTTTCAAACATATTTTTAAACCTCTTATAGACGAAATAGAAATATAAGCTTTTTTTCCACAAAATGGCTGCAATAGCATGTAAACATGGGATGCTAGTGAGATCCCATCTCTTACAACTACATGGCCACTGAAATAAGTCAACAACTACAACATCACCAATGTTTTACACTTCAAACCCTTATGCTTCATTCCATTTAACATGACAATATGAACTTATTTGGATACTTTTGTGTAACTTCTCACATATCTTAGGACAAAATTGTTCATTCCAATTTTTACATTTGGTCAAATTATTTACAATCCTCCCCATTATATACTCCCTAATTTCTTCTAACATGGAAATGATAGACATTGACCTAGCTCCTAAAATTGATGCATTAAAGGACTCAACAAAATTGTTGTCAGTTGCATCACATATAAACCTACCAGAAAAAAAAAGCCTTTGACCATTGCTCAGGATCAGTCCTAAGTAAATTTACCTTGGCACTATGTTTGATATGATCAATCTTATCGATGTTATCTTCAAAGTCAACAGTTATGTATGATTTGCATGCTCCCCAAAATGCTTGTTGCAGGTCTCCAAAATTTTCTTTCCTCCAGTTGGCATATAAATGCCTTGCATAGACTCTATACTCAACCCTTGGAAACAACTCAAATATCTCCGCCATCAATCCCTAAATGCAAACAAAAATAATGGTATTAAGTGGATCTACTTTAATAAATTAAGCATAGTAAGATAGAATTATTTAAGTAATGTCCCTAACGTACCTTTTGTTTATCAGTCATGAACATGAATTCAGAACCATCACCAATTTGTAAATCTGAAATAAGATTCTTAAGAAACCAACACCATGTTTCTATTCTTTCATTCTCCATAACTATTCATAAAATAGGATAGATTTGGTCATTGTCATATCTGCCAACAAAGAAATGTAAGTTTCCCTTGAATCTTCCCTTCAGAAAGTATTTATCCAGCAAATAAAAGGTCTACAACACTCCATAAATCCTTTTCTCAATGCACTAAACCCTACATAAAATCTCCTAAACTTGGGAACCTCAGTAGGGGTTGATCTTTCTACCATCACCTCTATATTGCCATCCAACTCTATCTTTCTAAGTGCATTTGCATAGGCCCATAGTTTATTAAGCTCATAGCTTACCCTTCCATTGATCTCCTCTAGTGCCCATCTCCTACACTTGTTGCATGTACCCCTACTCAGATCAACTTTCAACTCTTCCTTGGCCAGTTTTTGCATCTCAGTTAACTTCAGCTTTGGAATCATTCTGATTTTACTTAAGAAATGTTCCCCAACAAACTTGTAAGATACCCTTTTGTTTTTAAAAAGTTATTGAACACTCATGAGTTTCTATAAAGGTTTTTATCTTGTAAAACCCTTCATTATTATCTACATAGCATATATTCTGAAAGGGCACCCATATTCCCTACATTTAGCTCTAGTCCTCCCATTTTCATTCCTAAGATATACAATATCAAACCTTTTTTCACTGCATACTTTGCTAAAGCAGTCTTGAATTCCTTTGGTCCTCTAAACACTATACTAAGCTCTAAATATGGGATTGGGTTATTAAGATCAAAACATACATGTCGGCTTCTCCTACAAACTACTTCACCATCTGAATCACTTTAATAAGACCTCAAATATGATGAATCAATGTAATTCGTTCCTCCACCTAATTCATATGAAACCTCACCATTTTTCCCTCACCTTTCACTACATTCACCTATATTTACACCTTCACTGTTAACCCTATTTATTGCTTTCGTTTAGCTCTTTTTCTTGCCTTTATAATTATTATACCAAGCCTTGATATTTCTCACCTCTTCATCCTTAGAATCTGCCCTTAAAACCTCTTCACTACCTAATGAGATATTTATATCACTAGTCCTACTACTTTCAGAACTTTCCCCACTTTTAACACATGCATCACTACTCCCACTCGGTACATGGTTCCCTAACCCCACTATTCACTTCCCTTTCTCTAGTAGTAGACAACAACATAATATTATCAATAACATTAGGCGTGTCTATATCGTGTTCAATGTATACATGTATGGACCCTATATTTCTAATATGGTTCATCATTGCTATGAATGATGAATTATCATAACAAATACTTAGTCCCTTACTAAAATTTAACCCATATTCCTAGTATACAAAGTTCTTCACAGCTTTATACCTAGCTTCCAATGCCATCTCACACAAAGTGTAATAACATATGAAATCTAGGTCAAAATCCTATTGCAGTACTTCCCCTCCTACATAGGCTACACAAGGGTTTATGACAAAAGTTCCACCCAATTGCCTATGTACCACCCATTTATCCCAAGCCATGATAAAACACTGTACATACATAATATAAATTGTAATATACATAACATACATAATATAAATAGTAATATAAATACATAATATACATACTTACATAAATGATAATAAACATAACATACATAAACAGTAATATACTACATACAAACATAAAATACACTTTATTCCGGTACGTATGAATTTCTTACTTGATAGATTGGTTGAATTATTTGTTTCTGAGATTGTTAGGCTACATGGAGTGCCAGTCTCCATCATTTTAGATAGAGATTCACGATTCACATCCTCGATTCTGGAACAAGTTGCAAGAAGCTCTGGGTATGCAATTACATTTCAATACCGCATTCCACTCTCAGACTGATGGTCAATCCGAACGTGTGATACAAATTTTAAAAGATATGCTTCGGTGTTGTATTTTAGAATTCAAAGGAAATTGGGAAAAGTATTTGCCTTTAGTTGAATTTACATATAATAATAGCTATCAGTCAAGCATTAAAATGGCACCGTACGAGGCTCTGTATGGTCATAAATGTAGAACTTCATTATATTGGACTGAGCTCAGTGAGAAAAAGATACACGAAGTTGATTTGATCTATGAGACTGCAGAAAAGGTAACAGCAATTCGGGATAGCTTGAAAGTAGCCTCTGATTGTCAAAAATCTTATACAAATCTTAAATGAAAAGAAATAGAATTCCAAGTTGGTGACAATGTATTCTTGAAAGTTTCACCTTGGAAAAAAGTTTTCGGTTTTGTAACATCCTAGAATTAGGGGTTTTGCATTTTAGGCTTTTCTGTGTGCTTGGTTTGTTCTGTTGTTATTTAAATGTGCTTGGGGGTCCTGGTGAGGCTCGGGTTCAGGCTAGAGCCTTGGTAAAATTTTCTGTTTTGGGTATCTAAAGGGGGAGAGCTAGTAGGAGTAGGCCTTAAGTTTATTTGCGTGTGTTTGTTGGTACAAAAGAAGTGTGTGTCCAAGTAGAGGTGGCATCACTTGTAGAAGCAGAAGGGGAGGAGTTCGAATCCCATAAGCCTCATTATGAAGCTTTATTCTTGGCACCAGGATGGAGATGAGATGGTTTTAGGGGGACTCTTCAAAGGTGGTGGTTGAATGGGTTAATGAAATCAAATGGATGAACAAGAGAGCATAGAGGATTTTGAATTGGTCAAACCAATTTGAATGAGTGATGGGGAGTATGTGGTGGAGCAAATCAAGGGATTTGGTGTTGGTGGAGGTGTTGGCCGAATGTGGGGAGCTTGGAGGGGGGATTTCGGTTTAGTTGCTTGGATAGGTGTGTGTGCCGAAATTCTCTTAAGTAGTAGGCATTTTCATTTTGGCATTTTCGGTCATATAGGGAGAGTGCCAAATTTTTGCAAGGGTCTTAGGGAGTTCTTTCTTTTTCTCTCATTCAGTTTTCTATTTCTCTTTGTACCGAAACTTTTAGCTTTCTTCTCTTTATCTCTTCTTGCTTCTTTGACATTAGCTGAAACTAGGGTGACCACTTGGACATTTCTTTTTCCTTTCATTCTTTTTCTCTAACGATTTTTTCTTCTACCCTCTCATAGCCGAATCTCAGTTTCCATTTACTTTTCTCTTCTCTTTAGTTTTTTTTTGTTTTACTCTAAAGCCGAAATAGTCTTCTTCATCTTTTCTCTTCTACACTCTTTTCTTCTCTAGCCGAAACATACTTCTCACTCTTTTCTCTTGTGTGTTTCATTTATACACCTTTTCACCATAGTCGAATCTCCTTTGACTCCACACTAAATGTATTCTTACACTCTTTTTCTGTTAGCCGAACATTGCGAAGCAAGGTGCTAAGAATCTTTGGCCGCAGGAAGTCTCTTCAATCGGTTTCAGTTGGTTAAGGTAAGGGGAGACTCTTTCATTTCTTTCTTTATTTCTTTCATTTTTGTGTGGTTATAGCCGAATGGCTATTTTTTTTTGGTGTTTAGATTTCGACTAATCTCTTCTTCTTCTTCTCTCGTTTTGGAATGTTTACTTCGAGAAACCCCAGTGGCCAAATGTTTGAAGTCTGAAGCCGGAAGGTCTGTTGATTGTCGAATCTTACCTTTCCATTCGGGTTTTAGGTAAGGAGCCCTCTTTTGTTCTTTGTGATTAGCCTCTATTTGTTTACTTTGTCTTAATAAAACCCCTTGTTGGGGAAAATTGTTGTTTCACTATAGTACTGTACTGATCAGGTCTCTTCATGGATGCGAGTGTAGGCCAAACTAAGGAGGGGAGTGGACCCGTAATCTCTGTTCCTAAATTTAAAAGACGTGCTGTGTTGGCGGTTCGAGACTTTCTGCCAGGCTGTGGTAGAGAGCCGACGTCTGCCTGGGATAGGCAAATCGCTGTTATCCTTGCTAGTGAGAGTGTCGACGTAAAGAGTCTGGTCTTATGCGTAATCAAGTGTGTAGTACTCACACTTTTCTTTATTGTTTGCATTAATAATTATGTTGGCTGAAAGCCGAAATGACTGTACAGACAATCGAGATACCCTTATGGGTAAGGTTGGAGATACCAGGTAAGTACCATTATGATTACCTTTCGTATAACATAATTATGTACCTACTGTATACTGTTAGTACGTTTGCATGGTCTTTGGGATATGATTGAAAGGGGAAGTGTGATTCAGTGACTTACATCACGTTGGTGCAGGACCACAGTGGTTTGGAACCACGTATACATATATTTATCAGTGACTTATCTCAATGGTTTGGTACCACAGTGGGTTGGCCCCACATATACTTATCAGAGATTGCCACAGTGGTCTGGGACCACAGTGGGTTGGCCCCACGTTTATATATTCTGTGACTCTGTCATAAGTGGTCTGGGACCACAGTGGTTTGGAACCACAGTGGCGTGATGCCACGGGTGTTTGGCCGATTCAGGTGACCTAGAGGATGGAAAACTAGGTTGGGCTGGGTTGCATTGCATACATTTTTTATATGCTATATTGTGTGGGCTAAGGCCCAATGTGCATCTGTGAGCTTAAGGCCCAGATGTGTGATAAGGGATTTGCACACCGAGTCTCGGTGACTCACCCTCTGCTTAATTTTGCAGGTAATCCCTAGATCGTGGATTTGGAGTCGAGGCAGACTTTGAGGTGGCTATGCAATATCTTCTCATAAACTTTCGGTTCTTATTTAAACTTTTTCTTATTTTTTATGGGATTTTGCAATGTAATAAGGCCTCCAAAATTTTAATTTGGGTTTTTCAATTCGGTTATTATTATATTTTGAAATTCTAAACACAAAGTTTTCCTAAAATATAATTAATCGTTTTCCAAAATATTAACAAGCGGATAACATGCGTATTAATAATTAAATTCATAAATCCACTTAAAACCATAAACTTTATTTTCAAAATGACATATTTTGAAATACCTATAGTTTTCGATTTTCGTATCACAAACCTGTCTTCGACTATTAAGATTATTCATAAATTTTCTTTTGCAAGGAAGCCATAAAGCTGAATTTGATTGTCCAAAATGCTAACACATCGCGAAGTATCTTTTATTTCAAAAGTTCATTAAAACCATCATTTCATGTGACATACCAGATCCGTTAAGTAACGTTTAGGCTAGGTTTGGGGTGTTACAATTGTGGTGCCGGAGCCTAGGTTTCAAAAACTCGGCTATGGAAATGGGTTCAAAATTGTTTTCAAAAGTTGGTTTGGAATATGGTTTAGGAAAAAATACATGTTTTCGGGAAGCATGGCACCCGAGTTTTCGGTACCAATCCACATTGTAAGTTTTCTGATTATTGTTTGATTTCTTATGGAAAGATTACATTGTGATTGATAGTTTTAAGAACTTCAGCTTTAGAGATTAAGACTTTTAGAATTATGTCTTGCGAAAAAACTTCTAATTCTATTTTCATAAGACTGTCGGGTAATAAACAGTGGAAGATATGCTAATTCATAAAATTTTAATCCGATTAAGTCAATTTCGTGGTCATGAGCACTAGAGGACGTGGATGTGGTATGCACGGCTGTGGTAGAGGCCGGGGTGTTGAGGCTGAACCCGCAGAATCAGGACATGGGCAGGAAGGTGAAGTGCCAGCATCACCAGTAGCAGAAGCAGGGTCTCAGGACCGATCTGAAGGGGGCGATGCTTTGTACCAAGCTATGCTACGTGTTTTGGAGCAGTTGTCTTTGTCGGCACAGGATCGATGGCTCAAAATTTATTCTGAAGCGACTTCAAGCTAATGGGACCGAGATATTTAGGGGTATTTCTGGTATGGCTCCTAACGTAGCTGAATACTGGCTGGAGGCGGTGGAACGAATCATGGACGATCTTGACTGTACCACAGAAGAAAAGTTGAAAGGAGTAGTGTCCCTCCTCCAAGATGAGGCGTACCAATGGTAGCTCACAGTAAGGGATGGTACATCAGCAGACCGTATTACTTAGGATTTCTTCAAGACAGAGTTCCAAGGAAAGTATGTTGGGGCGAGTTATGTGGATGCTAAGAGTAAGGCATTTCTAAATTTGGTCCAAATGAATAAGTCATTGGCTGAGTATGAGGCGGAGTTCTTGCGTCTAAGCCGTTATGCCCGGGGTATCGTCGTAACTGATTATGGGCATTGTGTTCGATTTGAGGATGGTCTGAGGGATGAGTTGCGAGTAGTGATAGCTCTGCAACAGGAAAGAGAGTTTTCTAATCTGGTTGAGAAGGAAAAGATAGCTGAAGAGGTGGAGCGGGTGGAGAAGCAGAATTGGGATAAGGATAGGGGTAGTAACAAGAGGAATTTTGGGTCGTCAAGATTTGCTGGGGGTTTCCAGAAGAGGCCTAGGTTTGATGGGTCGAGTCGAGTTACGAAGCCTGTTGTTGTTGGTCGGTCTCAACCGTGTGCCAGATGTAGAAATTTTCATTTGGGGGAGTGTTGGGCAAGAAACAAAGGATGCTTTAGGTGTGGGTTTGCAGATCATTTGGTAAGGGACTGTCCACAAGAGCCAATTAGGGCACTGACCAGAGGGTCGTGGATATGCTCAGTCTGGACGATGTGGGCAGCAACCACCGAGAGGTCGTGGCCTAGCCAGAGGAGGAAATGGTTTCGTTTGAGGACGTGGATCATTGGGCGAAGGTGCTGGGAATACAGATGCAAGGCAACCTGGGTTGGTTTATGCAGCTAGACTTCGGGAGGATGGCGATGCACCGGGCGTCATAACCGGTACATTCTTTATTTTTGGTGTGCCCTTTATAGCTTTGATAGATATTGGGTCTACACATTCATATGTTGCTAGTACTGTGTATGGAACTTTGAATATAGAATCTGAGATTGCTTCTAGTGAAATGATAGTGATTAGCCCTTTAGGACAATCTGTAGTAGTGGATAAACTGTTTAGAAGTGTGCCTTTAGAAGTACAAGGGGTTGTTTTCCCGATTGATTTGATGGAATTTTCGTTCGGTGAGTTTGACTTGATTTTAGGCATGGATTGGTTAGTTAAGTATCGAGCAAACTTGGATTGTGCTACTAAGTGCATGATTTTGAAGACTCCCGAGGATAAGGAGGTACTGGTGATAGGTGAGAAAAGGAATTACCTGTCCAATGTGGTGTCTACTTTAAAGGCTGAAAGGATGGTGCAGAAAGGATGTGGGGCATTCTTAGCTTTCATCAGTGCTTTGCAAGCTAAAGAATTGTCTGTAAAGGATGTTAGAATGGTGAAAGAGTTCTCAGACGTTTTCCCAGAAGAGCTTCCAGAGTTCTCTCTGGATCGCGAGGTAGGGTTCGGCATTGATTTATGATTGTTGCAAAATAGTCTATTTTTAATATTTATAAAAGAGTGATCGAACCTGTAGACTGACTGCGACAACGATAGAGGTAATCGTACCTATCGAACAGTAGTATAGCTCAGGCAAGAATATCTTATCGAACCCAAGGAACCTAAAAGTACTACTACTCACTTTCTTTCTATTATTTAGCCTAAAATATGGAGTGATTGGTTTATTAATCTAAAACAAATGAAAAAATTAAACTTAATTGCAAAGACAGAGGAACGAAACTTTGGGAATAGACTTTGAAGAAAACTCAATTGATAAAGACGATATCTTTGGGAAGAATCCACTTATGGCTTCACTTATTATCTACCTTTTCAATTCATATGATTTCTTTACTTAGCTTGATCCGTGAGATTCCCTAACCTATATTAAACCTTCTCTCAAGTGAATAACGTCTAACCTTAGGTTAATTAGTGGAACTCTTGTTCTCTTATAATAACCCCTAAGGAAGCAAAGAATCGATCAATGGACTCTATATTAGGTTTCACCCAATCCAAAGAAAATCTCGTAACCCTATCTCTAGGCGCCTATCAACTCCGCTTAATTATGCTAGATCTACTCTTAGGTGGTCTATTCCTCCTCCACCTAAGCACATCGGATAAATTTAAGCAACATAATTAAGAACAAACTAAGTATTTATCATATAAACAAGAAGAATTAAATAATAAATCCTTCATAGGTTTCATCCCATTCAGGTATTTGAGGGGTTTAGTTCATAACTAAACAAGAAAACATCTCAAGAGAAAAGATAAAACAAAACATAAGAAATCCCTAAAACCCCCTGAAGGAATTGAAGAGGAGATCCTCTGTCTTGAGTAGAACTCTGACTCTTCGAGATGGATTAATTGGCTATCTTCGAGACAATCCCTAAACGAGAAAGGCTTGACAGAAAACTTTGCTCAATGATCGACCCCTTGAATAGCCGCCTTGGGGTGTTTTTATAGACTTTTGGGATGCTTTACTTGTCTCATAAGTACTCATAATTCAGGTACAATTCATCCTAGGTGCTTGAGTAGACTTAGGATTGCGTTTCTTGGGCTCCAAGCATCCTATTCCGAGTGAAATTGCTCTTTCTGCGGTAGGGCACCGCTAAAACGCCTGTAAATTGAGGCTCACCGTGTCTCTATTCTGTTGATTTAGGCACGGCCGTGGCACTCCCGTGCAAGTCGAGGGTCAGGCCGTGCTTCGGGTTTATCGATTGGGGCACAGCCATGCAAATCGGGGATGGGCCGTGTTGGGCTTTTTGTCGATGAGACACGGTCATGTAAATTGGTGACAGGCTGTGTTCTAGGTGGATAGCAAGGCATGGCCGTGTGGAATAAAGCCCAGGCCATGTCGACTTCTTTGGTTGGCCCAATTTGATCCATTTTAAGCCCGTTTTACGTTCTTTTTATCCTTAGGTGTTCTCCTGAGTATAAGACATGAAAAGAAAGGATTAAGAGCACCTTTTTACATAAATCGAGGATAAATTCATCCAAAAGCATACTAAATGTGGGATTAAAATATGTTACTTTCACGGTTTATCAAATACCCCCACACTTAAGCTTTTGCTTGTCCTCAAGCAAAATTCTCAACTTTACAATTAAAACGAACTTTCCATAATTCATAATTCCTATTAATAATACCTTATCATAATTCATAGATAATTTATACATGGATAATTTAATTCAAAGAGCCCTAAAGATTCAATTACGATAAGTCATACCTTTATAGCACGAAAACATAGGTGTCTCCCCTTATCTAAGTGATTACCTTTAATTCAAATTTGACAAGGACTGACATCCTCACTAAAGATTCACTCAAATCACTCAAAAGTGTTTAAGTTTCAAGAATAAGCACTCTAAGTCGAACCTGAAAAGTTAATCCCATAGGCTTGCCTGAAAACCAAATCTCCACACTGTATATGAGATGATACACAAATCAAAAGGTCTTTAATCAGGGTTGTAACGGGGCTAGGGTTAAAGGTGTGGATACAGGCTGAATTAGTGGTTATAATCGAGACTGACTTGACAAATTACCTAACTAGAAACATTGAACTAAATATGAATATTGACTTCGAATGAAAACTAATAATATCACTATTGATAATTACTCTATAGTTAATACGAGCTTTTTCTTCAATGATTGGAGTTTAAATGCTCTAAGCTCTTTTATATACTACTAATATTGAATATATACTTGAAATTTCTCTCTTTTTTTTAAGAACAACCAAAATAAACATAATAGAAGAAACTTTGGTGATTGAAATAACCTAATTCGGTGATTGATCAAATCAATTCTCGATAAAGGGTAGTCAAAGGAATGTTGATAACAAATACAAAGGGATTTTGGGTTAATATTAGTGGGTGAGTCAATAAAAAGGTTGTTAGGATTCAATGGGGTTCACTAGGGGTTAATTTGTATGGGTAGGCTTTTTAGTGTAGTGAACGGGTTAAAACCTAGGTGCCTTTATCATCTCAGTGTATCAAATCATTAATGTGGTCTCGACATGTATAAACGAGGCAAGTTCTAGAATAACAGTTCAAAGTTGACACACTCATAATCAATTAAAGTGAGCACGAAAAAGGGTATATACTCTATAAGGCTCAAAATCTCACAAAAATTATGGGTGTTTTGAAATCAATCCTTATAAATTTTGAACTTCAAGGTGATACTCAAATTAGGTTCAACAACCTATAAATTTTAATTTTTCAGAAAGTAGACTTATCATGCTCGATTCTCTAGTATCCTTCAAATTTAATCATCAATGCACAATTAACTATGAGTTACTCTAAAACATATCAATAAAAATCATAAATCATTAAAAATTTCATCCTAATTGATAATATGAGAAAAATACTTTAGATCAAGACTAATTTTAGGGTTTCGAGATTATGCAAAAAGTTAGACACTATTACCCCCACACTTAAGATGTACATTGCCCTCGATGTACAAAGATAAATACTGGAATTTAGGTGCCAAATCAAAAGATAAGTGGGAAAGTAATACTCCTTGAAATCTGGATGATCCTGGCGTCTTTGGTGGCGGTGATGGTGTTTTCTATGGGCACGTGGAGTGGCTACCAAAAGCAATTTGCTAGATGAAGAAATTGGGTAGCTTTGTGAAGATATAGCCAAGAGATCTAGAGAAATAATAATAATATACTAATAATATATTTAAAGATTAAGGAAATAAAAAGAAGGAGGCTAAGAAGAAAACTGAAATTGATAGAAAAGACTAATGGACTAAGGAGTCCTTATTGTTAGATGGTTTGTGAAGTGGGTGTGACCTCGAAAGCTGTGGTGCGTGATTCCCAAGCAGCCTTTAGAACCTAAAACCAAGAAACTAATATTAAATAAATTAATTTAAGAAGGAAATAAGTAAAGGTAAGGAAAATAAAGGAGACGAGAAAAGAAAAATAGAATCGAAAAGGTTTTCGAGACCCTTGGCGTGTCAATTAAGTGAAGCTGCCGGCATGAACTCATGTTGAGGTCTTCTCTGAGGAGATGATGCTTACGTTTTTTCGGCATGATCTTTGTGTTGCTCAAGTGTCTTGGATCTTTTCTATGAATAGGAAGAAAAATTTGAAAGAAAAGAGAGACAAGGAACAAGAAAGGAGATGAGACAAAGAGGACAGGCTGTAGAGGTTTAAATAGGTTTTAAATTTGGCACGTTCCCACGCCTGTGTACCGAGGGTGTGTCGATTCACACAGTCGTATCGCACGGTCGTGTTGTGGGGTGTGTTGTCTTTCCACACCCGTTTTGTCAGTTTGCACGCCCATTTCTAAAAAGCCAGTATAGGAACACGGTTGGATCCGCACGAGCGTGGTCCGCCTGCTAAATAAGTCAAGATCTTAGCACGTTGTGAGAACACGATCGTGCTATTTTTATCGGTGCCGTGCTTGAGGTGGTTGGACTTGTGGCGTTAGGGAGTGGTTGGGTGACTTGCACGACTGCTCTGTCGGTGGGGTGGTTACGGTGGTCCACACTACAGATGCGGCACAGTGTGTAAGGCCATGTGGCACGGAAATCAGCACTTTGTGTTAGTTTCAACTAAATACTTAAGGAAGAAAGATGGAAAGAAAAGAAACTAAAACAAATTTGAAAATAAATAGTGTTAATATTCGGGTTGCCTCCAGAAGCGCTGTTATAGTCTTAAGCTAGACTGTCCTCATGTTTGAAAATTTGGGGAGGTTTAAAGGTGTGAATAACTTCCTCATGCTTGCTATTTTATTTTCATGGCAAAGTTGGAGTCGAGAGCATTTACCTTGAATTTATCGAATTTTGGGTTACTTACCTCGACGTGTTGTGGGAGAAGATTTAGTGTACCTTGGGAAGAATTTCTCCCTTTGCCCTCAAGCTTTGTTGAAGTGATGTGAAGATCGACTTTGTCTAACAAACACCGGTCTCCTATTTTAAAGTGATTTGATGTTCTATGAGCTCTTCTGGTGGTTCTTTAGGTTTTACTTCGTGTGGATCCGACTTTTCTTTGGTGTATATCTTTTGCTCTTCTAAATTGTTGATCGTACGGTTTTGTGTTGGCTCAGTTTTGATGCTTCGTGATGTTTCCTGCGATGGAGGTTGAATAATTTGATTATCTATTGAAACGGCTTTCTTACCTTCATCTTCTGTGGTTCTGGCTGCGTGGAGAGCTTGAAGATTGACTGATTCATCTCCTACATGAAGTATGAGTTCTCTTGTGGCAACATCAATTTTAGTCTTGGCAGTTGCAAGAAAAGGTCTTCCTAAAATTAAATGGATTGAATTTTCCTCATCCATGTCTAAAACAACAAAATCTACTGGGAAAATGAATTTATCAATTTTTACTAAAACGTCTTCAATAATGCCCCTAGGAATTCTAATAGTTTTATCAGCTAGTTGGATACTCATCCTAGTTTGTTTGGGCTTCCCTAGGCCTAGTCGTTTAAACAGTGTATAAGGCACGTCATTTATACTTGCCTCTAAATCAGCTAATGCATTATGAATAGTTAAACTATAAAATTAAACATGGAATCGTATTCCGAGCATCCTATTCTGAGTGAAATAGACTTAGGATTATGTTTCTTGGGCTCCAAGCATCCTATTCCGAGTGAAATTGCTCTTTCCATGGTAGGGGCACAGCTAAAACACGCCTGTAAATTGAGGCTCAGCCCGTGTCTCTATTCTGTTGATTTAGGCACGACAGTGGCACGCCTGCAAGTCGAGGGTTAGGTCGTGCTTCGGGTCTGTCGATTGGGGCACAGCCATGCAAATTGGGGCTAAGCCGTGTTGGGCTTTTTGTTGACGAGACACGATCGTGTAAATTGGTGACAGGCCGTGTTCTAGGTGGATAGCAAGGCACGGCCGTGTGGAATAAAGCCCAGGCCGTGTCGACTTCTTTGGTTGGCCCAATTTGATCCGTTTTTAGCCCGTTTTATGTTCTTTTTATCCTTAGGTGTTCTCCTGAGTATAATACATAAAAAGAAAGGATTAAGAGCACCTTTTTACATAAATCGAGGATAAATTCATCCAAAAGCATACTAAATGTGGGATTAAAATATGTTACTTTTACGATTTATCAATTTACTTCTGGGAATAGCTCCGGTGTCCATTGCCCCTTATAGGATGGCGCCGAAGGAGTTGTTGGACCGTGGTTTTATCTGACCAAGTGTGTCTCCGTGGGGAGCGTCGGTGTTGTTTGTTAAGAAAAAAGATGGGTCAATGCAGATGTGCATTGACTACAGGCAAATGAACAAGTTGATGATTAAGAACAAATACCCGTTGCCTAGGATTAACGATCTGTTCAATCAGCTGCGAGGCACTTCGATTTTCTCAAAGATAGACTTGAGGTCAGGTTATCATCAGCTTAAGGTCAAGGAGGCGAATATTTGTAAAATGATTTTTCGAACTCATTATGGTCACTACGAGTTCATAGTAATGCCTTTCGGGTTGACGAATGCACCAGCTACGTTTATGGATATGATGAACTGGGTATTTTAACCTTACCTGGATCGATTTGTCGTAGTGTTCATAGATGATATCTTAGTATATTCAAAGACAGAAGAGGAGCATGATTCGCATCTTCAGATTGTTCTGCAGATTTTGAGAGAGAAGCAACTGTATGCCAAATTCAGCAAGTGTGAATTTTGGTTGAGGGGGGTTACATTCTTGGGGCATGTTGTGTCTACCGAGGGGATTAGGGTTGATCCCCGAAAGATTGAAGCTGTTTTGGATTAGAAACTGCCAAAGTCAGTAGCAGAAATTCAAAGTTTTCTTGGGTTAGCTGGGTACTATAGAAGGTTCGTTGAGGGATTCTCGTTGATTGCTACACCGTTAACCAAGTTGTTAAGGAAAGGGGTACCATTTTTTTTGGGCTGATAAACAATAGCAGAGCTTTGAGAAGCTAAAGAAGATCTTGACTGAGGCACCAGTATTGATTCAGCCTGAGGCTGAGAAGGATTTTGTCGTCTATTGTGATGTATCACACACATGGTTAGGATGTGTATTAATGCAAGAAGGGAAGGTAGTAGTGTATGCATCTCGACAATTAAGACCACATGAAGTGAATTATCGCTCTCATGATTTGGAGTTAGCTACGGTAGTGTTCACTCTAAAGATTTGGAGACACTACTTGTATGGAGAGAAGTCGATTATCTACACCGACCATAAGAGCCTAAAATATCTCCTTACCCAAAAGGAGTTGAATTTAAGGCAGCGAAGGTGGATTGAATTGTTGAAAGACTATGATTGCTCGATTGAATAATACCCAGGTAAAGCTAACGTAGTGGCAGATGCGTTGAGCCGTAAGGTGATATCAGAGGTGAGGGCGATGCTTGCTCATCTCAGTTTGTACGAAGATGGATGCTTGTTAGCCGAACTTCAAGTGAAGCCTTCATGGGTAAGTCAGATCAAAGAGAAATAGTTGTCAGATGAATTGTTAAGTTCTCGACTTCAGCAGGTGAAAGGTGGTGAGACAGAAGATTTTGGTCTGAACAGTGATGGAGTATTATGCTTTCATGGAAAAGTTTGTATGCCGAAGGATTCTGAGTTGAGACAGAGGATTCTGCGGGAGGCACATAGTAGTCCATATGATATGCATCCCGGTGGGAGTAAAATGTATCGAGATTTGCGTGAATAGTTTTGGTGGCTAGGTCTAAAGCAAAAAGTTACTGAGTTCGTGAGTAAATGTTTGACGTGTCAACAGGTGAAGGAAGGGCATCAGTTGCCTTCAGGGTTGCTACAGCTAGTGAAGGTTCCACTTTGGAAGTGGGAGAGGATAACGATGGATTTTATTAGTGGACTGCCTCTTACGCCTACTAAGAAAGATTCGGTGTGGGTGATTGTCGATCGGTTGATAAAGCCCGCCCACTTCATACCAGTTCGTGTCAACTATTCATTACAGAAGTTAGTTAAAATCAGATGTAGCGTAGATTGTAAGGTGACATGGGGTACCAGTGTCTATCATATCAGACAGAGACCCTAGGTTTACATCGCGGTTCTGGAAGGCGTTACATCAAGCATTGGATACAAGATCGGATTTCACCTGACGCTTTCATCCATGTATTGATGGTCAGTCAGAGAGGGTAATTCAGATACTGGAGGATATGTTGAGAGGCTGTGTTATCGACTTTAGGGGTAGTTAAGAGGATTTCTTACCGTTGGCAGAATTTGCATACAACAATAGC
The DNA here is from genome assembly GCA_025506655.1 of Gossypium rotundifolium. Classification (NCBI taxonomy): domain Eukaryota; kingdom Viridiplantae; phylum Streptophyta; class Magnoliopsida; order Malvales; family Malvaceae; genus Gossypium; species Gossypium rotundifolium. The sequence continues at coordinate 5,496,953 of CP106730.1, read as the reverse complement.
TATCAATCCAATATTCAGATGGCACCCTATAAAGCGTTGTATGGTCCTAGGTGTCGTACTCCTACCTGCTGGACTGAGTTAGGTGAGTGATGGTTGTTGGGTCCAGAATTGGTTTCAGAGACAGAGGAAAAGGTTAAGTTGATTCGGGCTCGATTGAAAGAAGCTTTCGACAGGTAAAAATCGTATGTAGATCTGAAGTGTAAGGAAATAGAATTCAAAGAGGGTGATCAGGTTTTTCTAAAAGTTTCACCTTGGAAGAAGGTTTTAAGGTTTGGTCGAAAGGGCAAGCTGAGCCTCAAATTCATCGGGCCTTATCGGGTGTTGAAACGCATGGGACCAGTGGCTTATCAGCTTGAGTTACCATCGGAATTGAGGCAGATACATGATGTATTTCATGTTTCAATGTTAAGACGCTATCGTTCGGATCCATCGCACATAGTGCCAGTGGAGGAAATTGAAGTAAGACCTGATTTGTCTTTTGAAGAAGAACCAGTGCAGATCTTAGATCGAGATGTCAAGGCATTGAGAAGAAAATTAGTTTCTTTGGTTAAAGTTTTATGGAGGAATCACGATTCATAAAAAGCCACGTGGGAGCCAGAAGATGCGATGCGACAGCAATACCCTCACCTCTTTTGATCAGGTAAATTTCGAGGCCAAAATTTCTTTAGGGGGTAGAACTGTAACATCCTAGAATTAGGGGTTCTGCATTTTAGGCTTTTTTGTGTGCTTGGTTTGTTCTGTTGTTATTTAAATGTGCTTGGGGGTCCTAGTGAGGTTCGGCTTCAAGCTAGAGCCTTGGTAAAATTTTCTGTTTTAGGCATTTAAAGTGGGAGTGCTAGTAGGAGCAGGTCTTAGTTTATTTGCCTATGTTTGTTGGCACAAAATAAGCGTGTGTCCAAGTGGAGGTGGCGTCACTTGTAGGAGCAGAAGGGGAGGAGTTCGAATCCCATAAGCCTCATTATGAAGCTTTATTTTTGGCACCAGGATGGAGAGGAGATGGTTTCGGTAGGAACTCTTCAAGGGTGGTGGTTTAATGGGTCAATGCATTCAAATGGATGAACAAGAGAGCTTGGAGGAGTTTGAATTGGTCAAACCAATTTGAATGAGTGATGGGGAGTATTTGGTAAAGAAAATCAAGGGATTTGGTGTTGATGGAGGTGTTGGCCGAATGTGGTGAGCTTGGAGGGGGGATTTCGATTTAGTTGCTAGGATAGGTGTGTGTGCCAAAATTCTCTTGAGTAGTAGGCATTTTCATTTTGGCATTTTCGGTTATATAGGGACAGTGCCAAATTTTTACAAGGGTCTTAGAGAGTTCTTTCTTTTTCTCTCATTCGATTTTCTACTTCTCTTTGTGCCGAAACTTTTAGCTTTCTTCTCTTCATCTCTTCTTTCTTCTTTGACATTAGCCGAAACTAGGGTGACCACTCGGACATTTCTTTTTCCTTTCATTCTTTTTCCCTAACGATTTTCTCTTTTACCCTCTCATAACCGAATCTCAGTTTCCATTTGCTTTTCTCTTCTCTTTGGTTTTCTTTTGTTTTGTTCTAAAGCCGAAGCAGTCTTATTTTTTCTCTTCTACACTCTTTTCTTCTCTAGCCGAAACATACTTTTCACTCTTTTCTCTTGTGTTTTTCGTTTCTACACCTTTTCACCATAGTCGAATCTCCTTTGACTCCACACTAAATGTATTCTTACACTTTTTTTCTGTTAGCCGAGCATTGCAAAGCAAGGTGCTAGGAATCATTGGCCGCAGGAAGTCTCTTCAATCGGTTTCAGTTGGTTAAGGTAAAGGGAGACTCTTTTGTTTATTTCTTTATTTCTTTCATTTCTGTGTGGTCATATCCGAATGGCTATTTTTTTCTTGGTGTTTAGATTTCGGCTAATATCTTCTTCTTCTCTTATTTTGGAACGTTTACTTTGGGAAAGCCTAGTGCCCGAACGTTTGAAGTCCGAAGCCGGAAGGTCTGTTGATTGTCGAATCTTACCTTTCCATTCGGGTTTTAAGGTAAGGAGCCCTCTTTTGTTCTTTGTGATCAGCCTCTATTCGTTTACCCTGTCCTAATCAAACCCTTTGTTGGGGAAAATCGTTGTTTCACTATAGTACTGTACTGATCAAGTCTCTTCATGGATGCGAGTGCTAGCCAAACTAAGGAGGGGAGTGGACCCGTAATCTCTATTCCTAAATTTAAAAGACGTGCTATGTCGGCAGTTTGAGACTTTCCACCGGGCTGTGGTAGAGAGCCGACGTCTGCCTGGGATAGGCAAATCGCTGTTATCCCTGCTAGTGAGAGTTTCGACGTAGAGAGTCTAGTCTTACGCGTATCAGGTGTGTAATACTCACACTTTTCTTTATTGTTTGCGTTAATAACTATGTTGGTTGAAGTCAAACGATTGTATGTCAGACAATGAGATACCCTTATGGGTAAGGTTGGAGATACCAGGTAAGTACCGTTATGATTGCCTTTCATATAACATGATTATGTACCTGCTGTATACTGTTAGCACATTTGCATGGGCTTTGGGATATGAATGAAAGGGGAAGTGTGATTCAGTGACTTCCGTTACAGTGGTTTGGTACCACAGTGGGTTGGTCCCACATATACTTATTAGAGATTGTCACAGTGGTCTGGGACCACAATGGTTTGGAACCACAGTGGCGTGATGCCACGGGTGTTTGGCCGATTCAAGTGACCTAAAGGATGGAAAACTAGGTTGGGCTGCGTTGCATTGCATACATTTTTTTTATATGCTATATTGTGTGGGATGTAACGCCCCAAACTAGGTCTATGTGTCAAGATGAGATTTGGTTTGTCACACAGATCGAACATCCTTTTTATTCTCTAATGATTTAAGTAAAATAGTTCTCCAAAACCTCTTGAAGGAGAACTTTAGTAAAAACCAAGAAAATGATTTGAAATCGATGAATTTAAGAAACATTTGTTGAAATTTTATCATTAGTATTCAACTGTCAAAATCTTAAAATAGTTTTTAAAGAGTTCAAAAGAATTTGAAAATAAGAATAGTTATAGAATCTTATATGTTTTAAAAAAACAAAGTATTTTAAAAAATATTATAGGATTAACATAAGCCCATATTAAATATCTAAAATAAAATTTAAATCCATCCACATATAAAAATCCATAAAATATTAATAAAGGCCTTATTACATCACATCCAAAATAGTAATTTAAAGAAAGCACTTAATATAAGTTCATAGTTTATAAAACCCATATTCGCAGTATGGCCTCCACAAAGTCATCCTCGGCCCAAGCCTCCATCAATTGCCATTACCTGAGATGGAAAATTTAAGGGAGTGAGTTACTCAGAACTCAGTGTATAACTCACTTACTATATCCACTGGGCCAGATCATCAAGTCATTATTTCTGGGCTTGAGCCCATCAACGGATTTAGCAATATAATAAATGAAATGCATGCAAAATGAAATTTCCCAACCAACCTAATTTCCATCCGCTACACACCACCCGTACCAACCATCACACCTGTGGGGATCAAGTCAACCCACCCCGCCAACACACCAATCATAGGCATTAAGCCATTTTTAATAATGTTGTGGTGCACCACCGAACTAGATTGTGACAAAGTCACCGAACTAGAGGCATTAAGCCATTGAAATATTTGTGGCAGAGCCACCGAACTAGATTTTGGCAACAGGCCTTTCTTCTCTTCATCATTTTTCCCAACCCATGCAAACATGTATGCATAATCTATATCCATATGATAATTTAGCAAAAAGCCAAAATACATGTGAGTCTATATTTCAAGTTTTTATTATGGCCCATAATACAAAATAATATTTAGCCCATTAGCAATCTAGCAACTTTGGCCCATATATCAATCTAGCAGATTTTTGGCCCATTTAACGATCTAGCAAATTTTTCGGCCCATTTAACGATCTAGCAGATTTTTCGGCCCATTTAACGATCTAGCAGATTTTTCGACCCATTTAACGATCTAGTAGATTTTTCGGCCCATTTAACGATCTAGCAGATTTTTCGCCCATTTAACGATCTAGCAGATTTTTCGGCCCATTTAACGATCTAGCAGATTTTTGGCCCAATTACACATGAGGCATAAAATTTACCATTTACCAATTAACTCATTGAGGGCATTTTCGTAATTTTTTTGTAACTTTAACAGTTTTCATGTATTTACACAAAAATACTAATTATTACGCATTTTCCAATTCTGTCAACTTTACGATTTTTCCCAATACTTACGGTATAACATCTAACCCGATATAAGTGTGAAGTTACACACCTGATTACTGTGAGAACTAGACTTTCCCGTTTGTCAATACCTAAACGCAATACGATAAATTAGAACACTATTATTTATAAAACTACACTATTGATAAACGATCTAAATCATTACCCTCAGAATTTCGAACCACTTCTATTTGTGGTTTCTCCCCGATTGTTGGTTCGTTACACGATGAGAATCCACGAACAAACAAAGGTTCGAGAGTAAGAATGACTTCAAACAACTGGTTCTCCTCGGATGAGGGTCCGTAACCCGGTGGAAAATCTCGGATTCTCGAAATAGCCCTTCGTTTATACTTAGGGGGAATAGCGGAACCACCCCTCTTTCGAACACTATTTACTGCCCTTTTCTTCCTTATCTTGATTGTCTCTATTAACATAAGATCATTAGTCCGACTAATTAATGATCCAAATTATGACTAACGATTTCAAAAATGAGATTGGCTTACCACAATAATCCTCGTTCCACAAGATGACAATCGAGCGATAACATCCCCTAAAACGAAATCGATTAATAAACCATCTATACCAATATGACGAGTAATATGAGAATCCTTGAATAAACTCCTTACCTTAACTCTTAAGATCGATTCCAACGATTCACGATACTCATGAACTCTTGAGTTTCTGCCCTCCAAAATCACACTATTGTCCACGGTTGAAAAAGAAATGATTGAGAAGAATACTTATGTATAATTGAAGATTCGGCTATGAATAAACAAAGAAAAGGAAAATGGTTCGGCAATGGAGCAATCTAGCATTCGGCCATGAGAGAAAAATAATGAAGAAAATTTAGTTGAGAAGAAAATAAAAGGATGAAAGAAGGAGATGATGATGATTCGGTTTTCAAGAGAGAAAAGAGAAAGAAAAGAGTTGAGTTTAGAAGCAATGTGCATTCGGCATTAGGGAGGAAAAGAGGAAAAGAAAAAAGAAAAGAAAAGATCCTTGTTAGCTATGTGATTTCGGTCACAAGGAGAAGAAAAGGTTTGGAGAGAGAGCAACTAATCCGAAATGGTCAAAAGAAATGACAAAAGAAATATTTGTTTACTCAAAGTTGTTGGCACATTCGGCTAGGGAGAAAATGGATGGAGAGAAAAATGTGTCTTACAAAAGCAAAAATGACCAAAAGGTAATACCCCCAAAAGCTACCAACCAAACTAGCCTATCACCAAAATTGACTACCCAAATTCGGCTCCCCCCTTTAGTCCACAAAACTGTCCCCATTCATGGTGAAAATGACCATGAAAGAGTTTCTAAAACATCAACCTAGTCTCAAGCCTTACCATCCTCCATTTTCCTTAAGTTTGAGATTATCCCCAAAGTCAAGCAATTCCATCCCTTAACTCATGCTTACCATAACCTTAAGTCTTATTACCAAAAAATTTAATCCAACTCATCCTAATCCTTATCTATGACCGACACATGCTAGGATAAAGCAAAAATAAAAGCTTCCAAATAACATGCTAGGAGATTCGAACCTCTTCCCTCAAGTCCAACTTATGGCGCCATCACCACTTTGCCAATTGCTCATCTTATGCCATCTTTAGACACTTAAATTTACTTAGGCTTCAAGGTCACATGATTTCTATACACTAAAGTACTCTTTACTAAAATTTATTCTAATTCCAAGTAAACCTGAGCCTTCTCAAGACTATATTTAGCACATAATAAAATCATACCCGAGCTAACACCAAGCAACATTTTGATACTCAAATTTTTAGGATGTTACAATTCTACCCCCCTTAAAGAAAATTTCATCCTCGAAATTTACCTGATTAAAAGAGGTGAGGATATTATTGCCGAATTGCATCCTCAGGCTCCCACATAGCTTCCTCCGTTTCGTGATTATGCCATAAAACCTTGACCAACGGCACGATCTTCTTTCTTAGCACTTTAACATCTCGGTCTAAAATTTCCACTGGTTCTTCCTCAAAAGACAAGTCGATTTCAATTCCACTTCTTCTACTTGGTACTATGTGAGATGGATCCGATCTATAGCGCCTCGGCATGGAAATATGGAAAACATTATGAATTTGACTCAACTCCAGAGGTAATTCAATCTGATAGGCCACTGGACCAACACGCCTCATCACACGATATGGTCCAATGAACCTAGGGCTCAACTTGCCCTTCTTTCAAAATCTAAAATTTTCTTCCAAGGTGAGACCTTCGAGAAGACTGCTCTCCCACAAAGAACTCGATATCCTTATGCTTCAGTGCTGCATCGACTTCTGTCTATCTGAAGCTTCCTTTAACCGTGCTTGAATAACTTTTACCTTTTCTTCTGTTTCAGATATCAACTCAGGACCCAACATCTGCCGTTCACCCAATTCAGTCCAACAAGTAGGAGTACGACACCTACGACCATACAATGCCTCGTAGGGTGCCATCTGAATGCTAGACTGATAGCTATTGTTATACGTAAATTCTGCCAGCGGTAGAAAATCCTCCCAACTACCTCTGAAGTCAATCACACATCCCCTTAACATGTCTTCCAATAACTGAATTACTCTTTTTGACTAACCATCTGACTGAGGATGAAAAGCCATACTGAAGTTTAACTTTGATCCCAAGGCTTCATGCAGAGCTTTCCAAAATCGTGATGTAAATCTAGGATCCCTGTCTGATATAATAGACACTGGTACCCCATGCAACCTCACGATTTCAGATACATACAGTTTAGCCAATTTTTGTAATGAGTAATCCGTACAAACTAGAAGAAAATGAGCAGTCTTCGTCAATCGATCAACTACTACCCATATGGAATTTTTCTTAGTAGGTGTTAAAGGTAACCCACTAACAAAATCCATTGTTATTCGCTCCCATTTCCAAAGAGGAATCTTTACCGGTTGTAATAAACCTGACGGCAATTGATGCTCCACCTTCACTTGTTGACAAGGCAAACATTTTCCTACAAACTCATAAATCTCACGCTTCAACCCTGGCCACCAATACTGTTCACGGAGATCCCAATACATCTTATTTCCTCCAGGGTGCATAGCATAAGGGCTACTATGCGCCTTCCGCAGAATCATTTGCCTTAAATCTGAGTCTTCAGGCATATAAACCCTTTCACAAAAACACAGCACTCCATTCGTGTTTATACCAAAATCCTCTATTTCACCCCTTCCAACTTGCTGAATTAAGGGTCCCAACTTTTTATCCGATATCTGCTTTTCGGATTTGTTCTAACCACGTAAGCTTCACCAAGTTCGCTAATGCACTACCATCCTCATACAAACTCAAATGAGCAAACATTGCTCTCAAATCGATACCACCTTACGACTTAACGCGTCAGCTACCACATTAGCCTTTCCAGGATGATACTCGATTGAAAAATCATAATCCTTTAATAGTTCCACCCATCTTCTTTGTCTCAAATTTAACTTCTTCTGAGTAAGAAGATACTTAAGACTCTTGTGATCCGTATAGATGATAGACTTCTCACCGTAGAGATAGTGCCTCCAAATCTTTAAAGCAAACACTACTACAGCTAACTCCAAATCATGAGTAGGATAGTTTACTTCGTACGGTCTCAACTGACGAGAAGCATAAGCCACCACCTTTCCATTTTGCATCAGCACACAACCCAAACCCGTGTGAGACGCATCACAATAAACGATAAATTCTTTTCCAGTCTCAGGCTGAATCAAAGCTGGTGCTTCCATCAGAATCTTCTTTAATTTCTCGAAACTCTGTTGTTATTTTTCAGTCCAAATATACGGTACTCCCTTCCACAACAATTTAGTTAGTGGTGCAACAATCAACAAAAACCCGTCAACAAAGCGCCTATAATAACCACCAAACCTAAGAAACTCAATTTTAGCTACCGACTTTGGTGGTTTCCAATCCAAGATCTGACTTCAATCTTCCGAGGCCCACCCTTATTCCTTCAAATTGATACTACATGACCTAAGAAAGTCACTTCCTTCACCGAATTCACATTTACTGAATTTGGCATAAATTTGCTTATCACGAAGTAATTGCAATACTATACGCAAATGCGAATCATGCTCCTCTTCATTCCTTGAATATACCAAAATTTCATCTATGAACACTACCACAAACCGGTCTAAATATGGTTGAAAGACTCGGTTCATCATGTCCATAAATGCGGCTGGTGCATTGGTCAACCCAAACGGCATTACCAAAAATTCATAATGTCTATAACGAGTTCGGAATGCCGTCTTATAAATATCTGCTTCTTTCACCTTTAGTTGGTGATACCCCGATCTCAAATCAATTTTGGAGAAAATTGAATCTCCTTTCAATTGATGAAACAGGTCATCAATTCTCGGCAAAGGATTCCTATTCTTGATCGTCAATTTATTCAATTGCCTGTAATCAATGTACATACGCATCGACCCATCCTTTTTCTTAATGAACAAAACTGGTGCTCCCCACGGAGACACATTCGGTCGAATAAATCCCCGATCCAACAATTCTTGAATTTGAGCTTTAAGCTCTGCCAACTCCTTTAGTGCCATTCTATAAAGAGCAATAGACACTGGAGCCGTTCTGGGCAAAAGTTCAATACCAAATTCTACTTCCCAATCTGGAGGTATACCAGGAAGTTCATCGGGAAATACATCTGGAAATTCCTTCACCGTTCTCACATCATCCACTGATAACTCATTGGCATCCAAAGCACAAATAAAAGTTAAGAATGCTCCATACCCTTTCCGCACCAATTTTTCTGCCTTTAACATAGATACCACATTTGCCAAGTAATTCCTTCGTTCACCTATCATTATTACTTCCTTATCACCGAAGTTCTTATTGACATCCGCTTTTCAGCACAATCCAAATACGCCCGATGCTTAACCAACCAATCCATGCCCAGAATGAGATCGAACTCGTCGAAAGGCAATTCCATCAAATTCACCAAAAATATTTCTTCTTGAATTTCTAAGGGCACGTCTCTAAACAATTTATTTACAATTACTGACTGTCCTAAAAGACTAATTACCGTCATCTCACTATCGGTAATTTCAGATTCTAGATTCAAGCTTCCAGATATGGCGCTAGCAACATACGAGTGAGTAGAACCAATATCTATCAAAGCAGTAACAGGTACATCATAGATGAAAAATGTACCAGTTATTGCATCAGGTGCATTGCCATCCTCGCGGCGTCTAACTGCATAGACCAATCCTGACTGTCTTGCATCTGTGTTACCTTTAGAACCATTGCCTTGACCCGGTGTACCTTGACCATGTCCAGCCCCATTACCACCACGACCTAGTCCATGGCCTCTCAGTGGCTGCTGAGTTCCTCTTGCCGACTGTGCATCAGTAATACGAACTTCCTGAGTCGTATCCATATGTCGAGGGCAATTTCTATATTGATGATCCATTGAACCATATTTATAACAAGCACCGCTTTTCCTCCAAGACTCTCCGAATGCCGCTTCCCACATTCAAGATAATCTCGACTCGATTACTAGCCACAGGTGCTCTACCTTGAGCTGGCTCATCATTCCGAGGCCTCTTCAGAAACCTTTTTGAAGAACCCGAATACTTTATATCCCTCTTGCCTCTAACTCTTTCCCGATTCTGTCGTTCTGAGCTCTTAGCCTCTTCAACTATCTTGGCTTTCTCCACAAGTGTGGCAAAAGTTCTAACTTGTTGTGGGGCTATTAGAACCCGCAACTCATCATTCAACCTATCCTCAAAGCATACACAACGCTCATGATCCGTTGGCACTATTGTCCGAGCATAGCGACTCAAGCGTAAAAACTCAGCCTCATACGCTGCCACTGTCTTATTTCCTTGAATTAGATTCAAAAATTCCTTCCTTCGGGCATCCACATAACTTGTTCCTAAATATTTCCCTTGAAAGGCAGCTTTGAAGAATTCCCAAGTAATCAATGCAGCCTCGGTGCCTTCTCGAACAGTAAGCCACCATTGATACGTCTCGTCTCTTAGCAAGGACACGGCTCCTCTTAGTTTCTGCTCGACAGTGCATTCCAGATCATCCATAATCCATTCCACAGCTTCGAGCCAATATTCTGCCACATTCGGAGCTACACCGGAGACACCTCTAAAAACTTCTGCACCATTAGACTTGAGTCATTCCGATATCGACCTACGAGCTGTTGGCTCAGCTCTAGTTCCAGCGACCCTTTCAAGGACTCGCAACATTGCTCGTGTCAAAGCATTATCTTCTTCCATATGATCATGTGATCCCGTCTCACTCTCAAATGATGCAGGTGCATCCCTTTTCGGCATATGACTCGGCGCTTCAGTTGTACCTCTAACACCTCGTCCTCTACCACGGCCACGTCTACCACGTCCACGACCACGTCCTCTAGTGCTCATAATGACTAATTCGATTTAATTTGATTACAAGTTTTATGAATTAGAATACTATTTTAGTGTTTATTAACGATATTTTATGAGATTCAAGAGATAAAGTTATTTTTCGCAAACACATCCTATAGTCTCAATCTCTACAATTTTCAACATCTAAAACTAGAAGTTCTAGAGTGTTCCTATGATCATATCATCATAATAATCATTCAGTAATGAATACTTACTTGACTTGGTGCCGGATGCTTGTGGTGCCATACTAACTTTAAAACATAATTAAAATAATTTCATACGGAAGTTATTTGTTGAACCCAACCACAGCCGAGTTTTGAAACTAGCTCTGACACCATTAAATGTAACACCCCAAACCAGGTCTATGCATCAAGCCGAGATTTGGTTTGTCACACAGATCGAACATCCTTTTTATTCTCTAATGATTTAAGTAAAATAGTTCTCCAAAACCTCTTGAAGGAGAACTTTAGTAAAAACCAAGAAAATGATTTGAAATCGATGAATTTAAGAAACATTTGTTGAAATTTTATCATTAGTATTCAACTGTCAAAACCTTAAAATAGTTTTTAAAGAGTTCAAAAGAATTTGAAAATAAGAATAGTTATAGAATCTCATATGTTTTAAAAAAACAAAGTATTTTAAAGAAATATTATAAGATTAACATAAGCCCATAATAAATATCTAAAATAAAATTTAAATCCATCCACACATAAAAATCCATAAAATATTAATAAAGGCCTTATTACATCACATCCAAAATAGTAATTTAAAGAAAGCACTTAATATAAGTTCATAGTTTATAAAACCCATATTCGCAAGATGGCCTCCACGAAGTCATCCTCGCCCAAGCCTCCACAATTGCCATTACCCGAGATGGAAAATTTAAGGGAGTGAGTTACTCGAACTCAGTGTATAACTCACTTACTATATCCACTGGGCCAGATCATTAAGTCATTATTTCTGGGCTTTAGCCCATCAACGGATTTAGCAATATAATAAATGAAATGCATGCAAAATGAAATTTCCCAACCAACTTAATTTCCATCCGCTACATACCACCGTACCAACCATCACACCTGTGGGGATCAAGTCAACCCACCCGCCAACACACCAATCATAGGCATTAAGCCATTTTAATAATGTTGTGGTGCACCATCGAACTAGATTGTGACAAAGTCACCGAACTAGAGGCATTAAGCCATTGAAATATTTGTGGCGAGCCACCGAACTAGATTTTGGCAACAGCCTTTCTTCTCTTCATCATTTTCCCAACCCATGCAAACATGTATGCATAATACTATATCCATATGATAATTTAGCAAAAAGCCAAAATACATGTGAGTCTATATTTCAAGTTTTATTATGGCCCATAATATAAAATAATATTTAGCCCATTAACAATCTAGTAACTTTGGCCCATATATCAATCTAGCAGATTTTTGGCCCATTTAACGATCTAGCAGATTTTTCAGCCCATTTAACGATCTAGCAGATTTTCGGCCCATTTAACGATCTAGCAGATTTTTCGGCCCATTTAACGATCTAGCAGATTTTTTGGCCCATTTAACGATCTAGCAGATTTTTTGGCCCATTTAACAATCTAGCAGAATTTTGGCCCAATTACACATGAGGCATAAAATTTACCATTTACCAATTAACTCATTGAAGGCATTTTCGTAATTTTTTCATAACTTTAATTGCTTTTCATGTATTTACACAAAATACTAATTATTACGCATTTTCCAATTACATCAACTTTACGATTTTTCCAATACTAACGGTATAGCATCTAACCCGAGATAAGTGTGAAGTTACACACGATTCTTGTGAGAACTAGACTTTCCGTTCACAATACCTAAACGCAATACGATAAATTAGAACACTATTATTTATAAAACTACACTATTGATAAACGATCTAAATCTTTACCCTCAGAATTTCGAACCACTTCTATTTGTGGTTTCTCCTCGATTGTTGGTTCGTTTCCCGATGAGAATCCACGAACAAACAAAGGTTCAGGAGTACGAATGACTTCAAACAACTGGTTCTTCTCGGATGAGGGTCCGCAACCCGGTGGAAAATCTCAGATTCCCGAAATAGCCTTTTGTTTATACTTAGAGGGAATAGCGGAACCACCCCTCTTCTGAATACTATTTACAGCCCTTTTCTTCCCTATCTTGATTGTCTCTATTAACATAAGATCATTAGTTCGACTAATTAATTATCGAAATTATGACTAACGATTTCAAAAATGGGATTGGCTTACCACAATAATCCTCGTTCCACAAGATGACAATCGAGCGATAACGTCCCCTAAAACGAAATCGATTAATAAACCATCTATACCAATATGACGAGTAATATGAGAATCCTTGAATAAACTCCTTACCTTAACTCTTAAGATCGATTCCAATGATTCATGATACTCACGAACTCTTGAGTTTTTGCCCTCCAAAATCACACTATTGTCCACGGTTGAAAAAGAAATGATTGAGAAGAATACTTATGTATAATGGAAGATTCAGCTATGAATAAACAAAGAAAAGGAAAATGGTTCGGCAATGGAGCAATCTAGCATTCGGCAATGAGAGAAAAATAATGAAGAAAATTTAGTTGAGAAGAAAATAAAAGGATGAAAGAAGGAGATGATGATGATTCGGTTTCCAAGAGAGAAAAGAGAAAGAAAAGAGTTGAGTTTAGGAGCAATGTGCATTAGGCATTGGGGAGGAAAAACAGGAAAAAGAAAAAAAAAAAAGAAAAGAAAAGATCCTTGTTAGCTATGTGATTTCGGTCACAAGGGGAAGAAAAATATTTGGAGAGAGAGAGCAACTAATCCGAAATGGTCAAAAGAAATGACAAAAGAAATATTTGTTCACTCAAAGTTGTTGGCACATTCGACTAGGGAGAAAATGGATGGAGAGAAAAATGTGTCTTGCAAAAGCAAAAATGACCAAAAGGTAATACCCCCAAAAGCTACCAACCAAACTAGCCTATCACCAAAATTGACTACCCAAATTCGGCTCCCCCCTTTAGTCCACAAAATCGTCCCCATTCATGGTCAAAATGACCATGGAAGTGTTTTCAAAACATCAACCTAGTCTTAAGCCTTACCATCCTCCATTTTTCTTAAGTTTGAGAAACATTATCCCCAAAGTCAAGCAATTCCATCCCTTAACTCATGCTTATCATAACCTTAAGTCTTATTACCAAAAAATTTAATCCAACTCATCCTAATCCTTATCCATGACCGACACATGCTAGGATAAAGCAAAAATAAAAGCTTCCAAATTACATAATAGGAGATTCGAACCTCTTCCCTCAAGTCCAACTTATGGCGCCATCACCACTTTTGTAATTGCTCATCTTATGCCATCTTTAGACACTTAAATTTACTTAGGCTTCAAGGTCACCTGATTTCTATACATTAAAGTACTCTTTACTAAAATTTATTCTAATTCCAAGTAAACCTGAGCCTTCTCAAGACTATATTTAGCACATAATAAAATCATACCCGAGCTAACACCAAGCAACATTTTAATACTAAAATTTTAGGATGTTACATGGGATAAGGCCCAATGTGCATCTGTGAGCTTAAGGCCAGATTGTGTGATAAGAGGATTTACACACTGAGTCTCGGTGACTCACCCCTCTGCTTAATTTTGCAGGTAGTCCCTAGATCGAGGATTTGGAGTTTAGGTGGACTTTGAGGTGGCCATGCAATATCTTCTCACAAACTTTCGGTTCTTATTTAAACTTTTTTCTTTTTTTATGGGATTTTGCAATGTAATAAGGCCTCCAAATTTGAATTTGGGTTTTTTTAATGCGTTATTATTATATTTTGAAATGCTAAACACAAAGTTTTCCTAAAATATAATTAAATGTTTTCCAAAATATTAACAAGCGAGATAACATGCGATTAATAATTAAATTCAAATCCACTTAAAACCACAAACTCTATTTTCAAAATGACATGTTTCAGAATACCTATAGTTTTCAATTTTCGTATCACAAACCTGCCTTCGACTATTAAGATTATTCATAAATTTTTTTTTGCAAGGAAGCCATAAAGCTGAATTTGATTGTCCAAAATGCTAACACATCGCGAAGTATCTTTTTTTTCAAAAGTTCATTAAAACCATCATTTCATGTGACATACCAGATCCGGTCGTAACGTTTAGGCCGGGTTTGGGGTGTTACAGGTTTGGCTGTAAAGGAAAATTGAGTCCATGATTTATCGGGCCGTATGAGATCACTGAAAGAATTGGACCTGTTGCGTACCGATTGGCATTACTGCCAAAGCTTGACAGAATTCACAATGTTTTCCATGTGTCTATGTTGCGACGGTATCGATCAGATCCTTCACATGTTATACCCCCGACAGAGGTTGAGATTCAACCTAACATCACTTACGTTGAGGAATCGATCAGAATTTTGGCACGTGAGACGAAAGAATTAAGAAATAAAAAGGTAGCTCTAGTAAAAGTTCTCTGTCAACGACATGGAATAGAAGAAACTACTTGGGAACTGGAGAAAAATATGAGCAGGAAATATCCAAACCTCTTTACTGGTAAGATTTTCGAGGACGAGAATTTTTAAGGGGGAGAGTTGTAACAGTCTATTTTCAGTGAAATCAGGACAGTGGTTTCGGGACCAAAAGTCGAGTCTGTAAGGAAAATTATTTTAATATTATTTCATGGTCTACATTATGATAGGAGTGTCGTATAAAAATTTTGTTAAGAAAATTTTATCGATTACATGTCTACTTTGATAAAGGACCAAATTGCATAAAGTTCAAAAGTTGGATTCTAGTAGCTATAAGTATCAAATAGCTATGGAATTTAAAACTTGAGGTCCTTATATGGAAAATAGACCATTAAGAGGAGTTAGTAGATAAGTATGCTTAGTCATCCATAGAAAATTAAATAAAGAAAAAGACTAAATTGGAAAGTAAAAATAATAAATGATGATAAATGATTAAATAAAGAAAATATCATCTTTTCATCATCTTTCCCAAATATTTTTACATGAAAACCCTATTTAGAAGAGCTTGAAGGTAGCAAGCTTATTTGGCTCAATTAAGTGAGTATTCAAGTTTCATTTTTAGTAATTTTATGTTTAGAGATCGTAATAGCTTAATTTTACTATCTTGGGATTAATTTGTAAATTTATCAAAGTTTTAGGGTTTTGCCATGGATGAATATAGTTGAATTATGAAGTTTTATGGCAGAAAATAAAATTTATTGATAGATAAACAACTTTGTAAAGAGAATTTTGATGAAATTATGATTTAGGGACTAAATTGAAAAGTTGTAAAAATCATGGAAAAATTATGAATTTTATGAAATACATGGGCTGCTATTGTGACATGTAAAAATTGACTAGGCTTGGGACAAAATCGTAATTAAATCTAAGTATAAGGCCAAAATGGTAATTTTACGTAAGATGTGAATTGAATATGAATTGTATTAAATTGAGGTAAATTTAGTCATATAAATCCTGAAAGACAAAATATGGAATTAGATCGAGGAAAAGAGAAAGTGTCAGATTAGTAGACAACAAATCAACAAACACCTGTCAAGGTAAGTTCGTGTAACTAAATTGTGTATATTATATGTTTAAATTGAATGTTATGTATGTGTATTGTATAATTTACATGTATGAAAATCGGTCACATATCTGATAATGCTTGATAAGTATTAAGTCTCGATTGAATAAATAAAATTCAATGGATATAGAGTTCTCGAATTGGTTGTGGTCATGCATATGTTGCGAACACACCATAACTCGAAAGAGCGTCCCGTTATTGGCCCTCTTGAGCTTCCCTTTATATGGTTCTTGCGAGCTTCCCGTGAATAGCTCTTCGGAGCATCCTGATCGGTTGTGATCCTGCATGTGTTGTGGGCACACCGCAGCTCTTATAAGTGTCCCATTATATGGCTCTTCGTGAGCTTTTCAATTAAACGCTCTCTATAAGCTTCCTGATTAATGGCTCTCCGAAGCTTCCCGGTATGGCTCGCTTGAACTTCCCGATATTTAGCTATCCGGAGCTTCCTGATTAATAGCTCTTCGGAGGTACCCATTATTGGCTCGCATGAGCTTCCTGATTATGGCTCTTATGAGCTTCCCGTTATACAACCACATAAGCATCCTGTTATATGGCTCGAGAGAGGGCTTCCCGATTATGTGCTCTAATAAGGACCCCCGAATATGAATTGACGGATCTCTAATTCGTACACTTCATGTGTACTACCCTTGTATCCATCGATATTTTAAATGATTCAACGGTAAAGTTTCTGACATGTGATAATCTGAATTTGAGAAAAAATATTATGGAAATGTATATGTTATATGAATATATGATGTGGTAAACATATGTACATGAAAATTTGTTACATGATGAGCAAAAATTTGTTACATGATGAGCTCATCCTTGTTTCTTGATATTCAAATGAATTACATGACTAACATGCTTGATGAGGATATGTGTTTAGGCAATTGGTCAAATTGGTTTGAGCATGTTTAGTTAGCTTACCTTAATGTGAAATAAATGGTAAGTTAATTTCTTGTTATCTGGGACTTAGTAAGCATTATATGCTTACTCGCTTTTATTTTTTTCTTGCTTTATAGTCTCGAAAGCTCGTAAAGGTTGGAGGTTGGTCGGAGCATCATCACACTATCCCTCGGCTTATTTCGGTATAAATAGTAAATTACTTTTGGTTATAATGGCATGTATAGGTTAACTAGCCAATGTTAATATGAAAATGATTTTGGTTGTAAATAGCCATTGGAATGGCTTGTGATAATCATATTTTGATATGTATGTAAAATGTCTTACCATGTTTAATGTGTGCTAGTATAGTTGAAAGAAACATGTTGATGGTTGGATTTGAATGTCTTGTATTGACTTGAGAACATATTTAAGTGTTTATGTAGGTGGAAGGCAAATTTGTGTGAGAAATATGACTTGGAAATGACCTTATTTCGTCCACACGGGTAGAGACACGGGCATGTGTCTCAGCCATGTGTGACATACGGTCTAGGAAATGGGCATGTGGTTTGGCCGTGTGTCCCTTGCATCTTTAAAATTTCAAAACAGAATGATTAGAATTGATCACACGGCTTGGCACACGGGCATGTGGCTTGGCGTGTGAGCCCTGTACTTACACACGGCCTAGCACATGGGCGTGTGACTTGGCCGTGTGACCCAAGTCAGAGAGTTACACGGGTACAGACACAGGCTGGGACATGGCCGTGTGCCCCATTTCAAATGCCTACATGGGCGTGTGCGTCTTGCACTTAGGAAAAATTTTGAAATTTCTCGAAAAATTTTCTGAGTACCCGATTTAGTCTCGACTTGTTTCTAATGTGCATTATGGGCCTCGAGGGCTCATATAAGGGACTTTATGAATAAAATCTGACATGAATGTTAAATAACATGAAATGTTTGTATTTGATCTATTTATTCTAGGAATGCTCCATAACCCTTGTAACACCCCAAACCCGGCCCATGCGTTACGACCAGATTTGGTATGTCACACGAAGAAAATGTTTAAAGAACTTGAGTTTGTACTAAAGTTGGTGTTATTTAGTTATAGTTTAACAAAAACAATTTTGAATATAGATATTCGATAAAATACTACTAATTTCAAGAGGTTGATTGGTAAATTGAAAATCGAACTAGCGAACCTTAAAACCGTGACTTTTGAAAATGACGTTGAAAATTTCGAAAGAAAATCCAAGTTAAATTATTTGTCCATATTTATTATAAAATCCATTTGTTAATCAATTTTGGAAAATTGTTATTAATGATTTTAGAAAATCCCCATTTAAAACAATTCAAGAAAGATATTAAGTACGTCTAAATGTAAAGCAAAATAAAACATATTCCAGAGGCCTTATTACAACTTTAAAACCCAAAATAGTAAAAGTAACGAATTAAAACGGTAAAGAAGTTTACTAATGTTTGAAAACATTATTTCCAAAGTTTGGCCTCCATCGAGTCATCCGTGGCTTAAGTCCACATCACTAAGTATTACCTGCAAGGATTAAGAAGGAGGGGTGAGTTACTAGAACTCAAGTCGTAATCCCCTTATCATTCATCCACCGGTCTCGAACCCGTAAAGCATTATCTTGCGCCTGAGCCCATATAGCATAATCTTGGGCCGAAGCCCATTTACATAACAGAATATATATATGTGTGCAATGTATGCAACCCAACCCATCCTAGTAATCCATCCGCTACACACCACCCGTACCATCCCATCACACCTGTAGGGATCAAGTCAACCCACCGCACCAAACACACCAATCGCAGGCAAGTTGCCTGTAATATCCTAGATTTAGGGGTTATGCGTTTAATGCATAATTCAAGTGATAGCATGCCTCAGTGTATGGTTGGATGAGTTTTATGGGTTCCTAAAACCCTAGGGTATAGGAGAGTGCTTTAGGGAAATTTTGTTTTTAAGTGTTAGTTAAGGGGGAGCTAAGTTAAGGAGGCTTTAAGGAAATTTGTGGGGGAGTATATGACATAAATAGTCGAGTGGTAAAGTGGCATGGGACGCCACCTAGGGTGCAAGAAAGCTTGCGTCAAAGGGAGTTCAGGAAGGAGGAGGCTCGAGCTGCAGAAATTGCATTGTGGGCATTTGTTTTTGGTGAAACACCCCAAACCCGGCCCACGTGCCTTGACCGGATCTGGTTTGTTCCCCGATGTAAACCGTTTCAAATTCTTTTGTTACTTAGGAAAAACTTTTGTGTTTTGAAAGAAAGATTGTTTTGGGTTGGGCTTGAGTTGGAAACAAGTTTATTTCATTATTAAAATCCTTTACTTTAGGTGACAAAACGTTTAGGCTTTGCTTAAAAATAAATTTACTTAATCCTTTAATAAATAAAAGTTTGTAAGCTTAATAAATAAAAGCAAAGTAAAGTAGTTCAACTATGGCCTTATTACATCAAATAATTCCCCAAAAAAATAAATTCAAAGTACTTAATGAAATAAAATCCAAATTAAATAAATTCCTTGCATGCATGGCCACCTTTAAGCTCCTCGCCGACCCAGGTCCATTATTGATCGTTACTCTAAAAATAATCCCACAAGGGTGAGTCAAATGCACTCAATGTGTAACCAACACTAAAATTTAATAATTTAGGCATACATTATCATACATGTTCACATACATAATCATATAGCGAGATATAAAATAATGATGCAATTAACCCAAACCTATATACCATCCGCTACACATTACCCGCACCATCCCGCACACCGTGGGGACTACTAAGTCAACCCTCCATCCGCTACACACCATTGAAGGCGATCATTGCAATCGGCGTGCTCATCACCCTTATAAAATTCGTGGTCTTAGGTCACCACATTCAGATATCGTGGTCTTAGGTCACCACATTCGGATGTCGTGGTCTTAGGTCACCACATTCGATTATCGTGGTCTTAGGTCACCACATTCACTTCCCTTTTCATATAACCCATATGCCCCATATCATACATATCATGCATTAACATGCCAAATTCTTATTTCACATTCTTATAATGTCATATGTGTGTCGTAATGTATATTTAACATAATCTTAGTAGGAGTAGGAAACGTGCACAGTACTTTGTACCATAACATGGTACCTTAGCCATATTCACATTCTTATACACATACTTATATTAAACATTGCCATAAAACTTATTAAGTAATAGTGTGGGGTACACACCTGATTCGCTTAAGGTTTCCAATCCAAATCCCGAAAAGCTTGATCTAATGCCTCAGATCTTAAATTTCTACATTTGATCAATCACTTAATACTTAGTAAAGAGCCATTCGGCCATAAAACCAAATCCCAGTAGGATTAGTACACTTAAATCCTTACCTTGTTGCCAATTGATGTCTAATCAAATGCCGGAAACTTTGTATCCTTCTTTCTTGAAATCGACAATCATTAGATTACTTGAATAGATTAATTTCGGCTTTTAAATATTAATGAAACACATCTATTTACTCAACATGGCCTTGGCCGAATGCTATAGATACTTACCTTGTGGATTTTAAATCCTGAAACTCACCGAATAACTAGGGAACACGTGGCCTATGGTGTACCTTCGGGAAAAGAATTTCTCCTTCCTTGTAGTCGACACTTAGTAAATCCTGAAAGATCTCTTCAAAGTTTCGGCAACAAGATATTAATGGGGCTAGTCCTAGATTTTGGCAAATCTTAAAAGAAAAAGGATGAAACTGAATGAGATCTTACCCTTACTTTAGAGATCGGCAATCCTTGCTTGGACCTTTAGCATTATTCGGCTATAGTCTTGATAATAGCAAGTTTTCAGCTTTTGGAACTTTACAAGAAATCAGTTAAAGGTTATCTCGTGTTGTCGGTTTATCAAAAGAAAAGAGAGGAAAAAGAGTCACTAGGGGATTCGCAATGGTGGACTTATGGAGAAAAGATTTTGGCTATGCAAAAATAAGAGAGAAAGGAGAGAGTTTGCTAGGAAATTTTCGGTAGAGACTTCAATGGAAAAGAAGATTGATGAATAGCCTTATTTTCCTCCTTTTGTCGAAATTACTAGGCCAAGACTCCTTTACTTGGCCATCACTTCTCTTATCTTTTTAAAATTAATGGAAATAATCCCTTAATTATCTCTTATCTCTTAAACAATAATTATCCATCATTGATCCATCTATTTAGCTGAATTTTAAAGAGAATTAAACTCTTCCCAAGTGCCTTGGTGCCGTCCAACTCCCTTGCTCCTTGCAAGAAAATAAAACTCTTTATTTGCTTCCCACTTGACTCGAACCTAGGCTCCTTCCCCTTGATTGTGGCGTCACTTCTGGGCTTTAAGTGGTGCCTCCTAGCCACTTCTCCAAGCCCGTTCTTGTGTCAAATTTCTTTTATTAATTTTCTTAAGACCACCTTGTTTTAGTTTCCTTTTTAATCTTAACATTTCTAAAACATTTCCTTACATTTCCAAGTTTCCAAAAATGTTCACTTTCCTCTTTAAACTTAACATTTCAAAGTTTCCAAAACGTTCACTTTCCTCTTTTAAACTTAACATTTCCAAGTTTCCAAAAATGTTCACCATACATTCATAATACATAAGACATGCCACTTCAGATAATTAAATCAAAAATGCATAGGCCCATTTTCAGGATGTTACATTTGGCGTCAAGAGGGGGGAAGTGTTGGACGGCTTTGGGGCTTTGGAAAGATGAGGATAAGCTTGGTTTATTTTAAATTTTTGTTAAAGATAGGAGAAAATTGTGACTTTATTTTATTTATTTTAAATGATAGGATAAGAGATAAATGAGGAGAGAATAAGGGATATGATAGGAAAGAATTAAAGGATATGATAGGAAAGAATTAAGGGATATGATAGGAAAGAATTAAAGGATATGATAGGAAAGAATTAAGGATATGATAGGAAAGAATTAAGGGATATGATAGGAGAAGGAAATGGGATTTGAGAGGGGGATGAGCAATGGCCGAATGTGGGACTCTTTAGCTTGTGAATTTTCGGTTTTGAAGGGTGTAGGAAATAGGTGTGTCGAAATTGTGTAGTATAAATAGGGGTGACCATCTTTTGGCTATTCTTTTCTTCATTTTATTTTCTTTTGCCGAAAATTCTTCCTCTCATTTTCTCTTTGTGCCGAATTTCCTCTCACTCTCTCTACCTATTCTTTTCTTTCTTTCAACCCCAATTCTACACCCTTTCTTGCATAGCCGAATATCCCTTGCCATTTAGAACCATAGCCGAAAATTGTATTTACTTGTGAAGCCATAGTCGAATCTCAAGGGGACTCTATTCTCTTCTCTTGGTCGCAAGTCTAATAACCCGAAGTAGAAAGCCGAAACCTCTCCACCTTTGTTCTTTATTGCCGAATTCTCCTAACTTTCATCTACACTTCTTTTCTTCTTCTCAACCTCGGTTCTATACCTATTTTGTGATAGCCGATTATCCCATCTCCATTTGGGAGTTCTTGCCAAATTTTAGAGCCTTTAGGGAGGAGGTGTCGACATTCCTTTTCATCAATCTTCCAATCGGTTTCGAATATAGTAAGTATTTTCTTAGCAATCGAATTCTCTTCTTCTTCATTTAGTATGCCAAAACCAACGGTTGGCCTTGGTTTCTAAGGGATGGTCGAATGTATGAAGAGTCATAATATTGTGTTTCTTTTGTGTAGCCAACGGTAAGGAGCCTTAAGGAGGATTGTAAGGATTCGATTCATCAAGGTAAGTGTTATGTGGTGATTAAGGATTTAGTTAAGCAAAGTAGGTGGTTTGTAGTATTCGGCCATAGGCCATTTCATGAGTTTAAGTGATGACCGATTTCTGACTTTGGTTCTTAGGAGCAAACCGATAGGAATAAGAGAGTTTCGGGATTGAGTAGACTGTACCAAAAAGGTGTGTAGTTATTGCACTATTCTCTTGATTGTTTATGTGTGTATGTTGTTATATATGTGTGATATGATGTGAATGGTAGCCGAAATAAGGGCTAAGATGGTGGATACCCATGGTGGGTGATCGAATAATCAGGTCAGTACTTTATGATATTAAATTATCACTGATGAATATGTGCAATCGTGGTAAGCATGTGTTGAATACTCATCTAAATGATATTATTGTCATGATATATATGCATGGGAATTTGGGACATGAATATTGAAGGACAGGGTGTACATTATGTACGTGGTCTGATGTTAGCCTTGTGCTACATTGGCGCTTGATGTTAGCTATGTGCTTCATCAAGGTGGGGTGTTGGCTATGTGCCACCTCCTAGCGGATGATAGCTGTGTGCATCACCGTGGATTGAGGATGACCTCGAGTCACCTCATAGATATTGACATGTGGGGTCACTTAGGTGATCGGTGGCGTAGCCACGGCCTTGGGTGGCAGGTCTGCCAAGGTAGGTGTAATGGACGGACACTAGGTTGGGTTGGGCTTCATGATGCATTTGTATGTACGTGGACTGTGTGGATATGGGCCAAGCCCATATGTGGAGACATGTGAAATAACCATACACTGAGTCTGTTTAACTCACCTAAATTTTTTTTTCAAACCTTACAGGTGATGCATAAAGCTCAGACCGGGTTGGAGTGGATGCGAGGTGGCCCATGCAAAAGAAGATGTTTTCCTTATTTAATAAAAATTTATATTTCCAGTATTTTTAGTATCCATTTATTGTAATAAGGGCCTTATAGTATTTGTTATTATTTTTATTATGGATTGATGATTAAACTACTATGTGGAAATGAGTTTATGATTTAGCAACTTACACTTTAAAATATATGTTAAAGTTTTTAATCGGAGAAATTGTAATAACTTAGTTTTATTTGGAATTTTAAAATACGAGGTTTTACAAACAACCATAAATTTTAAGTTTTACTTTTAAGTCAAAAATTTTCGAACGTTTTCCACAAAGGCATTCTAAATTCGGTAGTGGCTCGTGGGCGGGTTTGGGGTGTTACAATTTGGTATCAGAGCCTGGTTCAAAACTTGACTTTGAGGGTTTTGGGCCCAAAAACATTTTTTTAGGGTGGGCTTTTCAAAGATTTGGGCTTTCATAAATTTTTCAGTTTATTCAGCATAACTTTTTGTATCTCTCGACCTAAGTCCACCGTAAGTACCTCTAATTGTTATGTGAATTATTATATGATTGGTATGTGGGTATGATGGGAACGTAGATTAGTGTATTACGTTATTGAACTTTAGGATTAGCTTACTCCAACACGTAATTGCATAAATTTTAAAGCCTAATTAAACAAACCTATGAGTAAGTCGCCGAGTTAGGGTGTGGCAACCATTGTGCGCATGTCTAGGATTGGTTTTGGTGGGAGCTTGGTATTTAAGCAGTCCTAGTGACTCACCTCCTCTCCACTCGAATCCTACATGGTGCGTAGCAACGGTTCACCCTAACCAAGAGGACTTATTCACTACTAAACTCGATAATTAAAACCCGAAAGGACTAGTCATCTTGTTTTATAAAAACCTTAAGTTTTCAAAATTACTCCTTTGATTTGTAAAACCATTTTATACTTGGAAAATTTTTCAAATATTTTGATTTACAAAATTACCCAAATACCCACAGGTGTAAAATTACCAAAATGCCCTTGGTTTATAAAATTACCATACTACCCACGACTTTGTAAAAACATTCTTACTTTACAAAATACCAAAAACTCCTATTTTACAAAATAGTAAGATACCCTGATTTGGGAAAATTTACTAAAATGCCCCTGACTTCCAAAATTACCAAAATAACCCCGATTTTTGAAATTTCTACAATATCATTGATTTGATAGAATTTTCAAAATAACCTCGAGATTTGTATATTTTGGAATGCCTTTGATTTGTAAAGATTTTCAAATTGACCCCAATTTATTACCAAAATACCCTGTAGGACAAATGACGAAAATACCCCTGGAATAGGAATAGACAAAGATGTTCGAATGATAAATGTGTGTGTGATGGATATCATTGAATGTGTGTGTTTCTCTGAATTAGGGTAGAAAACTTGAAATGAAAACTCTGAATGATTGAAAAAACTACTATTAAGCTCTTTTCATAAAATTGCTCGCGGATAAACAGTGGAACAAATGCTAATTCATAAAATTTTTTAAATCAGATTAAATCGCGATAGTAGACATGAGCTCTAGGGGATGTGGTCGTAATGTGCGAGGCCGTGGTAGAGGCAGAATGGCTGTATCGGAACCCGTTAGATCGGGTCAAGGGTCTGAGAATGAGGTACCACCACCACCACCACCACCAGCTGTTGGTGTGGAGCAGCAAGATCAGACGGGGGATGATGCTGTATCGCAGGCGGTGCTGCGAGTTTTGGAGATGGTGACAGGAGCAGGTGGAATTAGGGGAGCTCAAAAATCGGTACCCAAGTGACTTCGAGCCAATGGAGCTGAGGTGTTCCGTGGCGTATCTGGTGTGGCACCCAGTACTGTTGAGTATTGGTTGGAGGCGACCGAACGGATTATGGATGAGCTTGATTTAACGGTTGAGGAGAAAGTGAAAAGAATGGTGTCGCTTCTTCATGATGAGTCATATCAGTGGTGGCTCACAGTTCGAGATGGTGCTACAGCTGAGGATCTCACTTGGGAGTACATTAAGGTGGCTTACCAGAAGAAGTATGTTGGTACTCATTATATTGATGCGCAGAGAAAGGCTTTTCTAGGGCTAGTTCAAGGGAACAAACCCGTGGCAGAGTACGAGGCTGAATTCCTAAGGTTGAGCCGGTATGCTCGAGGAGTAGTGGCTACGGAGCGTGAGCGATGTGTCTGATTTGAGGATGGACTAAAGGATGACCTGAGGCTATTGATAGCTCCACAGCAGGAGCGGGAGTTTGCCGTATTAGTAGAAAATGCTAAGGTAGCCGAAGGAATTAAGGACTCTGTGAGACGTAATGTAGATAAGGATAGGAACCGGGATAAGAGGAGTTTTGGACCGTCAGAATTGTCTGGGAGCCTTCAAAACAGATCGAGGGTTAAGAATTCTGCTTGTGTTGCTAAGCCAGTTAGTGGAAATCTGGACCGTCCATGTGCTCAATGTGGGAGGTACCATGTTGGCGAGTGCTGGAATCGGGATCGAGAGTGTTTTAGGTGTAAGTCTAAGGCTCATTTGATTAAAGATTGTCCTCAGGATCTGAATAGGGCACAGACGAGGGTCGTGGTGGTGTGCAATGATGAGAGTCGCCGAAAGCGGCAGGGTCGTGGTCCGAACCATGGAGGAAATGGTTTGACCAAGGTCGTGGAGCACCAGCGAGGAGTCAAGGCATGAGATCTGAGGTGACCAAGGTTGGTTTATCTGACCGAGCATCGCGAGGAAGAAGATGTGCTAGAGGTGACAACGAGTACATTCCTCATTTCTGAAATACCCTTTATTGCCTTGTTTGTTATAGAGCTAGTTCGTTCATGTGTTGCTAGTGAAGTGCATGGAACCTTGAATGCGAATCTTGAGATGGTATCTAGGGAAATGTGCTAGTTTTATTAAGATTAGAGTGTGCAGTGTAGCGTAGTGTGGTGAGTTAGGACGTACGATTGTTCGTTAGTAAGTAATTTCGAGGACGAAATTATTTTTAAGGAGGGTAGAACTGTAATATCCTAGATTTAGGGGTTATGCGTTTAATGCATAATTCAAGTGATAGCATGCCTCAGTGTATGGTTGGATGAGTTTTAGGGGTTCCTAAAACCCTAGGGTATAGGAGAGTGCTTTAGGGAAATTTTGTTTTTAAGTGTTAGTTAAAGGGGAGCTAAGTTAAGGAGGCTTTAAGGAAATTTGTGGGGGAGTATATGACATAAATAGCCAAGTGGTAAAGTGGCATGGGACGCCACCTAGGGTGCAAGAAAGCTTGCGTCAAAGGGAGTTCAGGAGGGAGGAGGTTCAAGCTGCAGAAATTGCATTGTGGGCATTTGTTTTTGGCGTCAAGAGGGGGAAGTGTTAGACGGCTTTGGGGCTTTGGAAAGATGAGGATAAGCTTGGTTTATTTTAAATTTTTGTTAAAGATAGGAGAAAATTGTGACTTTATTTTATTTATTTTAAATGATAGGATAAGAGATAAATGAGGAGAGAATAAGGGATATGATAGGAAAGAATTAAAGGATATGATAGGAAAGAATTAAGGGATATGATAGGAAAGAATTAAAGGATATGATAGGAAAGAATAAAGGGATATGATAGGAAAGAATTAAGGGATATGATAGGAGAAGGAAATGGGATTTGAGAGGGGGATGAGCAATGGCCGAATGTGGGACTCTTTAGCTTGTGAATTTTCGGTTTTGAAGGGTGTAGGAAATAGGTGTGCCGAAATTGTGTAGTATAAATAGGGGTGACCATCTTTTGGCTATTCTTTTCTTCATTTTATTTTCTTTTGCCGAAAATTCTTCCTCTCATTTTCTCTTTGTGCCGAATTTCCTCTCACTCTCTCTACCTATTCTTTTCTTTCTTTCAACCCCAATTCTACACCCTTTCTTGCATAGCCGAATATCCCTTGCCATCTAGAACCATAGCCGAAAATTGTATTTACTTGTGAAGCCATAGCCGAATCTCAAGGGGGACTCTATTCTCTTCTCTTGGTCACAAGTCTAATAACCCGAAGTAGAAAGTCGAAACCTCTCCACCTTTGTTCTTCATTGCCAAATTCTCCTAACTTTCATCTACACTTCTTTTCTTCTTCTCAACCTCAGTTCTATACCTATTTTGTGATAGTGATTATCCCATCTCCATTTGGGAGTTCTTGCTTAATCTTTTAGAGCCTTTAGGGGAGGTGTCGACATTTTTTCATCAATCTTCCAATCGGTTTGAGTATAGTAAGTATTTTCTTAGCAATCAATTCTCTTCTTCTTCATTTAGTATCTCAAACCAATGGTTGGCCTTGGTTTCTAAGGGATGGTCGAATGTATGAAGAGTCATAATATTGTGTTTCTTTTGTGTAGCCAACGGTAAGGAGCCTTAAGGAGGATTGTAAGGATTCTATTCATCAAGGTAAGTGTTATGTGGTGATTCGAGATTTAGTTAAGCAAAGTAGGTGGTTTGTAGTATTCGGCCATAGGCCATTTCATGAGTTTAAGCGATGATCGATTTCTGACTTTGGTTCTTAGGAGCAAATCGGCAGGAATAAGAGAGTTTCGGATTGAGTAGATTGTACCAAAAGGTGTGTAGTTATTACACTATTCTCTTGATTGTTTATTTGTGTATGTTGTTATATATGTGTGATATGATGTGAATGGTAGCGAAATAAGGGCTAAGATGGTGGATACCCATGGTGGGTGATCGAATAATCAGTCGAGATTTTATGATATTAAATTATCACCGATGAATATGTGCAATCGTGGTAAGCATGTGTTGAATACTCATCTAAATGATATTATTGTCATGATATATATGCATGGGAATTTGGGACATGAATATTGAAGGGCAGGTGTACATTATGTACGTGGTGCGATGTTAGCCTTATGCTACATTGGCGCTTGATGTTAGCTATGTGCTTCATCAAGGTGGGGTGTTGGCTATGTGCCACCTCCTGGCGGATGATAGCTGTGTGCATCACCGTGGATTGAAGATGACCTCGAGTTACCTCATAGATATTGACATGTGGGGTCACTTAGGTGATCGGTGGCGTAGCCATGGCCTTGGGCAGTGCACTTGAGGTAGGTGTAATGGATGGACACTAGGTTGGGTTGGGCTTCATTATGCATATGTATGTACGTGAATTTGTGTGGATATGGGCCAAGCCCATATGTGGAGACATGTGAAATAACCATACACCGAGTCTGCTTGACTCACCCAAATTTTTTCAAACCTTACAATGATGCATAAAGCTCGGACCGGGTTGGAGTGGATGCGAGGTGGCCCATGCAAAAGAGTTGTTTTCCTTATTTAATAAAAATTTATATTTCCATTTTTTAGTATCCATTTATTGTAATAAGGGCCTTATAGTATTTGTTATTATTTTTATTATGGATTGATGATTAAACTACTATGTGGAAATGAGTTTATGATTTAGCAACTTACACTTTAAAATATATGTTAAAGTTTTAATCGGAGAAATTGTAATAACTTAGTTTTATTTGGAATTTTAAAATACGAGGTTTTACAAACAACCACAAATTTTAAGTTTTACTTTTAAGTCAAAAATTTTGAACGTTTTCCACAGTGGCATTCTAAATTCTACCGTGGCTCATGGGCCGGGTTTGGGGTGTTGCAATTTGGTATCAGAGCCCGGTTCAAAAATTCGACTTTGAGGGTTTTGGGCCCAAAACATTTTTTAAGGTGGGCTTTTCAAAGATTTGGGCTTTCATAAATTTTTCAGTTTATTCGGCATGGCACCAGTATCTCGACAAGTCCACAGTAAGTACCTCTAATTATTGTGTGAATTATTATATGATTGGTATGTGGGTATGATGGGATCGTAGATTAGTGTATTAAGTTATTGAACTTTAGGATTAGCTTACTCCAACACGAATTGCATAAATTTTAAAGCCTAATTAAACAAACCTATGAGTAAGTCACCGAGTTAGGTCCACTCGAATCCTACAGTGCGTAGTAAATCAGTTCACCCTAACCAAGAGGACTTATTCACGCTAAACTCGATAATTAAAACCCGAAAGGGACTAGTCATCTTGTTTTATAAAACCTTAAGTTTTTCAAAATTACTCCTTTGATTTGTAAAACCATTTTATACTTGGAAAATTTTTTGAAATATTTTCGATTTACAAAATTACCCAAATACCCCTGGGTGTAAAATTACCAAAATGCCCTTGGTTTATAAAATTACCATACTACCCACGACTTTTGGTTTATAAAATTACCAAAATGCCTAGAGTTGATGGGCCGCGAGGTTAGCAAGCTGCTTCAAGAGGCGATGTCGTGCTTGTGATCGGTCTTGGAAAAAGCACTTGGGTGAGTGTTGGAAAAAGACGGGAGGATATTTTAAGTGTGGGTCCAAGGACCACATGATTAAGGATTGCCCGATGAGAACTGAAGGGGGCGACCAATAAGTCAAGGTTCAAACCAGGATGGAAGAGGAGGACAGCAGCCACCGCGAGGTCGTGGTTCGGCTGGCAGAGGTAATGGTTCTGGTAAAGGAAGAGGAACACCAGGCCAAAGTGTTGGTAACATGGAGGCCAGGCAGTCGGGTTTGGTTTATGCAATTCACCGGAGGGAAGACGGAGACGCACCAGACGTCATAACTGATACGTTCCTTATTTTTGGCAAACCTTATGTTGCTTTGATTGATGTGGGCTCGACCCATTCTTATGTTGCATGTAGAGTATTTGAAACTCTAGGAATAGCCTCTGAACTATCTAGTAGGGAGATGACTGTAGTAAGCCCACTAGGTCAAACTGCAGTGGTAAATAAGATGTTTCAGAGAGTACCTTTGGAACTTCAAGGAGCGGTATTTCTTGCTGACTTAATGGAATTACCCTTTAGGTAATTTGATCTTATACTTGGCATAGATTGGCAAGTGGAGCATTAGCCTGTATTGGATTGTGCAACCAAACGAATGGAGTTGAGGACCCCAGAGGATGAAGTGATAGTTACGATAGGAGAAAGAAGGAACTACTTGTCTAACGTAGTTTTGGCATTAAAGGCGGACAAGATGGTTCAGAAGGGGTAAAGGCATTTTTGGCCTTCATTTGTGCTTTGGATACAAACGAAGGGGGAGTTAGTGGAGTTAGAACTGTAAGGGAGTTTGTGGATGTCTTTCTGGAGGAATTACCCGGAATACCCACGGACAAGGAGGTGGAGTTTGGAATTGACTTGCTCACGGGTGCTGACTCCTATGTCCATTGCCCCATACAGAATGGCACCAAAGGAGTTGGTTGAGCTCAAGGCTCAGATCCAAGAATTGCTCGACCATGGGTTCTTCCGACCCAGTGTATCTCCATGGAGAGCACCGGTCTTGTTTGTAAAGAAGAAGGACGGAACTATGCGTATGTGAATAGATTATCGTCAGTTGAATAAGCTGACTATCAAGAACAAGTACCCGTTGCCAAGGATAGATGACTTGTTCGATCAGCTTAAGGGCGCCGCAGTATTTTCAAAGATCGATCTAAGGTCTGGATATCATCAGCTTAAAGTGAAGGAGGCTGATATCCATAAGGCGACTTTCCTAACAAAATACGGGCATTATGAGTTTTGGTAATGCCGTTCGGATTGACAAATGCCCCGTAGCGTTTATAGACATGATAAAGCGGGTTTTCCAACCCTATCTAGACCGATTTGTTGTTGTGTTCATAGACGATATTTTGGTATATTCAAAGTCCAAGGAAGAACATGACGAGCATCTACGGATAGTGTTGCAAGTGTTGAGGGAGAAGAAGCTCTACGCCAAATTCAGCAAGTGTGAATTTTGGCTTAAGGAGGTTACGTTTTTAAGACATGTGGTATCTGCTGAAGGAATAAGGGTGGATCCTCGGAAGATTGAGGCAGTGTTGGATTGGAAACCCCCTAAATCTGTGGCGAAAGTTCAGAGTTTCTTAAGATTAGCAGGCTATTACCGAAGGTTCGTGGAAGGGTTCTCATCGATAGTCGCACCTCTGACAAAGTTGTTGAGAAAGGAAGTGCCTTTCGTATGAACCGATAAGCAACAGGAGAGCTTTGAGAAGCTTAAGAAGGTCTTGACCGAAGCTCCAGTTTTGATTCAGCCCAAGGCAGGAAAGGATTTTGTGGTGTATTGTGATGCTTCCCATACAGGATTGAGAGGTGTCCTTATGCAAGATGGGAAAGTGGTCGCTTATGCGTCTCGACAATTAAGGCCACACGAGGTTAACTACCCGACGCATGACTTGGAATTGGTAGCAGTGGTCTTTGCCCTTAAGGTATGGAGGCACTATCTTTATGGAGAAAAGTCTGTAATCTACACAGACCACAAAAGCCTTAAGTATCTGCTGACCCAGAAGGAGTTGAATCTGAGACAGCGAAGGTGGGTGGAACTATTGAAAGACTATGATTGCTCTATAGAGTATCACCTGGGCAAGGCGAATGTGGTAGCAGATGCCCTAAGTTGAAAGGTTGTGTCGGATCTAAGGGGATGTTCGCACATCCGAGCTTGTATGTGATGGAAGTTTGTTTGGCGAATTGCAAGTTAAACCGACATGGTTGAATGAGGTGAAGGAAAGTCAGTTAATGGATGAGGATCTAAGTGTCAAGTTTTGACAAGTGCAGAATGGAGAGTTAGAGGGTTATAGTGTTAATGACGAGGGAGTAATGTGCTTCAAGGGTAAGGTCTGTATGCAGAAGAATGAGGAACTTAGGCAATGAATTCTTCGGGAATCACATAGTAGCCCTTATGCTATGCATCCCGGAGGTAGTAAAATGTACAGAGATCTAAGAGAACAATTTTGGTGGCCTGGTCTTAAGCGGGAAGTTGCTGAATTTGTTGGCAAATGTTTGATGTGTCAGCAAGTTAAGGCTAAGCACCAAGTTCCGTCAGGATTGCTTCAGCCAATACGGATTCCGCAGTGGAAGTGGGAGAGAATTACCATAGACTTTGTTAGTGGGCTTCCCCTTACGCCTACTAAGAAGGACTCGGTATGGGTAATAGTAGATTGGCTGACAAAGTCCGCACATTTTATTCCAGTGAGGATTGACTACTTCTTACAAAAGTTAGCAAGGTTGTATGTAGCTGAGATTGTAAGGTTGCATGGAGTGCCAATGTCAATTATCTCGGATAGGGATTCGAGGTTTACGTCTCGGTTTTGGAAGGAACTACATCAAGCTTTGGGTACTAGACTTCAGCGAGTAATACAAGTATTGGAGGATATGCTGAGAGGCTATGTAATAGACTTCAGAGGAAGTTGGGAAGAATATTTGCCTCTAGCGAAATTTGCTTACAACAACAACTATCAGGCCAGTATACAGATGGCACCGTACGAGGCGTTGTATGGACGAAAGTGCCGTACTCCTACGTGTTGGACGAAAT
This sequence comes from Gossypium rotundifolium, assembly GCA_025506655.1. Lineage (NCBI taxonomy): Eukaryota > Viridiplantae > Streptophyta > Magnoliopsida > Malvales > Malvaceae > Gossypium > Gossypium rotundifolium. The sequence goes on along the minus strand of CP106730.1, from coordinate 5,463,923 downwards.
TGGGAGAACGTCAAATTTTGGGTCCAGAGTTAATAGCGAAATCTGAGGAGAAGGTTAGTATAATTCGAGCTCGATTGAAGGAAGCATCCGATAGACAAAAGTCGTATGCAGATCTCAAATGGAAGGAAATAGAATTTGATGTGGGAGATCAAGTGTTCCTTAAAGTTTCGCCTTGGAAGAAGGTAATGAGATTTGGTCGAAAAGGGAAGCTAAGTCCAAGGTTCATAGGACCTTATCGGGTATTGAAATGAATCGGACCGGTGGCATACCAGTTGGAGTTACCTCCAGAATTGAAGCAGATGCACGACGTATTTCATGTTTCCATGCTACGTCGATATCGATCGGATCCATCCCATGTAGTTTCGGATGAAGAGGTGGAGCTGAGACCAGATCTGTCTTATGAGGAAGAGCCGATTCAGATTCTGGAACGAGATGTGAAGGTGCTTCAGAGGAAGTCAGCTCCTTTAGTTAAAGTGTTATGGCGAAATCATGGATCAGAGGAAGCTTCGTGGGAGCCAGAAGAAGCAATGCAACAACAATACCCCCACCTATTCTAGCCAGGTAATTTCGAGGTCGAAATTATTTTAAGAGGTAGAAGCGTAATATCGAGGACTATGGCTTATGCATTATTACTAAATAATATGAAATAGCATGCCTTGTGTGATTAGGAATGTGTTGTATGAATTTTTGGAACTTTAGAAAATAGGGGAGTGCCTTAGAAATTATTAGATTCTAATAATTAAAAGAGGAAGCTAAGTAGGGTGGCCTTAAGAGAAATAGTAGGGAAAACATGACATGAAATTTGGCTTGGTAAAGTGGGTACAAGGCCCCACTTAAAGCCTCTGTAAGTGACGCCACAAGTAGGTGCAAATGGGCCTAGGTTCGAGTCACAAGGAAAGATTTTATTTTTCGGCAATAAGGAGTAGAGGTGGACGGCATTGGGAGACTGAGGGAGGAGCTTTAGATGTGATTAAACTCTTTGTGATAATTATTTTTTTTAAAAAAGAATAGATAAAAGATAAAGGAGGAGAAGCAAATGGGATATAGTGGCCGGCCAAGGGACTCCTTGGTTGGTAAAAATCGGTCACGAAAGGGAGGCATAAGTGCCAAATTTCTAATTGGAACAAAAGACACTCATCTTTTCTCTCTTTTAGTGCTTGCCGAATTTCTTATCATCTCTCCTTCCTTCTCTCAAATTCTTTCTTTCAACTCTTTCTCTAGCTGAGTCTCCATCATCAACTTTCTTCTTCTTTTCACAACTCTCCAAAAGCAAGGTAAGCCTTTTCTAGCAATAGCTGATTGTTAATCAAAACACCAAAAGCAGAAACTTGATTGATCAAACCCCTAGCCTATAGCCGAATACCTCGGTGGGTTCAACAAGGAGCAGTCGATTCCTGTAATAAGGGTAAGAACCAATTGTCATTCGATTTCCATTCTTTTCTTTTAGGCTTGTTGAAAATTTAGGAACTAATTCCTATTATTGATCTTGGCGAAACTTGGAAGGAGGCTTGAGAGTTAGGTCTTTGTCGACTACAAGTAGAAGGATCTTCGAGATTTTAAAGATCTAAGGTGAGTCATTTTGGATATTCGCCAAGGGCTATTTCCTTGTGATTAAATGTTAGAAATTGATCTAACATGTGTCTATAGGGATTTCGACAGATACCTAGGACAAGGGATACTTTCGGGATTTGAGAATCGTAGGGTAAGTGCACATACACATTCGGCCAAGGCCTATTTAGTGATTAGATCTATTTCGTACTTATTCAAAAACGAAAACTAACCTGTGAAGTGATCTAATGCTTGGCCGATTACAAGAAGGAACATAGCAAAGTTTCGGGATTTGATTTTTAATCCAATCGGCAACAAGGTAAGTTTTGGTTGCAATAATCTCTCGGGATTTGGTTATAGCCGAATGAGTTTTACTAATATACCTAGTGTTGGCCGAATATAGGAACTAAAAGATCTAAAGTTTAGATAGGGATTTTATGGATTTCAGTGAACTCACTAAGTGAATCAGGTGTGTACCTCACACTAAGCTTTAATTAATTGACGGTTATGTTTTAATTAATATGTTACAAGAATATGTTATGATGTGGCTAAGGTACCATGTAATGGTACGAAGTACTCAGGTATGTTTTCCTACTCCTACTATGAGTATGATAAAAATGACAATAGTGATAAGAATGTAAAATAAAGAATGATATGGCATGATGTGTTTGACATGGGGCATATGGGTGATATGTAAAGGGGAAGTGAATTGGTGGTTTTATACCCCAATATCTAAATGTGGTGACTTATGTCACAATATCCGAATGTGGTGACTTATGTCACAATATATGAATGTGGTGACTTATGTCACAAATATATATCTGGTGGCCATGCCACGAATTTTATAAGGGCGATGAGCACGTCGACTGAAGCGACTGCCTTCGATGGTGTGTAGCGGATGGAGGGTTGACTTAGTAGTCCCCACAGTGTGATGGTTGGTACGGGTGATGTGTAGCGGATGGTTATCTAGGCTTGGGATTGGGTTTGCATCACGATTTATATATGTATACCATGTATGATTTGACATGCCTGAATTAATTGAGTTTTGTGCTGGTTGTACACATTGAGTCTGCTTGACTCACCCTTGTGGGATTATTTTTCGGTGACACTCAAGAATGGACCGGTTCGGCGGGGAGCTCAAGTGGTGGCCATGCACAACTCGACCTCATTATTTTATTTTGGGCTTTTCTTTCTTTTTAGTATTTTGGATTTAATTTGGGTTTTGATTTGATGTAATAAGGCCTTGGTTTGAACTGCTTACGCATGCATATTTACTTATTTAAGTATGACACAATCTTTATTAATTCAAAATTAAAGTCCATCTTTTTTAAATATAAATATTAAATGTTTTGACACTTAATCAACACGGGTTTTAAATTGAGCCCAACTCAAATCAACTGCTTTTCAAAAACGCGAGAACTTTTAGCAAAGATTCAAATAAGAATTCGAATGGTTTTTCCTAGAAGCATACCAGATCCGGTCAGGGCCTGTGGGCAAGGTTTGGGGTGTTTCATAAATTTTCCTTGAAACTAAACTCATATATCTTCTTACTACAATTTTTCCAGAATTTTTGGCTTAGACGTTTAGTGCAGTTTATTCATTAAAGTTTCCCCTGTATCACTGACCAATGATTCTGACCTCTCTTACCTTAAATCCAAATATCTCATTGTACAGTTTTCATATATTGCTCCCACTTGTTTCTATTGAAAATAGACTCACTAAGGAATCTATAAATATAAATTATAACTCATAATTCACTTTGTACAATTTTGAATGATTTTTCCAAGATGAACAGGAACCACGAAGTCATTGAACCGATCTCAAAAATTAAAATATCACATAACATAAAATTCCTCTTCCTTCTCTTTTCTTTCATATAAAAATAGACACAATAAGCTTTAATTATATATCTTTTTCATTTTCAAATTCCCTCTCCTATTTTTCATGATTTTTCAAAATCACGTCTCTGCTGCTAACCCAAAAACTGTTTCATTGCAAAATATGGTTTCTACTACGAACACACGCACGCCCGAGTGATCACAAATGCTAGTTTCTGATTTTTTTATCTTTCGACCGAATCACAAAACATTTCATGCAAATATTCAGAGAAGTTTGAGATTACGCACCATTTCAAACATGTATTCAGAAGGGGTATGAGATTACACACCTTATTCGGATTTCCTAAAGAACCACTCTTTGTTGCCCCCACAATCGTGATCCTTCCCTACTAGGTTCTAAAATCCAGCCTTGCACTTTGGCTATTACAACGAGTTCCTAAAAATAAATAAGTGATGTACCAAAGGTTAGCCTTCACAAATATTCGCCCTTCCACAAGAGCAAGAAATTGATATCATCACCACAAAATAGAATCACATGAGTGGCGCAAAACATCGAAATAAAGAGTAACATCTTACCACCAATATTCGGCCTAATCACCCACTTACCAATCAACTTCTGAAACCAAGGCTAAGAGAATGATAAGTAGCAACAAAGAATGGCTTGAAAGTTTGACAAAACAAAGGAGAAAGGTGCACAATTTTGGCTTTAGAGTTTGACAAGTGAGGAAGAAATTGGGAAAGAGAAAACTCAAAATGCTCCAAAGAAGAAAACTTTACATGCCCCAAAACTTACAAAACTATATTAGCTCTCTTTTTCTCCCTACCAAAACCTTGTATCATCTTTACCAAAAAGATAAGTGTTGACCCAAAATATTCTTTTCAAAACATCCTCCACATAATAGGCCAACATGTTCCCTTCTCTTACCTTTTTCCTTTGATTCTTTCCTTCATTTTCCCTTGTTTCTCTCCTTACTCTTCTCCCTTGTGTTCTTTCCTTCAATAAAAAGTCTTCCTTACCATCTTTGAAGCTTGGTCGACACTTCCCATAAACACTTGATTAGTACAAAAAAAAATTAAATCCCAAAGGTTGCAATAGATGGGATTCAAACTCTAGCCCTTAAGCCCCTTCATGTGATGCCTCACCACCTTGCTACTAGCTTCTCTTGTGTTAGCTAAATACATACTTATTTCCTTAAACCTTGATGCCACTTACCATCTCTTCTTAAAGTACTCAAACCCTAAAATTTTCCTTTAGCCTAACTTGAACACGGAACTTCCTAGAAACCCCATAACTTTCCAAAATCATCTTCCTAATAAGTTTAACTTGAAATAAAGCCATTCTCTTATTCTCCAAAAATTTTAAATGCCTCCGTGCTCAAGGCCCAATGGGCCCAATCCTACTAGGCCCAATTTTAGGATGTTACAACCCTGTTTCAGTGAAGAACACGGGTTAGGGGTGTTGCAAGCTTGTCTCTATGGAGACCTTGGTGTGGTAGAGGGATGACACGTTATATGTTATAACCTTTATGCCTACAGGCTTTACTCTTCGGTGCCTTGGTGTGGTGTAGTAATTGCTCTATTGAGCTATTTGGTGTATTGGATGGATGATATATTACATGATACGATATTATGCCTACGGGCTTTGCACTAAAGTGCCTCGATGTGGTGTAGTTAACGCTTTGTTGAGCTAGCTGGTGTGGTGTAGTTACCAGCGTATTTGTATCTTGTTATATTAGGTTATCGGGATAATTGTTTAAAAGGAAATGAATTGGTGATTCTATATGATATATAAAATGGATGTGTGTATACAAATATTTTTGTTATACAATTGAACTGAATAAATGATGTATATGTTCAAAATTATACAAAATGATACTAGTGTAACATCCTAAAAAATTGAGTATCGATATGTTGCATGTTTTTGTGCTTAGCTTGTGAATGATTCAATTTGTGTGCTTAATATAGTCTTGAAAAGGCTCGTGATTTATTCGTAATTAGAATAAATTTTAGTAATGAGTACTTTATTGAAGTGGATCAAGTGACCTTGATGTTTAAGGAAAATTAAGTGTCAAAAACTAGCACAAGATGAGCTAGTAGTAAAGTGGAGTTAGCGCCATAAGTGTTGCTTGAGGGAGAGGTTGAATACCATGGATTGCATTTTGGTGACTTTTATTTTTGCACCTTTATAGCATGTGTAGGTCAAGCCTTATTTTGGTAAGGTTGGACTATTTCTTTTATGGCAAGGTGGCCAATGGTTAAGGTAAGCATGGAACTTGGGGAAAGAAATCCTAAAACTTATGGAATGCAGGGGGAACACAAGGCTCTTCTTAAGGGATGTGTTTTGGAAAGTTGGAATGGCCAAGCTTGTCCATGAACTTGGACGGTTTTATAGACTAGGGGGTGGCCGAATTTTTGTGGTAGACTTTGGTAAGGATGTGTAGTTAGTGTGTAATCCCATTTGGTCATTTTTGTTCTCCCAAAACACCTTTTCTTTTCATCTTTTTCTCTCATAGCCGAATGTGCTTGATGCTTTGGGTAAACATCTCTGTTTTTCTTCTTTTTGTCTTCTCCTTTTGACCATTTGGTCATATTTTGCCAACCTCTCAAGTGCTTCATTTTGTGCTTCCTTCCTAGTGCCGAAAATATCAAACACAAAAGCCATTTCTTTTTCTCCTTTCTTCCTCATTGCCGAATGCACCATTGTCCCAAACTCTATTCCTTGCTCTTCTCTTACCTTTTAAAATCGAATCATAAACCTCTCATCATTATTCTCTTTCTTTCTCCATTTTTCTCATCCTTTAAACACATTTCTTCCTTCATATTTCTTTCATGGCCGAATGTTAGAGACCATCACCATAGCCGAATCTTTTTCCTTTCTTTTATATATATCATAGCGGAATCTTCCCTTCCTCATAGATCTATTCTCAATCATTTCTTCTATTCAAACTTTGGACCATCGGTAAGAATCATCTTCTTTGTTTTCTTTTTTCCTAATTGGTCACCTTGGCTGAATCTATAGGTTGTCTTGGAAGAGTCTTTTAAATCGAATAATCGTTTATTCTCTTAGACGATTTCTTACGTTATTTTTTTTAGTGAATAAGTGGAGAGTCAATCATTATCTCTTTGAAGTCATCTTGAAATCATTGAATTTGGATCATAACTTTCAAGGATTCTTTTGGAATCATTCGAATTTTAAGGTGGCAAATTCACCTTTTTAAATCAATAGTCTTAAATTTTGATATATTGTTAGGACTAATAATCTTTTGTCAATGGAGGCAAACAAGATAGAATTGAAAAGAGTGGCGAATAGTGTTTGGAAGAGGGTGGATTCGCTATTCCTCTAGATTCAAGCGAAGGGCTATTTTGGAAATCGAGATTTTCCACCGGGTTGTGGACCCTCCTCTGGTGAAAATCAATTATTTGAAGTCATTCGTACTCCTGAGCCATTGACTGTTCGTGGTTCTTCAACGGGTTATGAACCATCAATCAGGGAGAAACCACCAATAGTTATTATTCGAAATTCTGAGGGCAAAGATCTAGATCGCTTATCTTTAGTATAAATTTATATTAAGTATTAGTGTTCTAATCAAGCGTGTCACGTATTTAGGCATCGACGAGTGGGAAAGTATAGTTCTCACCGTAATCAGGTGTGTAATTTCACACTTATCTCATGGGTTAGATAATATACTGTAAGCACTAGAATAAAAATCGTAAAGTTGGTAAATTCAAAAAATACGGTATATTAACACTTTCTGTGTAAATGCATTAAGTCGGTATTAAAGTTGTGGAAATTACGGAATTGCCCTTAATGGCCTATTATGCTAAAAAGTGATATTTTGGGCCTCATGTGACAAATGGGCCATACGAATTATTTGATAAATTGGCCAAGTGTGAAAATTTTGAAAAGGTCCTCATGTGATTAATGGGCCAATTTGCTAGATTGATTAATGTGCCAAATTGTTAAGATCGATTAATGGGCCAAATTGCTAGATTTTTTAATGGCCAACTTGTATTATGGGCCTTATGTTGAAATTATTATATGAATATTGCTATGCTTTGTATATGCATACATGATTGCATGGGTTGGGATAAAATTGAAGAGAAGTTCTGGTGGCTCTGCCACATCTAGTTCGGCTGGCTCTGCCACAATCCAGTTCGGGTGGCTCTGCCACAATCCAGTTCGGGTGGCTCTGCCACAATCTAGTTCGGGTGGCTCTGCCACAATCTAGTTCAGTTGGCTCTGCCACAATCTAGTTCGGGTGGCTCTACCATAATCTAGTTCGGGTGGCTCAGCCACAAACATTTTAAATGGCTTTATCCCTGCGATTGGTGTGTTGGCGGGGTGGGTTGACTTGATCCCCATAGGTGTGCTGGTTGGTATGGGTGGTGTGTAGCAGATGGAAATTAGGCTTGGTTGGGATTTGCATATCATATGCATTTTATATTTGATATATATTGTACATTTGTAAATGGGCTCAAGCCCAATTAAATGCTTATATGGTTTTGGCCTAGTGGACACGGTAAGTGGGTTACACACTGAGTTCTAAGTAACTCACCCCATTTTCTTACCCTTCTCAGGTAATGATAATTGATGGAGGCTTGGGCCGGGGATGACTTCGCGTGGAGGCCATACTACGAATGATGAGTTATATAAACTCTGAACTTCTTTTAAGTATTTTTATTTAAGTACTATTTCAATTGCGATGTAATAAGGCCTCTGGTATTATTTTTATGGATTTTTATTCGTGGATGGATTTTAATATGTTTTAAATACTAAAAGGGACTATTTTAATTTTATAATGCTTTCCTTAATTTTTTGTGTAAAAGGGATTTTTCTTAAATATTTCAAACTCAGTAAAATGTCTGTGAAAACTCTTTTATAAATTTTGTTTCCAAAACTCTTGTGAATTTAGTTTTAAACTTCTTTAAGAATTTAACCAATTATTTCTTTGAGACCAATTTTTAAACTCTTATGCCCTAAAAAAACATAGATTTGAAATTAACCTCGGTTTTTGATGAACTTCACCTCCAAAATAGTTTTTGAAAATCTGTTTTCTTTAAATCATTGATGACTAGATGTATGTTCAATTTGTGTGGCATGCCAAGTCTGGTCTTAACGTATAGGCCGGGTTTGGGGTGTTACATTTTATGGTATCAGAGTCAATTTCAAAACTCGACTGTGGCTTGGGTTCAACAACAATTTTTGTTTAAAAACTGTTTAAATTTCTAGACTTTATGTTTTAAAGGTAGTATAGCACCACGAGCATCCGGCACCAAGTCAAGTAAGTATTTGTATATTGAATGTTTATTATTGTGATATGATCATAGGAACACTCTAGAACTTCTAGTTTTAAGTGTTGAAAATGGTAGAGATCGAGACTATAGGATGTGATTGGGAAAACAACTCTATCTCTTATGACTCATAAAATATAGTTAATAAACACTAAAATAGTATTCTGATTCATAAAACTTATAATCAGATTAAACCGAATTAGTCATTATGAGCACAAGAGGACGTGGATGTGGTAGACGTGGTCGTGGTAGAGGACGAGGTGCTAGGGTTGCATCTGAAGCGTCGGGTTATATGCCGGATTGGATGCACCTGTGTCACCCGGGAGTGAGACTGGATCACATGACCATACGAGAGAGGACAATGCTTTGGCTCAAGCAATGTTGCGAGTCCCAGAAAGGGTCGCTGGGACTAGAACTGGGTTAGAAGCTCGTGGATCTATATTGGAATGACTTAAATCAAGTGGTGCCTGAAACACCCCAAACCCGGCCCACGAGCCTTAACCAGATCTAGTATGTTCCCCGTTGTAAACCGTTTCAAATTCTTTTGTTACATAGGAAAAACTTGTGTGTTTTGAAAGAAAGATTGTTTTGGGTTGGGCTTGAGTTGATAACAAGTTTATTTCATTATTAAAATCCTTTACTTTAGGTGACAAAACATTTAGGCTTTGTTTTAAAATAAATTTACTTAATCTTTTAATAAATAAAAGTTTGTAAGCTTAATAAATAAAAGCAAAGTAAAGTAGTTCTACTATGACCTTATTACATCAAATAATTCCCCAAAAAAAAATTCAAAGTACTTAATGAAATAAAATCCAAATTAAATAAATTCCTTGCTGTGCATGGCCACCTTTAAGCTCCTGCCGACCCGGTCCATTACTGATCATCACCTGAAAAATGTTCCCACAACGGGGTGAGTCAAACAGACTCAATGTGTACACAAACACTAGACTTAATGTGCACACAAACACTATGTCCAAATAGATTCAGGCATATTATCACATCACATACATAATCATATAGCGAGATATAAAATAATGATGCAACCCAACCCAAACCTATATGCCATCCACTACACATCACCCGTACCATCCTGCAAGCAGTGGGACTACTAAGTCAACCCTCCATCCGCTACACACCATCGAAGGCGTCATTGCAATGACGTGCTCATCGCCTTATAAAATTTGTGGTCTTAGGTCACCACATTCAGATATCGTGGTCTTAGGTCACCACATTCGGTTATCGTGGTCTTAGGTCACTACATTCGAGATATCGTGGTCTTAGGTCACCACATTCACTTCCCTTTTCATATAACCCATATGCCTCATATCATACATATCATGCATTAACATGCCAAATTCTTATTTCACATTCTTATAATGTCATATGTGTGTCGTAACAGATATTTAACATAATCCTAGTAGGAGTAGGAAACGTACCTTAGTACTGTGTACCATAACATGGTACTTAGCCATATTTTCCACAATCGTATAACATACATACATATTAAATAGTGCCTTAAACTTATTAAGAAATAGTGTGGGGTACACACCTAATTCGTTTTAGCAAGTTCACTCCAGATCCCGAAAAGCTTGATCTAATGCCTTAGATCTTAAATCTCTACATTTGATCAATCACTTAATACTTAGTAAAGAGCCATTCGGCCATAAAACCAAATCCCAGTAGGATTAGTACACTTAAATCCTTACCTTGCTATCGATTGATGTCTAATCAAATGCCGAAAACTTTGTATCCTTCTTTCTTGAAATCGGCAATCACTAGATTACTTGAATAGATTAGTTTCGGCTTTTAAATATTAATAAAACACATCTATTTACTCAACATGGCCTTGGCTGAATGCTATAGATACTTACCTTGTGGATTTTAAATCCCAAAACTCACCAAATAACTAGGGAACACGCGGCCTATGGTGTACCTTCGGAAAAGAATTTCTCCTTCCTTGTAGTCGACACTTAGTAAATCCGAAAAATCTCTTCAAAGTTTCGACAACAAGATATTAATGGGTTAGTCCTAGATTTCGCAAATCTTAAAAGAAAAGGATGAAACCGAATGAGTTCTTACCCTTACTTTAGAGATCGGCAATCCTTGCTTGAACCTTTAGCAATATTCGGCTATGTAGGCTACAAGGATCTTGATTTCAGCTTTTGATTGGTATAAAGAAATTGACTAATGATGGTATCTTGAGGGGTTTATGGATTCGGTTTTAATGGAGATCACAAAAGCTATGAAGAATTCACTAGGCTTATCGTAGTTTTCACTTTGGCTAACAAAAGAAGAAGAAGAGATGCTCTAGGAAACTCGGCGGAGAGAAGAGTTGAAAGAAGATATGATGAATGGCTCTCTTTTCCTCTAGTAGCCAAAATTACTAACTTAAAATCCTTTACTTGGCCATCACTCCTATTTTGATAACTTTATCACTTTAATTATCACCCATTCAATTTAATAAAACTTAATCCAATATTTATCTCTTATCTCTTGATAATAATAATAATAATAATAGTCCATCATTGATCCACCTATTTAGCGTAATTTTAAAGAGAATTAAACTCTTCCCAAGTGCCTTGGTGCCGTCCAACTCCTTTGCTCCTTGCAACAAAATAAAACTCTTTTATTTGCTTCCCACGTGACTCGAACCTAGGCTCCTTCCCCCTTGATTGTGGTGTCACTTACTGGGCTTTAAGTGGTGCCTCCTAGCCACTTCTCTAAGCCCGTTCTTGTGTCACTAACAATTCCAAAGTTCACATCTAAGGTTTTATACCATTCACTAGCAATACAAGAACGAACTAGCTCTATAATAAACAAGGCAATAAAGGCATTCCGAAAATAAGAAACTTACCCGTTGTCACATCTGGCACATCACTCTCCTCGCGATGGCCAACTGCATAAACCAACCTTGGCTACCTTGCATCTGAACCTTCAGCACCTTTGCTTGGTGCTCCACGACCACGGTCGGAACCATTTCCTCATGGTTCAGACCACGACCTCGCTGAGGCTGCTGTCCACCTCTACCAGCCTGATTAACATTCGAGCTACTGGTTGATTCCCATCTGGTCTCATCGGACAGTCCTTAATCATATGGTCCTTTGACTCACACTTAAAACATCCTCCGTCTTTTCCAACATTCACCTCGGTGCTTCTTCCCACATTGTTCACAAGTAGGTCTTGCCTCCAAGAGCGACTTGTCGACCTCACGACCCTTCAACTCTAAGCCTCTTTTGCTCATCCTGGATGGCCTTGATGATCAAATTCTCTCTTCGCCTATTTCGATCGGAGTTCTCCTCACGGACTCCTTAATACCCTCGCCACTTTGGCCTTTTCCTCTAATACACAAACTCTACGCTCTGCTGCGGGGCTATCAATAACCTTAGGTCATCTCTTGAGTCTGTCTTCAAAGCGAACATACCGCTCATGCTCGATCGACACTCGCCTCGAGCATAATGGCTCGACCTTAGAATTGACCTAGTACTCGACCACGGACTTGTTTCCTTGAACCATCCTAGGAAAGCCTTTCTCTGGGCATCAATATAATGAGTGCCCACATACTTCTTCCGGTATCTTTGCCTTAGCATACTCCCATGTGAGTTCCTCAACTGTAGCACCATCTCGCACCGTGAGCCACCATTGATATGACTCATCGCGGAGAAGTGACACCAACCCTTTCAGCTTTTCCTCATCAGTTAAGTCGAGCTCATCCATAATCCGCTCAGTCGCCTCCAATCAATACTCAGCGGTATTGGGTGCTACACCTAGTATACCACAGAACACCTCAGCTCTATTGGCTCGGAGTCACTCAGGTACAGATTTCTGAGCTCCCATATTCCCTCCAAAGACCAGCCATTATTTCATGAACTTCATGACCTGACTGCGATCAACATCATCCCCGTCGAGCTTGCTACTCGACACCAACAATGGGGGGTGGTGGTGGCGGTGGTAACTCAACTGTCGGACCCTTGACCCGATCTAACAGGTTACGACACGATCATTCTTCCTCTACCGCGTCCATGTCGTATGTGTCCTCTAAAACTCATATCTAACGGCGCTTTAATCGATTAAGAAATTTTATGAATTAGTCTTTATTCCACTGATTAACCGCGAAGAAGTTTTATGAAAAGAATTTTAGGAGTGGTTCTTTTGTATTCATACATACACACAGTCTTTACATTCATACATCCATCAATCAATTATGAACTTTCGTTCATTTAGAGAAATGTTGTAGTTTTCATTGTTGTTGTTTTTCCACTACCCAGGGGTATTTTCATAATTTGCCTTACAAGGGTATTTTCATAATTTGTCAAAATAAGGTTCCTTGGTGATTTTGTCAATAAGGGTATTTTGGTAATTTTGAAATCACGGGGTATTTTAAATTTTGAAATTACGAGGGTATTTTAGTAATAACCAGGGTAAATTTATAAATCTTAATAAATCAAGGATATTTTGGAATTTACAAAACTTGAGGTTGTTTAGAATTTGTTTTCCATATTAGTGTTGTTGCAAATATTTTTGAAGATCGAAATTAGATTACGGTAATTTTATAACTCGGGGATATTTTGGTAATTTCTGAGTTAGGGGTAATTTCATAAATTATTTTCTTTCCATAATCAAGGTATTTTGATATTTTGTAAATTTAGGGTTCCTTTAAGCAAAGTAGTGAAATTTTGATAAGAACTGTGGGTATCTTGAAAATTTTCATAAACCAAGGGCATTTTTTATAATTTTACCACTAGGGGTATTTTTGTAATTTTTTTTTAAATCGGAAATATTTTGAAAATTTTCCAGAATAAGTTTTTCTATTATTCAAGGGTAATTTGGTGATTATAAAACTAGGGTTTTCATAAAAGAATACTGGCTAGTCCTTTCGGGTTTTAGTTGGGGGTTTAGCAGGTGTATAAGTCCTCTTGGTTAGGGTGAGCCGAGGCTACGCACCAGTGTAGGATTCGAGTGGAGAGGAGGTGAGTCACACGGATTGCTTAAATACCAAGCTCCCACCGAAACCAATCCTAGACATGTGCACCATGGTTGCCACACCCTAACTCGGCGACTTAACCATAGGTTTATTCAATTAGGCATTTAAGTCTTATGTAATTGTTGGGGTAGCTAGCCCTAGGGTTCAAGTACTAAATCTCTATTCTACGTTCCATTTCTACCTTTCTACAAATCATAATATAGATCACCCAAGAGATCAGATGCTTACAGTGGACTTGAATTGGGAGACTTAGTGGGCTATGCGAGAAAATTCTACTTAATTCACAAAAATTCTTTTTGGGCTTAACTTTGAAAACATTTTGGGCCTTAAACCCAATGCCGAGAGTTTAAAACTGGGCTCTGATACCAAACTGAAACACCCCAAACTCGGTCCACGAGCCTTAACCGGATCTGGTATGTTCCCCGGTGTAAACCGTTTCAAATTCTTTTGTTACTTAGGAAAAACTTGTGTGTTTTGAAAGAAAGATTGTTTTGGGTTGGGCTTGAGTTGATAACAAGTTTATTTCATTATTAAAATCCTTTACTTTAGGTGACAAAACGTTTAGGCTTTGTTTTAAAATAAATTTACTTAATCTTTTAATAAATAAAAGTTTGTAAGCTTAATAAATAAAAGCAAAGTAAAGTAGTTCTACTATGGCCTTATTACATCAAATAATTCCCAAAAAAAATAAATTCAAAGTACTTAATGAAATAAAATCCAAATTAAATAAATTCCTTCTTTGTGCATGGCCACCTTTAAGCTCACCTTACCCGGTCCATTCTTGATCGTCACACGAAAAATGTTCCCTAGCAGGGTAAGTCAAATAGACTCAATGTGTACACAAACACTATGTCCAAATAGATTCAGCATATTATCACATCACATACATAATCATATAGCGGATATAAAATAATGATGCAACTTGAACCCAAACCTATATGCCATCCGCTACACATCACCCGTACCATCACACTCAAGTGGGGACTACTAAGTCAACCTCCATCCGCTACACACCATCGAAGCGATCACTGCAATTGACATGCTCATCGCCCTTATAAAATTCGTGGTCTTAGGTCACCACATTCAGATATCGTGGTCTTAGGTCACCACATTTAGTTATCGTGGTCATAGGTCACCACATTCAGATATTGTGGTCTTAGGTCACCACATTCACTTACCCTTTTCATATAACCCATATGCCCCATATCATACATATCATGCATTAACATGCCAAATTCTTATTTCACATTCTTATAATGTCATATGTGTGTCGTAATAGATATTTAACATAATCCTAGTAGGAGTAGGAAGCGTACCTTAGTCTTGTGTACCATAACATGGTACTTAGCCATATTTTCCACAATCGTATAACATACATACATATTAAATGCATGGCCTTAAACTTATTAAGAAATAGTGTAGGGTACACACGATTCGCTTTAGCAAGTTCACTCCGGATCGAAAAGCTTGATCTAATGCCTTAGATCTTAAATCTCTACATTTGATCAATCACTTAATACTTAGTAAAGAGCCATTCGCCATAAAACCAAATCGATGGGATTAGTACACTTAAATCCTTACCTTCTTTACCGATTGATGTCTAATCAAATCTGGAAACTTTGTATCCTTCTTTCTTGAAATCAGCAATCACTAGATTACTTGAATAGATTAGTTTGGCTTTTAAATATTAATGAAACACATCTATTTACTCAACATGGCCTTGGTGAATGCTATAGATACTTACCTTGTGAATTTTAAATCCCAAACTCACCAAATAACTAGGGAACATCGGCCTATGGTGTACCTTCGGAAAAGAATTTCTCCTTCCTTGTAGTCGACACTTAGTAAATCCAGAAAGATCTCTTCAAAGTTTGACAACAAGATATTAATGGCGTTAGTCCTAGATTTGACAAATCTTAAAAGAAAAGGATGAAACCGAATGAGTTCTTACCCTTACTTTAGAGATCGACAATCCTTGCTTGAGCGTTTAGCAATATTCGGCTATGTAGGCTACAAGGATCTTGATTTTGGCTTTTGATTGGTATAAAGAAATCGCTAATGATGGTATCTCAAGGATTTTATGGATTCGCTTTAATGGAGATCACAAAGCTATAAAGAATTGACTAGGCTTACTTTAGTTTTCGACTTTGGCTAACAAAAAGAAGAAGAAGAGATGCTCTAGGAAATTTGGCAGAGAGAAGAGTTGAAAGAAGATATGATGAATGGCTCTCTTTTCCTCTAGTAGCCGAAATTACTAACTTAAAATCCTTTACTTGGCCATCACTCCTATTTTGATAACTTTATCACTTTAATTATCACCCATTCAATTTAATAAAACTTAATCCAATATTTATCTCTTATCTCTTAATAAAAATAATAATAATAGTCCATCATTGATCCACCTATTTAGCCGAATTTTAAAGAGAATTAAACTCTTCCCCAAGTGCCTTGGTGCCGTCCAACTCCCTTGCTCCTTGCAGCAAAATAAAACTCTTTATTTGCTTCCCGTGACTCGAACCTAGGCTCCTTCCCCTTGATTGTGGCGTCACTTCTTGGGCTTTAAGTGGTGCCTCCTAGCCACTTCTCCAAGCCCGTTCTTGTGTCAAATTTCTTCTATTATTTTCTTAAGACCACCTTGCCTTAGTTTCCTCTTTTAAACTTAACATTTCTAAAACATTTCCTTACATTTCCAAGTTTCAAAAAATGTTCACTTTCCTCTTTTAAACTTAACATTTCCAAGTTTCAAAAAATGTTCACTTTCCTCTTTTAAACTTAACATTTCCAAGTTTCCAAAAATGTTCAACATACATTCATAACACATATAAGACATGCCATTTCGTATAATTAAATAAAAAATGCATAGGCCCATTTTCAGGATGTTATAGTGCCAAAGTTTTTAGAGGTGTCTCAGGTGTAGCTCCGAATGTTGCAGAATATTGGCTCGAGGCAGTGGAATGAATCATGGACGATTTGGAGTGCACCATCGAGCAAAAGCTAAGAGGAGCCGTGTCCTTGTTAAGGGACCAGACGTATCAATGGTGGCTTACTGTTCGAGAAGGCACTGAGGCTGCATTGGTTACTTGGGATTTCTTCAAAGCTGATTTCTAAGGGAAGTATGTTGGGACAAGTTATATGGATGCCCGAAGGAAGGAATTCCTGAATTTGGTTCAAGGAAATAAGACGGTGGCAGCTTACGAGGCAGAATTTCTTCTCTTGAGCTGTTATGCTCGCACAATAGTGCCGACTGATCATGAGTGCTGTGTACACTTTGAAGATGGGCTGAATGATGAGTTGTGGGTATTGATAGCCCCACAACAAGTACGGACTTTTGCCTCGCTTGCGGAGAAAGCCAAGATAGCTGAAGAGGCTAAGAACTCAGAACGCCAGAACCGAGAAAGAGTTAGAGGCCAGAGGGATTTTAAGTACATAGGTTCTGCTAAAAGGTTCCAGAAGAGGCCTCAAAATGATGAGCCAGCTCAAGCTAGAGCACCTGTGACTACCAATCAGAGTCGAGACTATGCTAACTGTGGGAAATAACATCCCGGGGAATGCTGGAGGAGAAATAGTAGTTGTTATAAATGTGGTTCCAAGGATCATCAGTATAAGAATTGCCCTCGACGGACTGCTCTAACTCAGGAAGCTCGTAATCCTAATGCACAGCCAGTCAGAGGCACTCAACAGCCACCGAGAGGCCATGGACCAGGTCGTGGTGGTAATGGTGTTGGACGTGGTCAAGGTACACCGGGTCGAGGTAATGGCTTTAGAGGTAATGCGGAGGCAAGATAGCCAGGGTTGGCCTATGTGGTCAGGCATCGGGAAGATGGCGATGCACCTGATGTGATAACTAGTACGTTCTTCATCTTTGATGTACATTCTTCGCTTTGATGATATCGAGTCTACCCACTCGTATGTTGCTAGTGCCATATCTGGAAACCTAAATATTAGATCTGAGACTTTTGATAGAGAGATGAATGTAATTAGTCCTTTAGGACAGTCTGTAATCGTGAATAAATTATTTAGAGACATGCCCTTAGAAATCCAAAGAGAAATATTTTTAACGGATTTGATGGAATTGCCTTTCGGCGAGTTCGATCTTATTTTGGGCATGGATTGGTTGGTGAAGCACCAGGCGCATTTGGATTGTGCTGAAAAGCGGATGTCAATAAGGACTGTGGATGATAAGGAGGTAGTGACGATAGGCGAGTGAAGGAACTTCTTGGCAAATGTGGTATCTGCTTTGAAGGCAGAAAAGTTGGTGCGGAAAGGGTATGGAGCGTTCCTAGCCTTCATTAGTGTTTCGGATGCCAAGGAATTATCAGTGGAAGGTGTGAGGACAGTGAAAAAATTTCCAGATGTCTTTCCCGAAGAACTTTCTGGTCTACCACCAGATCGGGAAGTAGAATTTGGCATCGAGCTTTTACCCTGAACGGCTCCAGTGTCTTTTACTCCTTATAGAATGGCACCGAAGGAGTTAGATGAGCTTAAAGCTCAAATTCAAGAATTGTTAGATCAGGAATTTATCTGACCGAGTGTGTCTCCGTGGGGAGCACTGGTTTTGTTCGTCAAAAAAAGGATGGGTCTATGCGTATGTGCATTAATTATAGGCAGTTGAATAAATTGACGATCAAGAATAGGTATCCATTGTCGAGAATCGACAACTTGTTTGATCAATTGAGAGGAGCTTTAGTTTTCTCCAAGATTGATTTGAGATCGGGTTATCATCAACTTAAGGTTAAAGAGGCAGATATTCATTAGACGACATTCCGAACTCATTATGGGCATTATGAGTTTTTGGTGATGCCGTTTGGTTTGACCAATGTACTAGCTGCATTTATGGACATGATGAACCGAGTCTTTCAACCCTATCTAGACCGGTTCGTAGTGGTGTTCATAGATGATATCTTGGTATATTCAAGGAATAAGGAAAAGCATGACTCATATTTGCGCATTGTGTTGCAAATTTTGCGAGATAAGCAACTTTATGCCAAATTCAGTAAATACAAATTTTGGTTGAAGGAAGTGACTTTCTTGGGTCATGTGGTGCCAGCCGAAGGAATAAGAGTTGATCCTCGGAAGGTAGAGGCTATGTTAGAATGGAAACCACCGAAGTTAGTGGCTAAGGTTCGGAGTTTCTTGGGTTTGGCTGGTTACTATAGACGTTTTGTTGAGGGGTTTTCGTTGATTGCTGCACCTCTAACTAAGCTATTGCGAAAGGGAGTACCGTATGTGTGGACCGATAAACAATAAGAAAGTTTCAAGAAACTGAAAAATATTTTGACAAAAGCACCAGTACTGATTCAACCTGAGGCTGGAAAAGAGTTTATCGTTTACTGTGATACGTCACACACGGGTTTAGGATGCGTGTTGATGCAAGGAGGAAAAGTTGTGGCTTATGCTTCTCGTCAGTTAAGGCTGCACAAAGTTAACTATCCTACTCATGACTTGGAGTTGGCTGCGGTGGTTTTTACTTTAAAGATCTGGAGGCACTATCTCTACGGTGAGAAGTCGATCATTTATACGGACCATAAGAGTCTTAAGTACCTCCTTACCCAAAAGGAGTTGAACTTGAGACAACGGAGATGGGTGGAGTTGTTAAAGGACTATGATTTCTCAATCGAGTACCATCTTGGAAAGGCTAACGTGGTGGCAGACGCGTTGAGTCGTAAGGTAGTATTAGATTCGAGTAATGTATGCTCATCTCAGTTTGTATGAGGATGGCGATCGCTAGTGAAACTTGAGTGAAGCCAGTGTGGTTAGATCAAATCAAGGAAAAGTAGTTATCAGATGAAAAATTGGGTCCTTTAATGCAACAAGTTGAAAGTGGTATAATAGAGGACTTTGGATTGAACAAGGATGGCGTGCTGTATTTTCGTGGAAGAGTTTGTATGCCCATGGATTCGGATTTGAGACAAATGATTTTACAAGAGGTGCATAGTAGGCCTTATGCTATGCACCCCAGAGGAAATAAGATGTATCAGGATCTCCGTGAGCAGTATTGATGGCCAGGGTTGAGGCGAGAGGTTACTGATTTTGTGGGTAAGTGCTTGACTTGTCAACAAGTGAAGGCGGAACATCAATTACCATCGGGATTATTGTAACTGGTAAAGATTCCTCTATGGAAATGGGAGCGGATAACGATGGATTTTGTTAGTGGGTTACCCTTAACACCTACTAAGAAAGATTCCGTTTGGGCAGTAGTTGATCGATTAATGAAGACTGCTCATTTTTTGCCAGTTCGTACGGATTACTCACTACAAAAGTTGGCTAAGCTGTATGTATCTAAGATCGTGAGGTTGCATGGGGTACCAGTATCTATTATTTCAGACAGGGATCCTAGGTTTACATCACGGTTTTGGAAAGCTTTACGGCTTTTCATCCTCAGTCAGATGGTTAGTTAGAAAGAGTAATTCAGATTTTGGAAGACATGTTAAGGGGTTGTGTGATCGACTTCAGAGGTAGTTGGGAGGATTCCTACCGTTGGCAGAGTTTGCGTACAATAACAGTTACCAATCCAGTATCCAAATGGCACCCTATGAAGCTTTATATGGTCGTAGGAGTCATACCCCTATTTGTTGGACTGAATTGGGGGAACGACAGTTGTTGGGTCTTGAATTGATATCTGAGACGGAAGAAAAGGTAAAGGTGATTCGAGCGGTTAAAGGAAGATTCGGATAGACAAAAGTCGTATGCGATCCAAGCGTAAGGATATTGAGTTTGCGAAGGAGATCGGTCTTTCCGAAAGTCTCACCTTGGAAGAAGATTTTGATTTGGAAGGAAGGGCAAGTTGAGCCCTAGGTTCATTGGACCGTCTGCGTGTGTTGAAGCGTGTAGGACCGATGGCTTTGTCGACTTGAATTACCTCCGAGTTGAGTCGATTCATAGTGTCTTCCATGTTTCTTTCTTTGGCGTTATAGATCGGATCCGTCTCACATAATATTGGTAGAAGAAGTGGAGTTAAGGCTAGACTTGTCTTTCGAGGAGGAACCAGTGAAAATCTTAGACCGTGATGTTAAGGTGCTAAGAAAGAAGACTGTGCCATTGGTTAAGGTTCTATGGCATAATCACGGAGCGAAGGAAGCTACGTGGGAGCCTGAGGATGCAATTCGACAACAATATCCTCACCTCTTTTAACAGGTAAATTTTGAGGACGAAATTTTCTTTAAGGAGGGTAGAATTGTAACATCCTAAAAAAAATTGAGTATCGATATGTTGCATGTTTTTGGTGCTTAGCTTGTGAATGATTCAATTTGTGTGCTTAATATAGCCTTGAGAAGGCTCGGGATTTATTTGGAATTAGAATAAATTTTAGTAATGAGTACTTTATTGAAGTGGATCAAGTGACCTTGATGTTTAACGAAAATTAAGTGTCAAAAACTAGCACAAGATGAGCTAGCAGTAAAGTGGAGTTGGCACCATAAGTGTTGCTTGAGGGGAGAGGTTCGAATACCATGGATTGTATTTTGGTGACTTTTATTTTTGCACCTTTATAGCATGTGTCGGTCAAGCCTTATTTTTGGTAAGGTTGGACTATTTCTTTTATGGAAAGGTGGCTAATAAGGCAAGCATGGAACTTGGGGAAAGAAATCCTAAAACTTATGGAATGTAGGGGGAACACAAGGCACTTCTTAAGGGATGTGTTTTGGAAAGTTGGAATGGCCAAGCTTGTCTATGAACTTGGAAGGTTTTATGGACTAGGGGGTGGCCGAATTTTTGTGGTAGACTTTGGTAAGGATGTGTAGTTAGTGTGTAATCCCATTTGGTCATTTTTGTTCTCCCAAAACACCTTTTCTTTTCATCTTTTTCTCTCATAGCCGAATGTGCTTGATGCTTTGGGTAAACATCTTTGTTTTTCTTCTTTTTGTCTTCTCCTTTTGACCATTTGGTCATATTTTGGCAACATCTCAAGTGCTTCATTTTGTGCTTCCCTCCTAGTGCCGAAAATATCAAACACAAAAGCCATTTTTTTCTTCTTTCTTCCTCATTGCCGAATGCACCATTGTCCCAAACTCTATTCCTTGCTCTTCTCTTACCTTTGAAAACCGAATCATAAACCTCTCATCATTATTCTCTTTCTTTCTCTATTTTTCTCATCCTTTAAACACATTTCTTCCTTTATATTTCTTCTATGGCTGAATGTTAGAGACCATCACCATAGCAGAATCTTTTTCCTTTCTTTTATATATATCATAGCCGAATCTTCCCTTCCTCATAAAATTATTCTCAATCATTTTTTCTATTCAAACTTTGGACCATCAGTAAGAATCATCTTCTTTGTTTTCTTTTTTGTTAATTGGTCACCTTGGCTGAATCTATAGGTTGTCTTGGAAGAGTCTTTTAAATCAAATAATCGTTCATTCTCTTAGACGATTTCTTACGTTATTTTTTTAGTGAATAAGTGGAGAGCCAAATCATTATCTCTTCGAAGTCATCTTGAAATCATTCGAATTTGGTTCATAACTTTCAAGGGATTCTTTTGGAATCATTCAGAATTTTAAGGTAAGCCGAATTCACCTTTTTAAACCAATAGTCTTAAATTTTGATATATTGTTAGGACTAATAATCTTTTGTCAATGGAGGCAAACAAGATAGGGTCGAAAAGAGTGGTGAATAGTGTTCAGAAGATGGGTGGATTTGCTATTCCCTCTAGATTCAAGCGAAGGGCTGTTTCGGCAATCCGAGATTTTCTATAGGGTTGTGGACCCTCCTCTGGTGAAAATCAATTATTTAAAGTCATTCATACTCCTGAGCCATTGACTGTTCGTGGTTCTTCAACGGTTTATGAACCATCAATCGGGGAGAAACCACCAATAATTGTTGTTCGAAATTCCGAGGGTAAAGATCTAGATAGCTTATCTTTAGTATAAATTTATATTAAGTATTAGTGTTCTAATTAAGTGTGTCACGTATTTAGGTATCGATGAGCGGGAAAGTATAGTTCTCACCGTAATCAGGTGTGTAATTTCACACTTATCTCATGGGTTAGATAATATACCGTAAGCATTAGAATAAAAATCGTAAAGTTGGTAAAGTCAAAAAATACGGTATATTAACACTTTCTGTATAAATGCATTAAGTCGGTATTAAAGTTATAGAAATTACGAAATTACCCTTAATGGGCTAGTATGTTAAAAAGTGATATTTTGGGCCTCATGTGACAAATGGGCCATACGAATTATTTGATAAATTGGCCAAGTGTGAAAATTGTGAAAAGGGCCTCATGTGATTAGTGGGCCAATTTGCCAGATTGATTAATAGGCTAAATTGTTAAGATCGATTAATGGGCCAAATTGCTAGATTGCTTAATAGGCCAACTTGTATTATGGGCCTTATGTTGAAATTATTATATGAATATTGCTATGCCACAATCTAGTTTGGTTGGCTTTGCCACGATCTAGTTCGGGTGGCTCTGCCACGATCTAGTTCGGGTGGCTCTGCCACAAACATTTTAAATGGCTTTATGCCTGCGATTGGTGTGTTAGCGGGGTGGATTGATGTAACACCCTGGTTCTAGGGGTTATGCATTTAGTGCGCAACTCATGTGATGATAGGCTTCTTGTGTGCTTGGGCAAGTTTTTAGGGGGTTTGGAGAACCCTGGAAGGTTGGGAATGCCTTAGGAAATTTTTTGTTTTAGTGGTTAAAAGAGGGAGCTTGGCTTTTGGGGGTCTTAAGAGAATACTTGGGAAGGTTTTGACGCAAGAATCTCCTTGGAAGAATGGCAAGGAGGCGCCACTTAAGAGCTTGGAAGGTGACGCCTCAAGGTGCTTTGGGGGTCTCAGGTTCGAGCTGCTAAGGCAACAATTCTGGCCTTTATTTTTGGCGTCATGGAAGGAGGTGTTGGACGGCTAGAAGACTCTGCAAAAGATGAGGAAAGACTTGGTCTTTTGTGTTTTTGAATTCAGCTAGGAAGGTGGGATATAGGTTGACTCATTCAAACCTTTTTGAATGAGTGTCGGGAGGAAAATTAGGAGGAGATTTTGGGATTTAGGAGGAGGTGAGCTAGTGGCCGATTTTGGGGTGCTTAAGGAGGTCAATTTGACTTTGTTGGAGGGAGTTAGGTGGATGCTGAAACCTTAGTGGTATAAGTAGGGGTGCTCACCCTTTTGGTTTTTTTTTCTTACCATTTGTTCCTTTGTCAAATTGTTTCTCCATTCCTTTGGTGCCGAATTCCTTTGAGTCTTCCCTAGTCTTTTCTTAGAAAGTGAGTCAAAGAAAACCCTCTTCTTTTCATCTTCTTTCTTTGTAGCCAAAACCAAAATCCCAAGTAACTTTCACCTTGCCGAAAGTTTGCATTTGTGTCTCCTAAAGTGTTGTAGCCGAATGCTTTTGAGCCCTCAAGCTTTTACCTCTTTTGCTCTTTGGTAGAACCATACACCTTCTCACCATTCTTTTCTCTTTTCTCCTTGTGCTAAGCCAATGGTCATCTTCTTCCTCTCGTACCTTTTTCTTTCTTCTTAAAACTTGTCTTTGAAACTTGCTTTGTTTTCTAGCCGACTCTCTCCTTGTGTTACCCAATCTCTCTCCCTTTTAGTTTGCACTTTGGCGAATAGTAGGTGTGGTGTGGATCATTTTAGGTTTCGCTTCCAATCATTAGAAAAGGTAAATAGGTAAGACCGAATACCTTACGTTCTGTCCTCTGTTCTCTGTCGTTTTTTGCATGGGTAAGAGTTGGTTTTGGCTTTTGTTTGGAAAGGTGTTAATCTCTTGTTTTGGTAACCGATTTCTTTATAGGGCCTTTGGATTTTGGTGGCGATCAAGTGAAGCAGTCACCTTTGTTTGGTCGATTGGGGGGGAGGCCGATTGTCTGTGGAACCATTAGTTGGTTCAGGATTTGGTAGGAAACCAAATCATTTGCAAAGTAAGGGTTGAGCGTTAACCCTCTAGAGTTATTTGCTTTGGCCGAATGGTCTTGGTTCTAATGTCCATGTTGGCCGATTATAGGAGCAAGGTTATCGAGGTTATCGAGGGTTTTAGATTGGTTCTTTGGTTAAGGCTTGCAGGTGTGTACTTACACACTTTTCTATTGATAAATGTGCTTACTACATTGGGTGTTGATTGAATCTATGAAAAGGTGGATTAAATACCATTAAGGTATGAGGCAAGGGGTCAGGTAAGTCCCTGTTGTTATGAGTTTTCTCTACGATGCTTTTGGTAAGCATGACCTATCCGGTATATGTGCTATAATAATTGGTTGATGATAAATCTTATGTATGTTACTAAACAAGCATGTCAAGATGTTTACATTAAAATGCATATCATTGATTGATGTGGGTTGACGAGTGGAGGGGGTGATATTCGTCTTGACGGGCACCAAATGGTTTGGTACCACATTTTGTGACTTTGGGTCACCAGAGGTTTAGCACCTCCAGAGGTTTGGCACCTCATAGCGTCTCGTCCGGTGGTTTCGCACCACAAAGGGTTGCCCCACAAGACGATATTGAGGATTGACGCCGATGATTTGGTATCACACGATGGGTTGGCCCCATCATTGGATTCGTGACTTCGGTCACCATTGATTTGGTATCACACTTGTGTCTTTGGGACACCAGAGGTTTGGCACCTCATAGAGACTCGTCCCTGTGGTTGACACCACTGTGGTTTGGCCCCACTTATGAGATATAGGATTGTCGCCGATGATTTGGTATCACACGGGTTGGCCCCACGACGGATTATACGTGACTTTGGGTCACCGGTGGTTTGGCACCACATTGATGAATATCGTGACTTTGGGTCACCGGTGGTTTAGCACCACCAAGTGGTTTGGTACCACACGGGGTAGAAAGGTGTTGGATGGCTAGGTTGGGTGCATATTGAACTTTGTGCATGTTAAGCTTGATTATGAATTATGTATGGTGTTTTACTAAACCGGAAAAAGGGTTGCTGCCGAGTCTTGGTGACTCACCTTTTTCCTTTAACATTTTCAGTGTTGCGTAAAATTTGGATCGGGATCGGAGAGGACAAGGTGGCCCATGCGAAGATGATATCTTGATAACCACATGCACTTTCGATTTTAAGTATTTTGTTTAAATATTGGGTTGTAATAAGGGCCTTTTATTATTTTTGGTACTATTTTAATTATGGCTAGAGTAACATAAAATTTCTATATGAAAATGATTTTATTGTTGGCAACCTATTCAACATGTTTAATAAAGTTCTTAATTCAGACATTTTATAACCACACAGTTTTACTTATAATTTTAAATAGACATGGTTTTTAAAAGTTAATAAATTCTCACGTTTTATTCTAAGTCAAAAAGATTTGTAACCGTCTTTCCACAGTGACATAACTAGATTCGGTCGTAGTGAATGGGTCGGGTTTGGGATGTTACTGCTTTGGTATCGAGCTTTGGTTCAAAACTCGACTTTGAGGGTTTTGGGCCCAAAACGTTTTCAAAATGGGCTTTTCAAATGTGGGCTTTTATAAAAGTTTTTTAGGTTATTTTGGCATGGCACTGTACCTCAATTCAAGTCCACCTGTAAGTACTTCTAGCTCTTGAAGTGATTTGTTTGTGTGATTTATTATGGGCTTAGTTTGGGCTCGTAGATTAGAATATTAGGACCATTGGACCCTAGGATTAGTTTACTCACACATATGCATAAGACTTAAGGCTATTAAACAAACACTGAAGTAAGTCAATGAGTTAAGGTGTGGTAACCATGGTACGCATGTCTAGGAATGGTATTCAGTAAGAGCTTGGTATTTAAGAAGTCCTAGTGACTCACCTCCTCTTTACTTGAATCCTACCTAGTGCGTAGCTACGGTTCACCTTAACCAAGAGGACTTGTTCATAGGCTTAACCAATTATTAAAACCCGAAAGGGATTAGCCTTGCTGTTTTAAAACCTTTAATTTTTGTTTTCAAATTTACCCTTTGGTTTGTGAAACCCTAAATTTGATTTTGAAATACGTTTTCTTGATTTAAAAATTACTAAAATACCCCTACTTGTAAAATCACAAAATGCCCCTGTCGTAAAATTCTCAGATACCCTCAACTTTTGATAAAATGATTTTTACTTTGCAAAATACCAAAATCTCGAGTTTTAAAATATCAAGATACTCGATTTGTGGAAATTTATGAAAATACCTCAGTTGATAAAATTACCAAAATGCCCTTGGTTTCTAAATTTTCATATTTCTCTCGACTTTTACTAAAATGTTTCTACTTTACAAAAGTACCGAAAACTTCTGGTTTACAAATATCAAGATATCCTGATTTGGAGAATTTACAAAAATGCCCTTAACTTCCAAAATTACCGAGACAACCCTGATTTCTGAAATTTTAGCAACACATTTTGTTTGAAAATTTTTTTCAAGATGACCTCTGAGATTTTGTAAATTTTTAAATATCTTTAAGTTGGAAAACTATTTTCAAAATTGACCCTGAGTTATTACCGAAATACCCCTATAGGAAAATGACGAGATTACCCCTAGGTGGGGAGTGAAACTTTGATTGATCGAAAGAACCACTCTCGAAAACTTCTTTTCATAAAACTTGCTCGTGGATAAAACAGTGGAACAAGAATTTCTAATGCATAAAATTTTTAATCAAATTAAATCGCGATGCTAGATATGAGTTCTAGGGGGCGTGGTCGCAATACTAAATGGGCGTGGTAGAGGCGGGATGGCGATGTCGGAACCGGTTGGAGTGCCGCGTGAAAGAGAGCGTTATGTCGTCACCGATTCTTGAGGTGAACATCGAGATCGGGCCGGAGGAGACGATGTAGTATCGCGGCTATCTCATGGGTGCTCGAGCAAGTGGCGAGCCAATGTGGTCGATGGTATCGCTATTTTCGTGGAGGAAGCTCCGTTAGCGGAGGAGGTCAAAAGGACTGACAGGCAGGATGATGCTAAAGGAAGGAACCGTGATAGGAGGAGCTCGGGATCGTCAAAATCGTTTGAGAGGATTCACAAGAGACCGAGGGTCGAGACATCTGTTCGTGTTTTTATGCCAGTTGCTGGGAATCCAGATCGTCCGTGTGCTCAGTTTGGAAGGTACCATGTGGGCGAGTACTGGAATCGTGTTGGAGAATGTTTTCGGTGTAGGTCCAAGTCTCATCTGGTTAAGTATTGTCCCCTGGATCCCAAAAGGACTCGGTCAGTAGATCAAGGTTATGTGCGATCGGCGGAGGTAGTCAAGAAGCACAAGAGGTCGTGGTCTGAACCATGGAGAAAATGGTTTCGGTCGAGGTCGTGAAGCATTAGGTCGCGGTAGTGGTAGCGCTGAGGCAAGACAGCCAAGACGGGTCTTTACAGCTCATCAGAGGGAGGGCGATGATGTACCGGATATGTCAACGAGTAGGTTTCGTATGTCTGGAATATTATATGTTGTTTTGTTTGTTTTGGTGGTCTTTGTTTGTTCTTGGTAAGGTATTTGGAACCTTGGGTATAGATTGAGAAAGTATGCCTAGAAAGGTGATAGTTCTTTAAGATCGAGTCTTGTGAAGAAGAGCATAGGGTGGTGTTAGTTTAGCCAAGTAATTTCGGACGAAATTATTTTAAGGAGGGTAGAATTGTAACACCCTCGGTTCTAGGGTTATGCATTTTGTGCGTAACTCATGTGATGATAGGCTTCTTGTGTGCTTGGTGGGTTTGGAGAACCACGGAAGGTTGGGAATGCCTTAGGAAATTTTTGGTTTTAGTGGTTAAAGAGGGAGCTTGGCTTTGGAGGTCTTAAGAGAATACTTGGGAGGTTTTGATGCAATAATCTCCTTGGAAGAGTGGCAAGGAGGCGCCACTTAAGAGCTTGGAAGGTGACGCCTCAAGGTGCTTTGGGGGTCTCAGGTTCGAGCTGCTAAGGCAACAATTCTGGCCTTTATTTTTGGCGTCATGGAGGGAGGTGTTGGACTGGCTAGAAGACTCTTCAAAAGATGAGGAAAGACTTGGTCTTTGTGTTTTGAATTCGGCTAGGAAGGTGGGATATAGGTTGACTCATTCAAACCTTTTTGAATGAGTGTCAGGGAGGAAAAGTAGGAGGAGATTTTGGGATTTAGGAGGAGGTGAGCTAGTGGCCGATTTTGGGGTGCTTAAGGAGGGAAATTTCAGCTTTGTTGGAGGGAGTTAGGTGGATGCCGAAACCTTAGTGGTATAAGTAGGGGGTGCTCACCCTTTTGGTTTTTTTTCTTCCCATTTGTTCCCTTTGCCGAAATTGTTTCTCCATTTCTTTTGGTGTCGAATTCCTTTGAGTCTTCCCCTAGTCTTTTGCCGAAAGTGAGTTAAAGAAAACCCTCTTCTTTTCATCTTCTTTCTTTGTAGCCAAAACAAAAAATCCCAAGTAACTTTCACCTTGCCGAAAGTTTGCATTTGTGTCTCCTAAAGTGTTGTAGCCGAATGCTTTTGAGCCCTCAAGCTTTTACCTCTTTTGCTCTTTGGCGAACCATACACCTTCTCACCATTCTTTTCTCTTTCTCCTTGTGCTAAGTCGAATGGTCATCTTCTTCCTCTCGTACCTTTTTCTTTCTTCTTAAAACTTGTACCTAAACTTGCTTTGTTTTCTAGACTCTCTCTCTTGTGTTATTGAATCTCTCTCTCCTTTTAGTTTGCACTTTGGTCAATAGTAGGTGTGGTGTGGATTATTTTGGGGTTTCATTTCCAATCGTTAGAAAAGGTAAATAGCTAAGGCCGAATGCCTTATGTTCTGTCCTCTGTTCTCTGTCGTTTTCTGCATGGGTAAGAGTTGGCTTTGGCTTTTGTTTGGAAAGGTGTTAATCTCTTGTTTTGGTAACCAATTTCTTTATAGGGCCTTTGGATTTTGGTGGCGATCAAGTGAAGCAGTCACCTTTGTTTGGTCGATTGGGGGGGAGGCCGATTGTCTGTGGAACCATTGGTTGGTTCGGGATTTGGTAGGAAACCAAATCATTTGCAAGGTAAGGGTTGAGCGTTAACCCTCTAGAGTTATTTGCTTTGGCTGAATGGTCTTGGTTCTAATGTCCATGTTGGCCGATTATAGGAGAAATGTTATCGAGGTTATCGAGGGTCTTAGATTGGTTCTTTGGTTAAGGCTTGTAGGTGTGTACTTACACACTTTTCTATTGATAAATGTGCTTACTATATTGTGTGTTGATTGAATCTATGAAAAGGTGGATTAAATACCATTAAGGCATGAGGCAAGGGTCGTAAGTCCTGTTGTTATGAGTTTTCTATGATGCTTTTGGTAAGCATGACCTATCGGTATATGTGCTATAATAATTGGTTGATGATAAATCTTATGTATGTTACTAAACAAGCATGTCAAGATGTTTCGTTAAAATGCATATCATTGATTGATGTGGGTGGACGAGTGGAGGGCAAGTGATATTCGTGTAAGCGGGCACCAAAGTGGTTTGGTACCACATTTTGTGACTTTGGGTCACCGAGGTTTGGCACCTCCAGAGGTTTGGCACCTCATAGCGTCTCGTCCGGTGGTTTCGCACCACAGTGGGTTGGCCCCACAAGATGATATTGAGGGATTGATGCCAGTGATTTGGTATCACACGATGGGTTGGCCCCATCATTGGATTCGTGACTTCGGTCACCAGTGATTTGGTATCACACTTGTGTCTTTGGGACACCAGAGGTTTGGCACCTCATAGCGATTTCGTCCTCGTGGTTGACACCACCATGGGTTGGCCCGCCTTATGAGATACGGGATTGTCGCCAGTGATTTAGTATCACACGTGGGTTGGCCCCAGACGGATTATACGTGACTTTGGGTCACCAAGGTTTGGCACCACATTGATGAATATCGTGACTTTGGGTCACGGTGGTTTGGCACCACCAAAGGTTTGGTACCACATGGGGTAGAGAAAGGTGTTCGGATGGCTAGGTTGGGTGCATATTGAACTTTGTGCATGTTAAGCTTGATTATGAATTATGTATGGTGTTTTACTAAACCGGGAAAAAGGGTTGCACACTGAGTCTTGGTGACTCACCTTTTCCTTTAACATTTTCGTGTGTTGCATAAGGTCGGATCGGGATCGGAGAGGACAAGGTGGCCCATGCCGAAGATGATATCTTGATAACCACATGCACTTTCAATTTTAAGTACTTTGTTTAAATCTTTGGGTTGTAATAAGGCCTTTTATTATTTTTGGTACTATTTTAATTATGGCTAGATTAACATAAAATTTCTATATGAAAATGATTTTATTGTTGGCAACCTATTCAACATGTTTAATAAAGTTCTTAATTCAGACATTTTATAACCACACAGTTTTACTTATAATTTTAAATAGACATGGTTTTTAAAAGTTAATAAATTCTCATGTTTTATTCTAAGTCAAAAAGATTTGTAACCGTCTTTCCGCAGTGACATAACCAGATTCGGTCATAGTGAATGGGCCGGGTTTGGGGATGTTACAATTGACATGATCCCAACAGGTGTGTTGGTTGGTACGGGTGATGTGTAGCGGATGGAAATTAGGCTTGGTTGGGATTTGCATATCACATGCATTTTATATTTGATATATATTGTACATTTGTAAATGGGCTCAAGCCCAATTAAATGCTTATATGGTTTTGGCCCAGTGGACACGGTAAATGGGTTACACACTGAGTTCTAAGTAACTCACCCCGTTTTCTTACCCTTCTCAAGTAATGATAATTGATGGAGGCTTGGGCTGGGGATGACTTCGCGTGGAGGCCATACTACGAATGATGAGTTTTAGAAACTCGAACTTCTTTTAAGTATTTTATTTAAGTACTATTTCAATTGCGATGTAATAAGGCCTCTGGTATTATTTTTATGGATTTTTATTCGTGGATGGATTTTAATATGTTTTAAATACTAAAAGGTGACTATTTTAATTTTATAATGTTTTCCTTAATTTTTCGTATAAAAGGGGGTTTTTCTTAAATATTTCAAACTCGTAAAAATGTCTGTGAAAACTCTTTTATAAATTTTGTTTCCAAAACTCTTGTGAATTTAGTTTTAAACTTCTTTAAAAATTTTACCAATTATTTCTCTGAGATCAATTTTTAAACTTTTATGCCCTAAGAAAAAACATAGATTTCAAATTAACCTCAGTTTTTGATGAACTTCACCTCCAAAATAGTTTTTGAAAATCTGTTTTCTTTAAATCATTGATGACTAGATGTATGTTCGATTTGTGTGGCATGCCAAGTCTGGTCTTAACGCATAGGCCGGGTTTGGGGTGTTACAACTAGATTGAATCATATAAATGGGGAATGTTATATGCCTGAAATGTAGATATGTGTTTCGAATAGATATGTTTTATGATGATTTAATAATTTCGCTGAAATATATAAACAATTGATGATACTAATATAAATTATGTTGAATTGAGTTATATGGCATTGTATAAATTGAATTGCATTGAGACTTGTCTCTGATGATCTCACCTTATTGTTGTTAATGTGGAAACAAGAAAGTCGTATAGTAGCTAATTCATTATATTAATAGTGAATAAAGTGAGTTCAATGTTTTAGTTCCTATGTACTTACTAAGCATGCGTAATGCTTACTCTATTTCATTTTATATGTATGTAGTTGACATTCTTCCAGAACGTGTCTATTGGATCACACCAGAGCTCACACTATCCAGACTTGATTTCGCTTTGTAACACCCCTAACTCATATCCTTTGTCGGACTAGGGTTATGAGGCATTACCAAAACAAGCACAACTCAAAAAGCATATATACATATATATATATATATATTAAAATTAACATTTCATGTACACATACATAGCATACAAATCAAGGCTAGCATATATGTTTTGAATCATTTAAATAGAGTAAATTGCTATTCATCAATACAAATTTCATACCTCAATAACAAAACCAAAATCATTTACTTCACATCTAACACCTATCTCAAATTTATAACATAATCAATCATTTATAATTAACATCATTAATCTAATCATTTTATTAAAGTCTTAATAAATAAACATCATTTTAATATATATACATATATATATATGGTATTTGAACATTGTATCATTAAAACCAAATAGCATCAACCACATTATGTATAACATTCTACCAAACTTAATATCTCCCATACAACTAAATTTGAATATATATATATATTATTTCTTTAACTTACAAATTATGTCTAACATTTACAAATTCCAAATTCATAATCTAATCATAAAACTAAATATAATTGTATTACTAATAGTCATCCATTACCATTTCACAATATGGTCGAATACATACATATAAATTTTAACCTTGACATTCCAAATCCAGACCTTTCAAGACTTAAAATTAACATAACCACATACTTTCTAATTGCATTCAAACATATATATATACCATCATAACCAATTCACAACTTACTAGCTCACATGCATATTAATACTTATTACATATACATTTCACTTAAATTCACTCAATTGATATATATACATATAAATATACAAATACACATTTGATCATAGTTAGTTTAATAAATCAATAAAACTTTACATAATACATAATAAGTATACCATTATATGCCACCTAATACATTCAACATATCCATGGCTTCATCACTTAGCTTAACCAACATATCTACATATACATTCGGTTCAAGTTCAGTATATCAACTAAATCAATCCATCAAACAAACATTACCAAAATACAAGCATCAACCACATAACAAAGTTCAATATATCTAGTTTTAAAACATGACACAAGCCTACCTATTATGAAACATATACTTAACCAAATATGCATATGAATAATCCAATTCACAACAACTATCGCAAACCATCATCAAAGATAGCAAATCAATCAAAAAAAGATAAGCCATTTTCGCATGGCTATTGTTTACATACATAGGTACTTAATTCATATTCAACCTTTTTCTATGCTATACATGCCATATATTCATAATTAACATAGCCAAAATACCAAAGAAAGCTGTCGATAGTGTGATAGTCCTGTTGACGATCCCCGAGCTCGTAACGTATCCAAAATCTATAAAACAGAAATAGACAAAGAAACACAAGGTAAGCTATTTAAGCTTAGTAAGTCAATAGCAAGGTAAAATCAATTAACTTAACAAAATCATATATAAAAAGCTATATCAAGTAGTGAATTATACACAATCACAATTAATTACTCAAATTTAAATACCAAATTCAAATAATGTACCCTTAGGCCCAATACACATAGTTAAAAAAAACTTATACACGGTTCACATGTTTACACATTAACTTCTGTACAATGAAATAAACATATAACTTACCTTTCATTTCATAACACAGATTATATACATACCTGAGTTCTTTTAGTTCAAATATCACATTGGCCTTCACTTACACATGCCCGTTGAACCATTTGGAATTAAAAATGATACATGGATAGCTAGAAGCTCGTACAATGTCAATGCCCCAGACGTGGTCTTACATGTAATCACATGTCGATGCCACTGTCCCAGATAGGGTCTTACATGAATCAAATACGATGCCAATGTCCTAGACATGGTCTTACACGATAACACATATCGGATATCCTATGTCAAGACATATATATCCTATCTATTCCTAAGGTTTATACGGGGCTTACGGACGTCGAATCTCGGTCGAATCAAGCTCAAAAGTTACCCAAATCACAATACCCACATTCGGCCATAGCATATATAAATTCAAATAATTCATTTTGATACATAACTGATCGTGTCTAAAATTGTCGACTTTTAAAATTTATAGAGAGAATGATCGAACCTAGAAACTAACTTTGACAATGACGTAAGGCAAGTGTACCTATTGAACAGTAGTATAGCTTAGGCAAGACCGGATTATCGAACCCAAAGGAACTAAAAGTACTAATACTCACTTTCTTTCTCTTATTTAACCTAAATATTAAATGATTTGGTTGATTAACTAATTAGTTACTAAACTAAGATGCAAAGACAAAAAGAATGAATTGGAAAATAACTTGAAGAGAAACTCAGTTGATCACGATGATACCATCAGGAAGAATCCACCTAGACTTCACTTATTATCTAACAATGAACCATACGATTTATTCACTTGACTTGATCCGTAAGAATCCCTAACTTATATTAAACCCTCTCTCGAGGCGAATAACGTCTAACCCTAGGTTAATTAATGAAAATCTATTTCTCACTTAATAACCCCCTAGAATAGCAATAAATCGAACTATGGACTCTTATATTAGGTTTCACCCTAATCCGGCAAAATCTCGTCACCCTATCTCTAGGCGCGCGAATGACTCAGCTTAATTATGCTAGATCTATTCTTAGGTAGGGTCTATTCCTCCTCCACCTAAGAACATCTGACTTGAATTAATATCCCAGAAACATTAACACAAGAATTAAGCACACATAATTTAGAACAAATCAAGTATTTATAATATAATTCAGAAGACAATAATAAGATTCATCTAGGTTTCATCCCCTTTAGGTATCTGAAGGGTTCAGTTCATAACAAAGAAAGAAAACATCTCAAGAGAAAAGATAAAACAAAAAATAAGAAATCCTTAAAACCCCCTGAAGGAATTGAAGGAGAGATCCACCGTCTTGAGTAGAACTCCAGCTTCTTGAGATGGATCAACTGGCTATCTTCGAGTGATTCCCACAAAAGTTTCGGCTTCTGCTGAATTCCCAATGTCTCGACCTCCTTGGCCTAGCTGACTGCCTAACTGACCGCGCCAAAAGCCTTGGCAGAAGGCTTCTGCCAAACTCCCCTTCAAGTTTCCCCCTAGGGTGTTTATATAGACTTTGAGATGCTTTACTTGGCCCCTACATATCATAATTCAAGTAGAATTCCTACTAGGGTGTTTGAATAGGCTTTGGAATGTGTTTCTTTGCCTCTAAGTACCCTATTTCGAATGAAATTGCTCGTTCTGCGGCAGGGACAGGCCCTAGGACACACGCCTGTGTGAATCGTAGCCAGGCCCTGTTCGTGTCTATTGATGGAGGCACAGCCATGTGAATCATGGATAGGCCATGTTCGGACTTCTCTTAAGAGGCACGTCCGTGTGGGCTTAAGTCCAGGCCGTGCTGATTTCGTGATATGGCCCATTTGGTCTATTTTAGGCCTGTTTCTTGTTCTTTTCGTCCTTAGGTGCTTTCCTGAGTATAAAACATGAAAAGAAAGGATTAAGAGCACCTTTTTACATAAATTAAGGGATAAATCATCCAAAAGTATGCTAAATGTGGGATTAAAATATGTTACTTTTACGGTTTATCAAATACCCCCACACTTAAGCTTTTGCTTGTCCTCAAGCAAAATTCTCAACTTAGAATTAAAATGAACTTTCCATAATTTACAATTCCTATCAATAATGCCTCATCATAATTCATAGATAATTTATACATGGATAATTTAACTCAAAGAGTCCTAAAGATTCAAACAATATAAGTCATACATTTTGTAGCATGAAAATATAGGTGTCTCCCTTTTATCAAAATAATTACCTCTGATTCAAGACCGACAAGGATTGACATCCTTACTAAAGATTCACTCAAAGGACTCGAGGTGTTTAAGGTTCAAGAATAAGCACTCATAAGTCGAACCTGAAAAGTTAATCCCATAGCCTTGCCTGAAACACCCCAAACCCGGCCCACAAGCCCTGACCGGATCTGGCATGCTTCTAGAGAAAAACCATTCGAATCTTATTTGGGCTTTGCCAAAAACTTGTGTGTTTTTGAAAACAGTTGATTTGGGTTCAAGTTGAAAACATAGAAATTTTTCAAAGATTTCGTTGTGTTAAAAGTTCATGGTTATATTTCAAAACCATGAGTTACCTAAGTAAAAGTCGAATCTTTAAAGTTTGTTAATTAAATTGAAAATCATTTTTATTTTAGATGTCAAAACATTTTTCATTTATTATTAAGAAAATTTGCTTACTTTAATTTGATAAGTATTGTGCCATAATAAAATAATTTAAGTGCATGCATGAATAGTTCATACTACAACCTTATTACATAAAAAATAAACCCAAAATAAAATTTAAAGTATTTAAATAAAATAAAATGTCCAACTAATAAAATTAAATCGAGCATGGTCACCACCAAGCTCCTCACGACCCGGTCCATTCTTCGAAGTCACACCAAAATATTCCCACAACGGGTGAGTCAAACAGACTCAATGTAATACGACCAACGCTAAGTCCCAATGATTTAGGCATATCATAACATATCATACATATACAGATAGCAAATAAATTTAATGATGCAATCCCGAACCCCAAATCCTAGGCACCATCCGCTACACATCACCCGTACCAACCTGCACACCGTGGGGACTACTAAGTCAACCCTCCATCCGCTACACACCACCAAAGGCAGTCGCTGCAGTCGACGTGCTCATCGCCGTTATAAAATTCATGGCATAGCCACCAGATAATTATTTCGTGACATACGTCACCACATACAGATTTCGTGACATAAGTCACCACATTCAAATTACGTGACATAAGTCACCACATTCAGATATTGGGGTATAAAACCACCAATTCACTTCCCCTTTACATATCACCCATATGCCCCATGTCATACAAAACATGCAAATATTATGCCTTATGCTTTATTCACATTGTTATAGTTGGACTTATGTGCCATAACAGATATTTATCACAATATACTCATAGTAAGAGTAGGAAAACGTACCTGAGTATTTCGTACCATTACATGGTACCTTAGCCATAATCTTACACTTTTATATTAACACATAAAGTAAATTAAAAGCCGTAAATCTATCAAGATTTAGTGCGGGGTACACACCTGATTCACTTAGCGCTTTATTGGAATCCCGAAAACCCGATCTAATGCTTTTAGACCCTTAATCCCTATATTTGGCCAACCTTAAATACTTTAGCAAAAAGCCATTCGGCTAGTTAGTTAAATCCCGAAGGTCAATCGCAACCAAAATCTTACCTTGTTGCCGATTTGAGTACTTCTCAATTCCTGAAAACTTTGTGATACTTCTTTCTTGTAATCGGCTAAGCACTAGATCACTTCAGAGGTTAGTTTTGGCTTTTAAACGAAGTAAGAAATAGATCTAGGTTCCTAAATAAGCCTTGGCCGAATGTGTATGTGCACTTCCTTGCGATTCTCAAATCCCAAAATTAATCCCTTGGCTATGAAGATGTCGAAATACCTATAGGGTATATATTAGATCCGATTCCAACCTTAAACATAATAGATGGCCTTTGGCTGATCGACTTACCTTAGATCTTTAAAAGTCCCGAAAGATCCTTCCTTGTAGTCGACTATAGGTAAATCCCGAAAACCTTTTCCATAGTTTCGGCCAAAGCACATAGATGGCATTAGAATCTTTGATTTCAGCTTTAAAGAAAAGAAATAAAATGATAACAATAGATCCTTACCCTTACTACTATTGTTGACGGCACCCTTGCTTTGATCTACAGAGTATTCGGCTATGGCTAGATGCTGTTCACGTAAGTTTTGGCTTTTGATCAAGTGAAGGAATCGGCTTTAACAAGAAAAGGAAAGAAAAGTATAGGACTTAGGGAAAATCGACAAGACTAGAGGATCCTATTTTCGGCTTTTGGAGAATTGAAAAGAAAAAGAGAATGGTTTGCAGAGAGAATTCGGTAGAGGCTCAACTTGGAAAGAAAAGAAAGTAAATGGCCTTGCTCCCTTCCTTGGCCGAAAATATCATCTAAAGGAGTCCCCTAATCGGCCAACTCTCCTTCCCCCTATCTCATCCCTTCCTTTCCTCCTATTTTCTCTTCTTTTGGCCTATCAAAATAATTTAAAATAAATCCCCATTTATCTCCTTAGCTTTAGCCGAATTTTAAAAGAATTCAAACCCATCTAAAGCTCCTTCCTCAGTCTCCATATGCCGTCTACCTCTACTCCTTAATGCCGTAAAATAAAAGTTCTTATTTTGCCTCCCTTGTGACTCGAACCCTGGCCCATTTGCACCTGCTTGTGGCGTCACTTATAGAGGCTTTAAGTGGCGCCTCCAAGCCACTTAACCAAGCCCAATTTCATGTCACAATTCCTCTACTATTTCTTTTAAGGCCTTATCAGACTAGCTCCCTCTTTTAGATTTAAAATCTAATAATTTCTAAAGCATTTAACTATAAACTAAGGTTCACAAAAATTCATAATGCACATCCACAACACACATAAGCATGCTATTTCATATAATTAAGCAAATAGTGCATAAGCCATAATCCAGGGTATTACAGTTCTACCCCCTTAAAATAATTTCGTCCTTGAAATTACCTGGCAAAAATAGGTGAGGGTATTGCTATCGCATCGCCTCTTCCGGCTCCCACGAAGCTTCTTCCGATCCATGATTTCGCCATAATACCTTGACTAGAGGAACTGATTTCCTCCGCAACACTTTCACATCTCGTTCTAAGATCTGAATCGGCTCCTCCTTGTAGGACAAGTCTGGCCTTAGCTCCACCTCTTCAACCGGTACCACATGAGATGTATCCGATCGATAACGATGTAGCATGGAAACATGGGATACGTCGTGCATCTGCTTCAATTTTGAAGGCAACTCCAACTGGTATGCCACTGGTCCAACTCGCTTCAATACTCAATAAGGTCCTATAAACCTTGGACTTAGCTTCCCTTTGCGACCAAATCTCATCACCTTCTTCCAAGGCGAAACTTTGAGAAACACTTGATCTCCCATAGAAAATTTGATCTCTTTTCGTTTGAGATCTGCATATGACTTTTGCCTATCAGACGCCTCCTTCAACCGTGCCCGAATTATCTTAACCTTCTCCTCGAATTCTGCCACAATTTTCGGACCCAAAATTTGACGTTCCCCCAATTCCGTCCAACATGTAGGAGTGCGACACCTCCGTCCATACATACGCTTCAGACGGTGCCATCCAGATACTTGCTCGGTAGTCATTGTTGTAAGCAAATTCTGCTAAAGGCAAATATTCTTCCCAACTTCCTCTAAAGTCTATCACATAGCCTCTTAGCATATCCTCCAACACTTGTATTACTCGCTCAGATTGATCGTCTGAATGTGGATGAAAAGCCGTACTGAAATCCAATCTAGTGGCTAAAGCCTGATGTAGAGCTTTCCAAAACTGAGACGTGAACCTCGGATCCCTATCCGAGATAATCGACACCGGCACTCCATGCAACCTCACAATTTTCGCCACATATAACTTTGCCAGCTTCTGTAAAGAATAGTCACCCAGCACGGGAATGAAATGCGTGGACTTTGTCAGCCGATCCACTATCACCCATACCACGTCCTTTTTAGTAGGTGTAAGGGGAAGCCCACTAACGAAGTCCATGGTAATTCTCTCCCACTTCCATTGCGGAATCTTAATCGGCTGAAGCAATCCTGACGAAAGTTGGTTTTCAGCCTTAACTTGCTAACACGTTAAGCACTTGCCAACAAATTCAGTCACTTTCCGCTTAAGACCAGGCCACCAAAACTGTTCCCTTAGATCTTTATACATCTTACTGCCTCTAGGATGCATAGCATAAGGGCTACTATGCGATTCCCGAAGAATTCTCTGCCTAAGTTCTTCATTCTTCGGCATACAGACCTTACCCTTGAAGCACAATACTCCATCATCATTAATGCCATAATCTTTTAACTCTCCATTCTGCGCTTGTCGCAACTTAACACTTAGATCTTTATCCATTAACTGACTTTCCTTCACCTCATTCAACCATGTCGGTTTGACTTGCAACTCTGCCAGCAGACTTCCATCATCATACAAGCTCAGATGTACAAACATCGCCCTCAGATCTTACACTGCCTTTTGACTTAGGGCATCTGCCACCACATTCGCCTTGCCCGGGTGGTACTCTATGGAGCAATCATAATCCTTCAATAGTTCCACCCACCTTCGCTGTCTCAGGTTCAGCTCTTTCTGAGTCAGCAGATACTTAAGGCTCTTATGGTCTGTGTAGATCACTGACTTTTCTTCGTAAAGATAGTGCCTCCATACCTTAAGGGCAAAGACCACTGCTGCCAATTCCAAGTCGTGCATCAGGTAGTTAACCTCGTGTGGCCTTAGTTGTCGAGACGCATAAGCGACTACTTTCCCATCTTGCATAAGAACACCTCCCAATCCTGTATGGGAAGCATCACAATACACCACAAAATCCTTCCCTGCCTCAGGTTGAATCAAAACTGGAGCTTCGGTCAAGACCTTCTTAAGCTTCTCAAAGCTCTCCTGTTGCTTATCAGTCCATATGAAAGGCACTTCCTTCCTTAATAACTTTGTCAAAGGTGCGATTATTGATGAAAACCCTTCCACGAACCTTCGGTAATAGCCTACTAAACCTAAGAAACTCCAAACTTCTGCCACAGACTTAGGGGGTTTCCAATCCAAAACTGCCTCAATCTTCTGAGGATCCACCCTTATCCCTTCAGCAGATACCACATGCCCTAGAAACGTAACCTCCTTAAGCCAAAATTCACACTTGCTGAATTTGGCGTAGAGCTTCTTTTCCCTTAACACTTGTAACATAACTCGGAGGTGCTCATCGTGTTCTTCCTCAGACTTCGAATACACCAAAATATCATCTATGAACACAATAACGAACCGGTCCAGATAGGGTTGGAAAATTCAGTTCATCATGTCCATAAACGCGACTGGGGCATTCATCAATCTGAACGGCATTACTAAGAACTCATAATACTGATACCTTGTTCAGAAAGTCGTCTTATGAATATCAGCCTCCTTCACCTTAAGTTGATGATATCCAGACCTTAGGTCTATCTTCGAGAAAACTGCGGCCCCCTTTAGCTGATCGAACAAGTCATCTATTCTTGGAAAATGGTACTTGTTCTTGATGGTCAGCTTATTCAACTGACGATAATCTATGCACATGCGCATAGTTTCGTCCTTCTTCTTCACAAACAAGACTGGTGCTCCCCATGGAGACACACTGGGTCGAATAAACCCACAGTCTAGTAA
Organism: Gossypium rotundifolium; assembly: GCA_025506655.1. Taxonomy (NCBI): domain Eukaryota; kingdom Viridiplantae; phylum Streptophyta; class Magnoliopsida; order Malvales; family Malvaceae; genus Gossypium; species Gossypium rotundifolium. Next base: position 5,422,432 of record CP106730.1, on the reverse strand, counting down.
TTCTTGGATCTGAGCCTTAGCTCAACCAACTTCTTTGGTGCTATTCAGATGGGGCAATTGACACGGAGCTGCATCGGCAACAAGTCAATTCGAACTCCACTTCCTATCCGGGTATTCTGTAATTCCTCCTAAAGACATCCACAAACTTCCTTACCGTTCTAATTCCACTAACTCCCCCTTCTTTCGCATCCAATGCACTAATGAAGGCCAAAAATGCCTTGCACCCTTTCCATACCATCTTATTAGCCTTCAAAGCAGAAACTACGTTAGACAAGTAGTTCCTTCTTTCTCCTATCATAACTATCACCTCATCCTCTGGGGTTCTTAACTCCATTCGTTTGGCTGCACAATCCAATTCCATGCCAAGTATAAGATCAAATCCCTGAAGGGTAATTCCATTAAGTCGATAGGAAATACAGTTCCTTGAAGCTCCAAAGGTACTCTCGGAAACATCTTATTCACTACTACAGTTTGGCCTAATGGGCTTACTACAGTCATCTCCCTATCAGATAGTTCAGAGGCTATTCCTAGAGTTTCAACTACTCTACATGAAACATAAGAATGGGTCGAGCCCACATCAATGAAAATAAAGTAAGGCTTTCCAAATATAAGGAACGTACCGGTTATGATGTCCAGTGCGTCTCCATCCTCCCTACGGTGAACTGCATAAACCAAACTCAGCTACTTGGCCTCCGTGTTACCAACACCTCGACCGGTGTTCCTGTCCCTCTACCAAGATCACACCTCTACCATTCGCACCACGACCTCACCGAGGTCAGCCGTCCTCCTCTTCCAACCCGATTAGAACCTTAACTTCATCTGGTCGTCCCCTTCGCCTCTCATAGGACAATCCTTAATCATGTGGTCCTTGGACCCACACTTGAAGCATCCTCCCATCTTCTTCTAACACTCTCCTAAATGCTTCTTCCCACACTGATCACATGCACGACATCGCCTCCAAGAGTAGCTTGCTGACCTCGTGGCCCATCAACTCTAGGCCTCTTTTGCTCATTCCTAGAAGACCTTGAAGATCCAAAGCCTCTCTTCTGCCTATTCCTATCGGTGTTCTGCCTTACAGAATCCTTGATACCTTCGGCTACCTTGGCCTTCTCCACCAACACAGTAAACTCCCGCTCTTGTTGTGGAGCTATCAATAGTCTCAAGTCATCCCTCAGCCCGTCCTCAAACTGGACACACTGTTCATGCTCAGTTGACACTATGCCTCGAGCATAACGGCTCAGCCTTAGGAATTCAGCTTCGTACTCCGCCACGGACTTGTTCCCTTGAACCAGCCCCAAAAATGCCTTCCTCTGTGCATCGACGAAATGAGTACCAACATACCTCTTACGGTATGCCGCCTAGCATAATCCCAAGTGAGTTCCTTAGTCGTAACACCATCCCAACGGTGAGCCACCATTGATATGACTCATCGCGAGAAGTGACACCAACCCTTTCGCTTTTTCCTCAGAGTTAAATCGAGCTCATCCATAATCCGCTCGATTGCCTCCAACCAATACTCAAGAAGATCTGGTGCCACACGGATACTCCACGGAACACCTCACTCGTTGGCTCGGAGTTGCTCAGTACCGACTTTCAAGCTCCCATGCCTCCACCGCTTCACCACCCTTTCCAAGACCCACAAGATCACCGCGACAACGCTTCATCCCGTCGATCCTCGATATTCCACATCAGCGGTAGGTGGTGGTGGTGGCATTTCATTTTCAGTTTTTTGACCCGATCTAGCGGGTTCCGACACGGTCATTCGACCTCTTCTACGGCCATGCACGTTACGACCACGTCCCCTTGAATTCATACTTCCAATTTGTGTTTATCTGATTTAAAGAATTTTATGTATTAGTTTTGTTCCACTGATTTATCACCTACAATCTTATGTTCAATAGTTTTTTAAAGGGGTAGTTCTTTCGAATTCATTCACATACAGTCTCAGATCATTCATTCAATCACATACATGAACTCGCGTTCATTACAGAGAAATGTTATAGTTGTCGTTGTTTTCCACTACCCAAGGGTATTTTCGTAATTTTATCCTATATGGGTATTTTGGTATTTTTTTCAAATTAGGGCATTTGAAAATTTCGCAAAGTAGAAATTTTGGCATTTTTATAAAATTGAAATGCTTGGTAAGAAAATTTTAAGGGTAAAATGGTAATTTTATACACTAAGGGTATTGTTTGTAATTTTACGGGCCAGGGGCATTTTAGTAATTTTTCACAAAATATGGTTTTTGGTGGCTTTTCAAAACAAGGGTATTTTTAAAGATTTCTAATTTGAGGGTACTTCGGTAATTTTCCATACTGAGGGTATTTTGGTTATTTTGCAAATCAGGGGTAATTTCTTAAATTTTCCAAATCAAGGTATCTTGGTATTTCACAAAAGTTTATGATATTTTTGCAAAGTAAGAAAATTCTATTAAAATCGAGGATAGTATGGTAACTTTAGAAACCAAGGGAATTTTAGTAATTTTTTTTCAACCAGAGGTATTTAGGTCATTTTAGTAAATCGAGAATATTTTGGAATTTTTTTTCAAAATAGTTTTCCTACTCATCAAAGGGGTAATTTGGTGATTTTAGACTAGGGTTTTTATCAAAATATGGCTAGTCCCTTTCGGGTTTTAGTTATTGGGTTTAGCCTGTGGCTGAGTCCTCTTGGTTAGGGTGAACCATTACTACGCACCAGGTAGGATTCGAGTGGAGAGGAGGTGAGTTACTAGGACTGCTTAAATACCAAACTCCCACTGAATCCAATCCTAGACATGCACACAACGGTTGCCACACCCTAACTCGGCGACGTAGTCACAGGTTTGTTTAGTTAGGCATTAAAGTTTTATGTAATTGTTGAGGTAAACTAGTCCTATAGTTCAAGTACTACTAATCTACATTCCATTCCTACCCTTCTACAACTCATATGATAATCCACACAATAGATAGGGGTACTTACCTGGTGAACTTCGGGCCGAGGACTCAGGTGCCATGCCAGAAAACCTGCTTATTCTTTAGAAAAACCCAATTTTCCAAAAGAAAACGTTTTGGGCCCTAAAAGCCCTCAAGATTGAGTTTTGAACCTAGCTTTGATACCAAGCTAAAACACCCCAAACCCGGCCCACAAGCCCTGATCGGATTTGATATGCTTCTAGAGAAAAACCGTTCGAATCTTTTTTGGGCTTTGCCAAAAACTTGTGTGTTTTTGAAAATAGTTGATTTGGGTTCAAGTTGAAAACATAGAAATTTTTCAAAGATTTCGTTGTGTTAAAAGTTCATGGTTATATTTCAAAACCATGAGTTACCGGTAAAAGTCGAGTCTTTAAAGTTTGTTAATTAAATTGAAAATCATTTGTATTTTAGATGTCAAAACATTTTTCATTTATTATTAAGAAAATTTGCTTACTTTAATTTGATAAGTATCGTGCCATAATAAAATAATCTAAGTGCATGCATGAATAGTTCATACTACTGACCTTATTACATCAAAAATAAACCCAAAATAAATTTTAAAGTATTTAAATAAAATAAAATGTCCAACTAATAAAATTAAATGAGCATGGTCACCACTAAGCTCCTGTGCCAGGTCCATTCTTGGCGTCACCGAAAAATATTCCCACAACGGGTGAGTCAAATAGACTCAATGTGTACAACCAACACTAAGCCCCAATGATTTAGGCATATCATAACATATCATACATATACGTATAGCAAATAAATTTAATGATGCAATCTCGAACCCCAAATCCTAGGTACCATCCGCTACACATCACCCGTACCAACCTGCACACCGTGGGGACTACTAAGTCAACCCTTCATCCGCTACACACCATCGAAGGCAGTCGCTGCAGTCAACGTGCTCATCGCCCTTATAAAATTCGTGGCATAGCCACCAGATAATTATTTCGTGACATAAGTCACCACATTCAAATTACGTAACATAAGTCACCACATTCAGATATTGGGGTATAAAACCACCAATTCACTTCACCTTTACATATCACCCATATGCCCCATGTCATACAAAACATGCAAATATTATGCCTTATGCTTTATTCACATTCTTATAGTTGCACTTATGTGCCATAACAGATATTTATCACAATATACTCATAGTAAGAGTAGGAAAACGTACCTGAGTATTTCGTACCATTACATGGTACCTTAGCCATAATCTTACACTTTTATATTAACACATAAAGTAAATTAAAAGCCATAAATCTATCAAGATTTAGTGCGGGGTACACACCTGATTCACTTAGCGCTTTATTGGAATCCCGAAAACCTGATCTAATACTTTTAGACCCTTAATCCCTGTATTCGGCCAACCTTAAATACTTTAGCAAAAAGCCATTCGGCTAGTTAGTTAAATCCTAAAGATCAATCACAACCAAAATCTTACCTTGTTGCCGATTTGAGTCTTCTCAAATCCCGAAAACTTTGTGATACTTCTTTCTTGTAATCGGCCAAGCACTAGATCACTTCACAGGTTAGTTTCGGCTTTTAAACGAAGTAAGAAATAGATCTAAGTTCCTAAATAGGCCTTGGCCAAATGTGTATGTGCACTTACCTTGCGATTCTCAAATCCCAAAATTAATCCCTTGGCTATGAAGATGTCGAAATACCTATAGGGTATATGTTAGATCTGATTCAACTTTAAACATAATAGATGGCCTTTGGCCGAATGACTTACCTTAGATCTTTAAAAGTCCCGAAAGATCCTTCATTGTAGTCGACTATAGGTAAATCCCGAAAACCTTTTCCATAGTTTCGGCCAAAGCACATATATGACATTAGAATCTTTGATTTCAGCTTTAAAGAAAAGAAATAAAATGATAACAATAGATCCTTACCCTTACTACTATTGTTGACGGCACCCTTGCTTTGATCTACAGAGTATTCGGCTATGGCTAGATGTTGTTCACGTAAGTTTCGGCTTTTGATCAAGTGAAGGAATCGGCTTTAACAAGAAAAGGAAAGAAAAGTATAGGACTTAGGGAAAATCGGCAAGACTAGAGGATCCTATTTCGGCTTTTGGAGAATTGAAAAGAAAAAAGAATGGTTTGCGAGAGAATTTACAGAGGCTCAACTTGGAAAGAAAAGAAAGTAAATGGCCTTGCTCCCTTCCTTGGCCGAAAATATCATCTAAAGGAGTCCCCTAATCGGCCAACTCTCCTTCCCCCTATCGCATCCCTTCCTTTCCTCCTATTTTCTCTTCTTTTGGCCTATCAAAATAATTTAAAATAAATCCCCATTTATCTCCTTAGCTTTAGCCGAATTTTAAAAGAATTTGAACCCATCTAAAGCTCCTTCCTCAGTCTCCCTATGCCGTCCACCTCTACTCCTTAATGCCGCAAAATAAAAGTTCTTATTTTGCCTCCCTTGTAACTCGAACCCTGGCCCATTTGCACCTGCTTGTGGCGTCACTTATAGAGGCTTTAAGTGGCGCCTCCAAGCCACTTAACCAAGCCCAATTTCATGTCACAATTCCTCTACTATTTCTTTTAAGGCCTTATCAGACTAGCTCCCTCTTTTAGATTTAAAATCTAATAATTTCTAAAGCATTTAACTATACACTAAGGTTCACAAAAATTCATAATGCACATCCACAACACACATAAGCATGCTATTTCATATAATTAAGCAAATAATGCATAAGCCATAATCTAGGGTATTACATTGCTTGAAAATCAAATCTCCACCACTGTAATATGAGATGATACACAAATCAAAAGGTCTTTGACGGGGTTGTAACAGGGCTTAGGTTAAAGGTGTGGATAAAGGCTGAATTAGAAGGTTTAGAGTCAAGATTGACTTGAAAAATTACCAAACTAAAAATAATGAACTGGAAAATAAATGATTACATCAATTGAAACTTTGAAACTAATAATACTATAAACTTTTTCTTTGATAATTGAAATTTAAATGTGCAAGCTCACTTTTTATACTACTAATACTGAATATACTTTGATTTTTTTTGTTTTTTTAAGAACAAATCAAATAGAAACATAATAAATAAAGAGCTTTATCAATTAAAATAAACTAATTCGCAATCGATCAAATCAATTCTTGATAGAAGAGTAGTAAAAGAATGGTGATAACAAATACAAAGGGTTTTTGGGTTAATATTAGCGGGTAAATCAATAAAAAGGGTGTTAGGATCAAATGGGTTCACTAAGGGTTAATTTGTGAAGGTAGGCTTTTTAGTGGAGTGAATGGGTTGAAACTTAGGTCCCTTTATCATCTCAGTATATCAAATCAATAATGTGGTCTCGGCATGTATAATCAAGGTAAGTTCTAGAATAACAATTCAGTGTTGACACACTCTTAATCAATAAAGTGAGCATGAAAAAGAAAATATGCTCTATAAGGCTAAAAATCTCACAAAAATTATGGGTATTTGACATCAATCCCTGTAAATTTCAAACTTCAAGGTAATATTCAAATTCAGTTTAACAACCTAGGAAACTTTTAATTCTGAAAAATAAATTTATCATGCTTGATTCTCTAGACTTCTTCAAGTATAAATCATCAATACACAATTATCAATGACTTATTCAAAAACATATCAATAAAAATCATAAATCATCAGAAATTTCACCCTAATTAATAATATGAGAAAATTAATTAGGAACAAGACTAAAATTCAGGATTTTGGAATAATGCAAAAAGTCAGGTACTTTTACCCCTACATTTAAGATGTACATTGTCTTCAATGTACAAAGATGGATAAACAGTTATGTAATAATAAAATCAAAGAGAAGGGGAGAAGTAACACTTCCTGAATTTTTTGGATGAAGTCAATGAAAAGAAACCGGATAAGATTGGAGGTGAACGTGGGGAAGCATCTTGAACTGTTTGAAATTGAATCCTCGAAGTAGCCGGCTTGGTTTTATTGTATCCTAAGCTAAATTTAAATGCCATTGAGAAAAAAAGGAGAAAATAATAAAGGAAGTAAAAAAAAATAAAAATATGAATAAAAGTAAATAATTAAATAGAGATACGGTCCACGCCTATGTGCCTAGCCGTGGTGTCCACACGGCTACGGCCACGGCCGTGTGGGTATGGAAACCTATGCCTAAACACGAAAAGAAGTAAAACTAAACTAATTAGTACGGTTAGTACTCTGTTGCCTCCCGAGAAGTGCTCGTTTAAAGTCTTGAGCTAGACTTACCTGTTGTACGCACAATCATGGTGGTTTGAGGAGGTGGAAATCCTTTCTCATGCAATCAACTCGGTTATGGATATAAAGTTTAAGTTGAGTAATGTTTACCTCAAAAGTGTTGAATTTAGGATTGCTTACCTCGACCGTGCCGTATAGGAAGACATTAAGTACCTCAAAAGTGATTTCTTCATTTGCCTTGAGGTCTGAATTGGTGATTCGAGGGTCTTCCTTATTCAACAATCCCTAATCCTCTATTTTGATGTGATTTATTGTTCCTATCAGCTCGTTTGGGGTTTCCTTCGATTTCACTTCGTGTGGTTTTGGTTCTTTTTTAAATTATGTTTTCCACTCTTCTAGTTTGTTGACCTTAAGGCTTCATTCCTCATATAATTCTTCTTTGTTGGCACGAGGTCTAAGATCTAGCTCAGCTAGGTGATTTCGTGATGCTTCCTGTAAAGAAGGTTGAACCAAATGGTTATCAATAAAATTAACGTTCATACCTTTATTACTCGATGTCCTAGCTGAGTTAAGAACTTGAAGAGTGATTGTTTCGTCTTCTACACGAAATGTGAGTTCACTGAATTCTTCCTCTGTGTGGTCTTTCTTTATTGCATTGTGGTATGGCACACAAGCTTGGTACTCTATAATTATCGTGTTTGGAAAATCATGGCACACCTCAACCTTACCTTCACTTACCACAGGTTCTTCCCTTGGGGTTGGTACGTTTAACCCTTCACTATCGTAAATGGCTTGATTTTGCTCTCTAAGGTTAGTTTCAGTGTTGCTTGGTAGATGCCCTTGCAGTCGTTCGGACGTTAATTTTGCAAGTTGTCAAACTAACTTAGTAATTTCTGAACTTGGTTTTTGATCTCTTTGATCAATGCTTGTTGATTATCGAACGTTGTCTTAGTTTTTGGGGACGGATTTCTGTGGCTGCTATCAATTTTCCCAGCATTTTTCAAGGTTCGACTCCTCTTCCCTTCGGTGAGGTGGTTGTTGAAAATTTGGAGGAAGTTCCTATCTTTGGCTATTTTGATCACCCCAAGAGTAATTGGAATGGCACCTCCAACCTGTATTATAAGTGTCATTATAAAAATTATTTTGTGGTCTAGAGTAGTTACCCGTATAGTGAGCTTGCTCGTTTTCCATGCCATATCCATAGGCTAGGTACTCAAGATTCGTCACGCCTCCTAAATTCGAATCATATTGTATTTCTGGGTGTACCAGCGAAAGACTATTCAAACCATCAATCTTTTTATTCATCATCTCTAGCTGGTTTAATAGCATGGTTATTGGGTCGAGGTTGTAGATATTGGCTGCCTTTGTTGGCTTTGTCCTCATAACTTGCAACTGATAGTTATTTAGTGCCATCTTCTCTATCTTCCAAAATCAAATAAAAGAAAATTTAGCAAAATCAAAATTTAACCTAAAAATAAACAAAAGTAAAACTACGGAAAATAAAAAAAATAATGGCTAAAGTAATAAAAATAGAGTTTTCTTAATATTTTAGTTCCCTGGAAACGACGCCAAAAACTTGATCGTGTTTAAAATTATCGAGTTTTAAAATTTATAAAGAGAATGATCGAACCTGGAAACTAACTCTGGCAACGACTTAAGGCAAGTGTATCTATCGAACAGTAGTATAGCTTAGGCACGACTGGATTATCGAACCCAAAGGAACAAAAAGTACTAATACTCACTTTCTTTCTCTTATTTAGCCTAAATATTAAATGATTTGGTTGATTAACTAATTAATTACTAAACTAAGATGCAAAGACAAAAAGAATGAATTGAAAAATAACTTGAAGAGAAACTCAGTTGATCACGATGATACCATCAAGAAGAATCCACCTAGACTTCACTTATTATCTAACACTAAACCATATGATTTATTCACTTGACTTGATCCGTAAGACTCCCTAACGTATATTAAACCCTCCCTCGAGGCAAATAATGTCTAACCCTAGGTTAATTAATGAAAATCTCTTTCTCACTTAATAACCCCCTAGAATAGTAGTAAATCGAACTATGGACTCCCATATTAGGTTTCACCCTAATCCAAAAAAATCTCGTCACCCTATCTCTAGGCGCACGAATGACTCCACTTAATTATGCTAGATCTATTCTTAGGCAGGGTCTATTCCTCCTCCACCTAAGAACATCTGACTTGAATTAATATCTCGAAAAAATTAAAACAATTAAGCACACATAATTAAGAACAAATCAAGTATTTATCATATAATTCAGAAGACAATAATAAGATTCATCTAGGTTTCATCCCCTTCAGGTATCTGAAGGGTTTAGTTCATAAGAAAGAAAGAAAACATCTCAAAAGAAAAGATAAAACAAAACATAAGAAATCCCTAAAACCCCCTGAAGGAATTGAAGGAGAGATCCGCCGTCTTGAGTAGAACTCCGGCTTCTTGAGATGGATCAACTGGCTATCTTCAAGTGATTCCCACAAAAGTTTTAGCTTCTGCTGAATTCCCAATGTCTCAGCCTTCTTGTCCTAGCTGATTGCCTAACTAACCGCACCAAAAGCCCTGGTAGAAGGCTTCTGCCGAGCTCCCCTTCAAGTTGCCCCCTAGAGTGTTTATATAGACTTTGAGATGCTTTACTTGGCCCCTACATATCCTAATTCAAGTAGAATTACTACTAGGGTGTTTGAGTAGGCTTTGGAATGTGTTTCTTTGCCTCTAAGTACCCTATTACGAATGAAATTGCTCTTTTCGTGGCGAGGACACATACTAGGAACACGCCTGTGAATCGTGCTGCAGCCGTGTTCGGTTCATTGATGGAGGCACTACTAGTGTGAATCATGGTTAGGCCGTGTTTGGACTTCTCTTAAGAGACATGACCGTGTGGGCTTAAGTCCAAGCCGTGTCGATTTTGTGATATGGCCCATTTGGTCTATTTTAGGCCCGTTTCTTGTTGTTTTTGTCCCCAGGTGCTTTTCTGAGTATAAAACATGAAAAGAAAGGATTAAGAGCACCTTTTTACATAAATCAAGGGATAAATCATCCAAAAGTATGCTAAATGTGGGATTAAAATATGTTACTTTTATGGTTTATCAATAACAAGTATATATCCATGGTTATTTCAACATTTAAATGCTTATTGACTTGCCTCGGATGTCGTCGACTGTCATATCTGCTACTTGACCACTTTTGTCTTTCCCCGATCCAAATCTGATTTCTTTAATTCTTGATCTAAACATATTCAAATTAAGATTATTTAAACATCATTCTATTCAATTTAGCATAAAAACACATAAATGGGTAAATTACAATTTTACCCCTAACATTTTACACTTTTACAATTTAGTCCTTTTTGCTAAAAACACAAAATTTGACTACACTCCTTAAGGGCCGAATATTCCTAGTGTCCATACAAACCTACACATTTAATTTATTTCACATTTTAGTCCCTCAAAAATTTATTTTTTCAATCTAGTCCAAATTACTCAATTTCATCAAAAATTCAAAGACAAAACTTGTTAATCTAACACATATATTTCACATTTGATTATCAAACATCAAAGACCACAAGGTACCATCAATGGCAAAACACAAAATCATCATCAAAACCACAAATTGAGACATGGGTTTTGGAGTACACTTAACAACGATCTCTAAAACGTAAAAATTATCAAAAATCAGACATTTAACATACCTTAATTTGAAGAACACAAGGCTGAACCCTAGTTGCTTCTTAGTTCTTTTTCTTTTTCTTGGTTTCAATTAGCTTAAAAAATATGAACATTGGTTTCTTTTATTTAATTATAACTTATATTATATTATTACCAAATTACCTAATTAACCTTTTAACTTAAATAATATTAACATATAAATTAAGTATATTTATGACCTTAACCATCCACTATCTCTTTAAATGGGCTAATTGCCCTTTAAGGACCTCATATTAAAAATCCACTATCAAATAAGCACTTTACACTTTAATTTGTAACCTTTACATTTTACGCGATTAAGTCCTTTTTATTTAATCGGATACCTACACGGCAAAATTAAGTCACGAAAATTTAACACCAAAAAATTCACAAATAATAAACTCGAAAAATAGTTTTAAAAATATTTTTTGGACTCAAATTTGTGGTCCCGAAACCACATTTCTGATTAAAGTCAAAATCGGGCTATTACATCGGTGTACTTTTGAATTATTTTAGAACTGGTTTTATGGCATGTGTCTAGGTTTTGAGGTGAACAAGTGTTTATTTAGTTGATAATGGAATAATATGCATACAATACTTGTTTTTGGAAGCTTATATGGTATGTTCATAGATGTTGATGAGGTGTGTGTTTGTGAATGGATTATTTTCTAGTTGATGAATATATAAATGAGTTAATGTTGATATGTGCATTGTGGTGTAATTATGTTAATGTTAATTGACTACCAAATGTGGTGCATTGAGGTTGAAATGGTTGGTAAATGATTTCCATATGAAAAATGAATAGGTAAATAAGTTATGATTTGAATAGAAATAGAAACAACTAGGAGCATCATTTGAGGTTTGTTAGTTATTAATGATTATGATTATGTTATGTTTGATCTTGAAAGTTGGCAGGTTGAATAAGGTAGAAATGAATGGCTATGGAACATATGTGTAATGACAATTTGTATATTATAGTATATGATTGAATTGTGTTGTTTGAAAGAATTAGATTGGTAATTGATGCGGATGTTGTAACATCCCGGATTTGGGGTTATGCATTTAGTGCATAATTTAAGTGACAGTAGGCTTAGAGTGTGTTTGGATATGTTTGGGAGGTTTTGAGAACCTAGGGATGTAGGAAGAAGTCTTGGAAAATAATTGGATTTTAAGTTAAAAAAGGGGAAACTAGGCAATGAGGCCTTAAATGAAATTTTGTGGAGTTTAGGACACAAGAAATTAATTGGCAAAGTGGTTTGGGGTGCTAAGGTGCAAGGGGGCTTCAGGAGGGAATAGGGTCGAGTCTTTAGGGTAGCATGAGAGTGTTTTATTTTTTTGTATTTTATGGCAAGAAGGGAAGTTGGACTGAAGACGGCTTTAAGGAAATATGAAGTGGTTTTTGGACACAAAGAGTGCCTAGTAAAGTGGCTACAAGGCGCCACTTAAGGGCCTTGGTGATGACGCCATGAGCAGAGGAGAAGGGCCTGGGTTCGAGTCCTGTGGGCAGCATAAGCGTGTTTTTATTTTTCCAAGTTGGCGTTAAGGGAGAAGAAGGCCTTAAAAAGAATTGTTGGGGGTTTATGACACAAAGAAGCTAGCAGCGAAGTGGCTGGTCGCGGTGGTAACTCCAAAGAGTCCCATGTTTGAAACTTGGGGCGACAAATGGGTGTTTTTTATTTTTGCTTGGTGGCGTCAAGAGAGAAGGGGAGTGTTGGACGGCTTTGGACTTCTAATTAGGTAGGGAAGTGTTGATTTTCGGCTAAGATAGGATAAATGTGATTTATTTATTTTATTTATTTTAGTTTGAATAGGTGATAATATAGGAGTTTGATATGGGATAATATGAAGGATTATTTTATTTGTTAAGGTGATAAAGAGTTAAAATAGGAGTTTAATTTGGGATTTGCCAAGTGGGGATATGGTGGCCGTTTGTTGGACTCTAGGGGCTTGCATATTCGGTTGTGGGATGTGAGGCATAAGTGCCATTCTTAGTTAATGATCTTGTTTCCTCTCTTTTATTTTTTTAAGTTTCGGTCCATTGGTGTAAAGTGAGTTGCCGAAATCTCTTCTACTTTCATCTATTTCTGTCAACACCAAAATTCCTTCCTATTTTCTTTAAAACCAAATACCCTTTGACACTAAGAGTGATAGCCGAATATTGCATCACCATTGTTCACCATGGCCGATTCTCATAAACCTCTCACATTCTCTTAATCTTTTTTTTTCAAACTCCATATCAGTTCTTTGTGAAAGCCGAATATTCAATCACCTCTCTAAAGGCTCAGCCGAATCTTGTAAGTGCTCTTCCTTCCATTGTTATTTTATTTTATTAATGGCCATAGCCGAATCTCAAAGAAGGCCTTATTTTTTTCTTCTATCGTAAGTTTCAAAAGCCAGAAGTTAACATCTTTTCTATCCTGTCGACATTGGGAGTTAGTGAACGATTTGCGTGGTGGTGGTAAGTGTATTCTTCCTTAATAATCAGCTTTGGGTTCTTTCTCTTTTAGTATGCCGAAAGCAATGGTAAGCCTTGGTATTTGGGTTGGCCGAACCTTAGTAGGGCCTTGATTTCATGTCTCGTCTTGTGTAGGCAAGGGAAAATAGCGATAAGGGAGTAAGGAGATCTTCTGGGATTTGAAGTCATTAAGGTAAGTAGTATGTGCTATTCGGCCAAGGGTTAGTTTCTATGGATTTATGCGGTAGGCCGATTCTAACATTTGTTAAATAGGGATTTCGATAGTTTCAAGAGCAAGGAGTGGCTTTTTGGGATTTGGATAAGTGAGGTAAGTGGTTGTGGTATTCAGCCTAAGGCCATATTATTGGTATTAAGTGTGACCGATTTTGGCTATATGTATTTAGGGCCAAATCAAAAGGAATAAGAGGAAGTTTCGGGATCGTGTTAAATTCAAGTAGCTAAGGATTTCGCTAAATAGTCAGGTGTGTAGTTAGACTACCGTTTTCTGGGATATATGATTGTATGTGATATGTGTATATGTTATGAACGTGCTAACCAAAGGCAAAGGTAATTTGTGATATGGATACTCTCAAGGGGTATGTCAACAATCCAGTAAGTTCTAAATTTGAATGTGATGTGGTTATTAATTTGTATAAGTGTGATATGCTAAATAACATGTACATGCATTATTATCATGGCACTATTTTATGTTGCATGTGCATGAGTGGGATATGAAAGAAGGATGTGGTGTACTTGAGTACGTGGTTTGATGAATGGCTCATGCCTCATCGTGATTGATATAGGCTATGTGCCATATCGTGGTTATTGATGGCTTTGTGCTCATCGTGGTTTTGATGTTAGCTTTGGCTACATCGTGGACTGGCACTGACTGAGGTCGTGTTGTGGATTATTGTGCTTAATTGCACGTGGACGGCATTGATAGCCTTTTGGAGTGAAAAGGAGAGGGTGATTTAATAATCCCCTGGCGTGTGGTAGGCTGGATACGGGGGTGTGTAGAGGATGGACCCTAGGCTGGGTTGGGCTTCATAATTGCATAACATGTGATATGAATATATGTGAAAATGGGCCAAGCCCAGTATATGATATGTGGATTAATATGGAAATGGGCCAAGCCTAGTATGTGGAAACATGTGGTTAATTACCCTATTATAAGAATGTGATATGGTTATGGGCCAAGCCCAATATGTGAACTCTATTGATGTGAATGTGGGCCAAGCCCAATATGTGAACTCTATTTATGTGAATGTGGGCCAAGCCCAATAGGTGAACTCATGTGAATAATGTTGCATTAATATCTGACATGTGGGTAAATATGTGGTTTGACATGTGGGTGAAATTCAGTGGTCTAATTGCACACTGAGTCTGTATGACTCACCCAAATTTTATTAACATCGCAGGTGATGCTTGGACCGAGTTTGGAGAGGATACAAGGTGGCCCATGCGAAGACATTTTATTCCATGCGCTTTATTATTAAGTACTTTGATTAATTATTTGTTTTTGTAATAAGGGCCACTTAAAGTATTTGAATTTTTGCAATGTTTCGGTTGGATTTGTAATTAAGTTAATATTTTGTAAGTTTAATTTTAAAAGCTATTTAAATCTCAAAAGTCATAATAAAGTTTTGAATTCGTATTTTATAATAACTTGATTTTTACCGAGAATATTTTAAATTACGAAAATGATTTATTAAAGGCAACAAATTTTTAACGGTTTTCACTTTTAAGTAAGAATATTTCAAACGCTTTTCCGCAGTTGGCATTTCAAATTCAACAGAACGAATGGGCTGGGTTTAGGTGTTACAGCTTGGTATCGAGCCAGTTCAAAACTCACTTTGAGGATTTGGGCCCAAAACATTTTTCAAAATGGGCTTTTAAAAATATGAATTTTATGAAATTCCGTGTTATTCGGCATGGCACTCAGATCTCCTAATTCAAGTCTACCGGTAAGTACCTCGACTCTCAAGTGAATTGAATATGTGAATTTGATGGGCTTTTAAGGGAACGTAGATTAGTGAACTAGGATCTGTTGAACACTAGGACTAGTCTACTCAAACACAAGTGCATAAGACCTAAGGACCATTAAACAAACCTGTGGCTAAGTCACCGAGCTAGGGTGTGGCAACTGTTGTGCGCATGTCTAAGAGTGGATTCAATGAAGAGCTTGGTATTTAAGCATCCTAGCGACTCACCTCCTCTTTACTCGAATCCTACCAGTGCGTAGTAACCGCTCACCCTAACCAAGAGGACTTAGTCATCGGCTAAACCAATGATTAAAACCCGAAAGGGACTAGCCATGCAGTTTTATAAAAACCCTAGTTTTAAAATTCCTAAATTACCCCTTCGATTTGTAACAAAATCTATTTTGAAAATTTCTCAAAAAATTTTCCAGTTTGCCAAATTACAAAAAAATGCCCTGGTTGAAAAATTACAAAAATGCCCTTGGTTAAAAAAAAATCACATTACCTTTAACTTTTGCTAAAATATTCTTACTTTACAAAAATACCAAAAACTTTATTTTGTGAAATATTGAACTAGCCTGATTTGGAAAATTTACGAAAATACCCCTGATTTCCAAAATTACCGAAATAACCCCGATTTCTAAAATTTTTGCAACACCTCTGATTTGGAAAACAAATTTTCAAGATAACCCCCGAGGTTTTGTAAATTCTGAAATACCTTTGGTTTGTAAAATATTTTCGAATTAACCCCAATTTATTACCAAAATACCCTTGTAGGAAAAATGACGAGATTACCCCTGGGTTGGGTATGGTAAAAAATGCCCATGGAAGTGTGATTGAATGTTAATGATGAATGAATGTGTCTCTATCGAGATGGATGAATGTGAATGTGAATGTGAATCTCTGAACTAGAATAGTAAACTTGAAACTAAGACTATGATTGATCGAAAGAACCACTATTAAACTCCTTTTCATAGAACTGCTCATGAATAAACAAGTGGAACAAAGTACTAACGCATAAAACTTTCTAGTCGATTAAATCGCGGCATTAGTAATGAATTCTAGTGGACGTGGTCGAGGTAAAGTGACGATGTCGAAACCAGAAGGTCCGCCATGGGTCGAAGTGATGTCTTGCCACCAAAGAAGGCGCGGAGGATCAAGATCGATGGAGGAGATGATGCAAGATTGTTGGCTATCTTGAAAGTGCTAGAGCGAGTCATGGAGTTAATGTGGGCAATGGAACCCGAAAATCGATGCTCGAAAGACTTAAGTCAAATGGAGCCAAAATTTTTAGAGGGTGTCGGGAGTAGCTCGAACGTGGCGTAGTATTGGCTAGAAGCGATTGCAAGGATTATGGATAATTTGGATTTAATCACGAGGAAATGCTTAAAGTCACGCCTCGTTGCTCGAGATGAAGCTTATCGATGGTGGCTCACTTGTCGCAAGGTACCCTCAGAGATCGATTGGATTGGGGTATTTTAAGGTTAAGTTTGAAGGAAAGTATTTTAAGGTATTTTAAGCGTTCCTAAACGTGGTACAAGGAAGTATGTCGGTAGCAGAGTATGAAGCAGAATTTGTGCGGTTAAGTCAGTATGCTAAGGGGATCGTGGTTACTGATTACGAAAGGTGTGTTCAATTCGAAGATGGATTACGGGATGAGCTGCGAGTGTTGATTGCTCTGCAAAGAGAAAGAGACTTTGCTGTTTTAGTGGAGAAGGCTCGGATAGCTAAAGAAGTTAAGAAGTCTATGAGACAGAACTGAGAAAAGAATAGGAACCAGAATAAGAGAAGTTTTAGATCGTCAGAATCGTCTGGAGATTTTCAAAAAAGGCCAAGGATTGATAATTCTGTACGTGCACCGATACTAGTGGTTGAGAATCGGAATCGTACATGTTCTTATTGTGGGAGAGCTCATGTAGGAGAATGTTGGGGAAATAGTAAGGAATGTTTTCGGTGTGGATCTAAGGCTCATTTGGTTAAGAAATGTCCTCAAGTGATGGATAGGGCTCGAGGCCAACGTCATGGAACCCCAAGCAGAGGTGCTGAAGGTTCAGATGCAAGGCAAGCAAGGTTGGCTTAGGCAATCAGTCATAGCAAGGAAGAAGTTGGACCAAAGAGGATCGGGTATGTTCCCTAATCCTGGAATCTCTTTATTGCCTTGATTATTATAGAGATAGTTCGTGTTTGTATGCTAGTGAAGTGTAGAAAACCTTGAATGCGAACCTTGAGATAGTATCTAAGAAATGTGTTAGATCAGAGTGCGCAGCAGTAGAGTAGTGTGAGGAGTTAAGGATGCTCGACTATTCATAGTAAGTAATTTCGAGGATGAAATTATTTTTAAAGAGGGTAGAACTGTAACATCCCGGATTTGGGGTTATGCATTTAGTGCATAATTTAAGTGACAGTAGGCTTGGAGTGTGTTTGGATATGTTTGGGAGGTTTTGAGAAACTAGGGATGTAGGAGGAAGTCTTGGAAAATAATTGGATTTTAAGTTAAAAAGGGGAAACTAGGGAAGGAGGCCTTAATGGAAATTTTGTGGAGTTTAGGACACAAGAAATTAATTGGCAAAGTGGCTTGGGGTGCTAAGGTGCAAGGGGGCTTCAGGAGGGAATAGGGTCGAGTCTTGAGGGCAGCATGTGAGTGTTTTATTTTTTGGTATTTTGCGGCAAGAAGGGAAGCTGGACTGAATATGGCTTTAAGGAAATATGTGTCGGTTTTTGGACACAAAGAGTGCCTGGTAAAGTGGCTGCAAGGCGCCACTTAAGGGCCTTGGTGATGACGCCATGAGCAGGGGAGAAGGGCCTGGGTTCGAGTCCTGTGGGCAGCATAAGCGTGTTTTTATTTTTCCAAGTTGGCGCTAAGGAGAAGAAGGCCTTAAAAAGAATTTTGGGGTTTATGACACAAAGAAGCTAGCAAGTGAAGTGGTCAGTAGCGGTGGAAACTCCAGAGGTCCCATGTTCAAACTTGGGGCGAAGAAATGGGTGTTTTTATTTTTGCCGGTGGCGTCAAGAGAGAAGGGAGTGTTGGACTGACTTTGGACTTTTAATTAGGTAGGAAGTGTTGATTTTCGGCTAAGGTAGGATAAATGTGATTTATTTATTTTATTTATTTTAGTTTAAATAGGTGATAATATAAGAGTTTGATATGGGATAATATAAAGGATTATTTTATTTGTTAAGGTGATAAAGAGTTAAAATAGGAGTTTAATTTGGGATTTGCTAAGTGGGGATATGGTGGCCGTTTGTTGGACTCTAGGGGCTTGCATATTCGGTTGTGGGGTGTGAGGCATAAGTGTCGAAATTCTTAGTTAATGATCTTGTTTCCTCTCTTTTTTTTTTAAGTTTCGGTCCATTGGTGTAAAGTGAGTTGCCAAATCTCTTCTACTTTCTTCTATTTCTTTCAACACCAAAATTCCTTCCTATTTTCTTTAAAACCAAATACCTTTTGACACTAAGAGTGATAGCCGAATATTGCATCTACCATTGTTCACCACGGCCGATTCTCATAAACCTCTCACATTCTCTTAATCTCTTTTCTTCAAGCTCCATATCAGTTCTTTGTGAAAGCCAAAAATTCAATCACCTCTCTAAAGGCTCGGCCAAATCTTGTAAGTGCTCTTCCTTCCATTGTTATTTTATTTTATTAATGGCCATAGCCGAATCTCAAAGAAGGCCTTATTTTTTTCTTCTATCGCATGTTTCAAAAGCCGGAAGTCAACATCTTTTCTATCCTGTCGACATTGGGAGTTAGTGAACGAATTCGCATGGTGGTGGTAAGTGTATTCTTCCTTAATAATCGGCTTTGGGTTCTTTCTCTTTTAGTATGCCGAAAGTAATGGTAAGCCTTGGTATTTGGGTTGGCCGAACCTTAGTAGGGCCTTGATTTCATGTCTCGTCTTGTGTAGGCAAGGGAAAATAGCGTTAAGGGAGTAAGGAGATCTTCCAGGATTTGAAGTCATTAAGGTAAGCAGTATGTGCTATTCGACCAAGGGTTAGTTTCTATGGATTTATGTGGTAGGCCGATTCTAACATTTGTTAAATAGGGATTTCGACAGTTTCAAGAGCAATGAGTGGCTTTTTGGGATTTGGATAAGTGAGGTAAGTGGTTGTGGTATTCGCCCAAGGCCATATTATTGGTATTATGTGACCGATTTTGGCTATGTGTATTTAGGGCCAAATCGATGTGAATAAGAGGAAGTTTCGGGATCATGTTAAATTCAAGTAGCTAAGGATTTCGCTAAATAGTCGTGTGTAGTTAGACTCATGTTTTTCGGGATATATGATTGTATGTGATATGTGTATATGTTATGAACGTGCTAACCAAAGGCGGTGGTAATTTGTGATATGGATACCCTCGAGGGTATGTCAACAATCCAAAGAAGTTCTAAATTTGAATGTGATGTGGTTATTAATTTGTATAAGTGTGATATGCTAAATAACATGTACATGCATTATTATCATGGCACTATTTTATGTTGCATGTGCATGGGTGGGATATGAAATAAGGACAAGGTGTACTTCGAGTACGTGGTTTGATGAATGGCTCTGTGCCTCATCGTGATTGATATAGGCTATGTGCCATATCGTGGTTATTGATGGCTTTGTGCTCATCGTGGTTTTGATGTTAGCTTTGGCTACATCGTGGACTGGCGCTGACTGAGGTCGCGTTGTGGATTATTGTGCTTAATTGCACGTGGACGGCATTGATTGCCTTTTGGAGTGGAAAGGAGAGGGTGATTTAATAATCCCCTAGTGTGTGGTAGGTTGGATACGGGGGTGTGTAGAGGATGGACCCTAGGCTGGGTTGGGCTTCATAATTGCATAACATGTGATATGAATATATGTGAAAATAGGCCAAGCCCAGTATATGATATGTGGATTAATGTGGAAATGGGCCAAGCCCAGTATGTGGAAACATGTGGTTAATTACCCTATTATAAGAATGTGATATGGTTATGGGCCAAGCCCAATATGTGAACTCTATTGATGTGAATGTGGGCCAAGCCCAATATGTGAACTCTATTGATGTGAATGTGGGCCAAGCCCAATAGGTGAACTCATGTGAATAATGTTGCATTAATATCTGACATGTGGGTAAATATGTGGTTTGACATGTGGGTGGAATTCAGTGGTCTAATTGCACACTGAGTCTGTATGACTCACCCAAATTTTATTAACATCGCAGGTGATGCTTGGACCGGGTTTGGAGAGGATACAAGGTGGCCCATGCAGAAGACATTTTATTCCATGCAGTTTATTATTAAGTACTTTGATTAATTATTTGTTTTTGTAATAAGGGCCACTTAAAGTATTTGAATTTTTGCAATGTTTGGTTGGATTTGTAATTAAGTTAATATTTTGTAAGTTTAATTTTAAAAGCTATTTAAATCTCAAAAGTCATAATAAAGTTTTGAATCCGTATTTTTATAATAACTTGATTTTTACTGAGAATATTTTAAATTACTTAAAATGATTTATTAAAGGCAACAAATTTTTAACGGTTTTCACTTTTAAGTAAGAATATTTCAAACGTTTTTCGCAGTGGCATTTCAAATTCGGTCGTAACGAATGGGCCGGGTTTTGGGTGTTACAGATGTAATTGTGCCTATGTTACCTATTAAATCGTGACCTGATTTGAGCATGAAATGTGTATTCAAAATTGTAGTTTTTAACCATCTGGATAAAAGTATCAATAGCAAGGACCAAGGTCTCAGTACTTTACTATATGAATAATTTTCAAATTTTATAAAATGTCAATTTAGTATCGATACCTAAAATTGGAAAAATGCCAAAATGGTATCGATAATGATGTTCGATGTCGGTACATATTACAAAGATATCGATACTTATTTCCTTAGTATTAATACCCAGCCTAAAGTTTTGAAATTTTACATGTTGGAACTTATTCATACTTGAATCAAATAAATTTTGATTGATTGATCTATTTTATCTTAAGGATGTTTGAAATTAATATCATGCTTATAATTTGTTTAAATTGATGTGATTAAATGAATTGATTGAAAATAAATGTTTCGGTAACTGTAGTAGCATCATGTAACTCGGGCCAGCAACCGGACTAGGTAAGGGGTGTTACAGTATTGGTGGCCAGGAATGAAACACGAAATCTCTAAGTTTGTGGCTAAGTGTTTGGTATGCCAACAAGTAAAAGTCGAGCATCAAGTTCCATCAAGTTTGTTATAGCCTGTAATGAATCCCGAGTGGAAATGGAACATGATACGATAGATTTCATGTCGAGACTGTCGTTATCTTCGAAAAAGAAAGATTCAAATTGGGTAATTGTTGACAGATTGATGAAATCAACTTACTTTATTCCAGTTACAACATATTGTTCACTCGAGAGATTAGCAAAATTATATGTTTCTGAATTTGTGAGATTACATGATGTACCATTTAGAGGTGTCCATGGGCCGAGCTGGGCCCAACCCGACTCGAAAAATGTGCATAAAATTTTTCTAAGCCTGAGCCAAATAAAAATACTAAAACCCGAGCCCGACCTCCACGTATTAATTTTTATATAATTTTTAAAAATAATACATCAAAAATATTAAAAACATTAAAATAAATATTTCTCTAAAATTGAAAATAAATTTAAAAAAAAAATATGTACACTTAAATAACACTAAGATAAATGTAACTTAACAAGCAAATGTGAAAAATAGTAACAAAATTAACAATAAAACAAGAGTTATAATGATATGCTAATAATAACACCAAAATTGTAGCAACATAATTGTGAAATGGTAGCAAAATAGTGAAAAAAAAAAGAAAATAATAAAAAATAGCAAAAAAAATATAAGGTTTCTTTTGTTTTCATATTTGGGCCGAGCTCAGGCTAAAAAAACCTTATGTTTTTCCCAACCTCATTTTTCAGGCCTATACTTTTACCCAAACCCTCTCATTTTTCGAGCTAACTGCCCTACCGATGGATGTCTAATACCACTCGTCTATCATTTCGATCGAGACCCAAGGCTTACCTCCAGATTTTGGGGTAAATTACATGAGGCTTTAGGTACATGATGGGCTCGAAACTAACTAATATTTCGACAAAGGCAAGCGCACCTATCGAGCAAAGAGTATAGTTGTGGTGAGTCCGAAATATCGTATCCTCAAGGACTAAAATTACTAGTAATAACTATCTTTTATTATCTAGCCTAATAATTAAAGGGATTTATTTTAATTTAAAATTAACTAACTAATTTAACTAACTAAATGACTATGAACGGATGAGAGAGAGAATTTGGAAAATACTTTGGACAACTTATATGAGATAGACAATACCTAAGGAAGAATCCACCTAGACTTCACATATTACTTTTGATATATATGATTTATTCACTTGACTTAATCCATAAAAATCCCTAAATTATATTAATACCTCTTTCGAGGCTACTAACAACTGACTCTAGGTTGATTAATTGAAATCTCTTTCTAATTAAAACCCTTATTGTCTGATTAACTCGATCTATGGATTCCCTTATTAGATTTTACTCTAATTCAGCAGATTTCATCATCTTATTTCTAGGGCTGCAATGAACTCCGCTTAATTGTGTTGATCTTCTCTTAAACAGGGACTTTTGCTCCACTGAATAAGCACATTCGACTTGAATTAATAACCTGAATTAATCAAAACAAGAATAAAAACTCACAATTAAGAATAAGAACAAGTATTTATCTTATAAATCAAACAATAATAAGATTCATCTAGGTTTCATCCCCTTAAGTGTCTAAGGGATTTAGTTCATACTAATAGAAGGAAACATCATAAAATAGGGAAAACCACAAAACATAATGAAAACCCAAAAACTTCTAAAGAACTTGATGGGAGATCTTCAGTGTTGATGGAGATCCTTCTCCTAAGTCGCTCTCGGCGGTACATCTTGGAGTATTTTTCGCCTTCTACTCGGCGTCTATTCAACCTCATTTGCCTCACAAGTAGCTTATTCCGAATATAATTCTTCTTTGCTACGGTAGGGGCACACCTGTGTGACACGCCCATGGTGGACTCCTTCGGCCGTGGCTGATTCTGCTTGCCACACACGGCCGTGTGATTTACCCGTGGTCGATAGTCTAGGCAGTGTGATTTTTGATGTAGACCCATTTTGTCCCTTTTTGGCCCGTTTCTTGTTATTTTTGACTTTCTAAGCTCTTCTGAGTATAAAACATGAAATTAAGGGATTAGGAGCATCGAATTCATCAAATCTAATGAAAATTCATCCAAAAAAAAGCCAAGCATGGGGTTAAAATATTTGTAAATTATGGTTTATCAAATAGCCCCACACTTAAGCGTTTGCTTGTCCTCAAGCAGATTTCTCAACTCATAATTAAAATTAACTTCCCTCAATTCATAATTCTCATCAATAATGTCTCATCATAATTTATAGATAATTCATAGATGGATAATTTAACTCAAAGAGTCCTAAACATTCAAACAATCTAAGTCATCAATTTTTATAGCATGAAAACATAGGGGTTTCCCCTTACCTAAATAATTACCTCTGATTCAAGACCGACAAGGATTGACATCCTCACTAAGGATTCACTCAAATCACTCAAAGTGTTTAAGGTTCAATTTAAGCACTCAAAAGTCAAACATGAAAAGTTAATCCCATAGGCTTGCTTGAAAATCAAATCTCCACCACTATAGAATGAGATGATACACAAATCAAAAGGTCTTTAAAAGGGTTGTAACGGGGCTTGGGTTAAAGGTGTGGATAAAGGCTGAATTAGAAGGTTAGAATCGAGATTGAATTGACAATTTACCTAACTAGAACAATAGACTAATCTTGAATAATTACATTAATTTGAAAACTTATAATAAAAACACGAGCTACTTTTCAAAATATGAAATTAACTACTTAAGCTCAAATAACATAGAACTAATAATGAATGAATTTCAAATTTTTTAGAATAAGTATTTACAATAATAACAAAGAACTTAACAACTAAAATAAAGAAAATAGTTAGGCAACTGATCGAATGAAATCTCGACAAAAAGAGAGTCAATAAAGTAGGGGAAGTAAATATTTGGTTTTGGGTTAATGTTAATGGGTGAGTCAAGAAACGGTTTATTAGGCTCAAAAATGGTTCACTAGGGGTTAATTATGGAGGTAGGCTTTTTATGGAGTAAGTGGGTTAAACCCTAGATGCCTTTATCATCTCAATATATCAAATCAAAGGTGTGGTCTCGACATGTATAATCGAAGCAAGTTCTAGAATAACAAATCAATGTTGACACACTCATAATCATTAAAGTGAGCAAGAAAAGATATTTGCTCTAAAGGCTCAAAATCTCACAAAAATTATGGTTTTTGATGTCAATCTTTCAAATTTGAAACTTCAAAGTAATATTTAAATTTAGGAAAACAACCTAGAAATTTTTAAATCTAAAAATAGATTTATCATGCTTGATTCTCCGATGTCTTAAAGTTTAAATCATCAATGCACAATTATCTATGACTTACTTCAAAACATATCAATAAAAATCATAAGTCAATAGAAGTTTCGTTCTAATTAGTGATATGAGAAAATTTACTAAAGAATAAGACAAAATTCAGGGATTTTTCTAGTAATGAAATCAATAACCTCCCCACACTTAGGATGTACATTGTCCTCAATGTACAAGGATAGATAAGGACAATAAAATGAAAAATCATGAGATAGGGAGAGAAGTGGAACTTCCTGAATTTTGGATTGAGTCAAAGAAAAAAACGGTGTAAAGTTGGGCAGAGGAGGTGGATACCCCGGTGGTGGTGTGGTTGTTCCTTAACAGCCCCTTGAACCTAAATTAAAGAAATCAAAATATACTAATATAAATTAAGGACAACAAAGATAAAGGGAAATAATTTAAAAATAAAAATAAAAGAAAAAGAAAAAAATAAATGGACTCGAAGGTCCTTGTCTTGTCAAGTTAATGAAGCGGCCAGCATGAACTTATGTAGAGTGGTCACGCACAGGGAAACCGTGCTAGGACCCTTTCTCTTCTTTGACATGGGAATGGTGGTCTTGATCTTGCCTCTAGTATTATTCATTGTGTATGGTGGCAAGGATGGTGGTTGGTGTGTAGGAAAAGAAGAAATTGGGGAGAAAGTGAGAAGAGAGGGGTTTTAAATAGGAATCAGGGATCTGGTGGCTGCCCATGCCCGTGTGCCATGGGCGTGTTAGGTCACACGGCCATATCATACGGCTGTGAGGTGTCTCATTCGTTTCTCCCACACCTGTGTAGAGGTTGCCACACCCATGTTGATTAATCAATGTTGACCATGGCCTCGGGACACGGGCGTGTCGCACACCCGTGTTACTTTCTCACTGCTGACCATGGCCGTATCGCACGGTCGTGGCATTTTATTTCTGTCCGTGGTTTGGGGATGTTTCGTCCTTGGTTCGCACAGTTTCTGCCATGCCGATGTGTCTAATCGTGGTGTCCACACGGCCATGGCCACGCCCGCGTGCAAGGCCGTATAGTAGGGAAACCAGCATTTTATTAATTTGGTTAGTTTTTAGTTAGGTGCTAAAAATAAAAAATATAAATTAATGGGGTTAGTGCTCGGGTTGCCTCCCGATAAGTGCTCGTTTAGAGTCTTAAGCTAGACTTACCTCTCATTTGCGTATTCATGGTGGTTTGAGGAGTTGAAACTCCTCTCCCTTGCTATCAGTCCTATGATTCTTATATAGTTCGAGTCGATTAGTGTTTACCTTAAAAGTGACAAACTTAGGATTAGTTACCTCGACTGTTCCGTATGGGAAGAAATTGAGTACCTTAAAAGGGATTTCTTCGTTTGTATTAAGGTATGAAGTGGAGATTCGAGGGTTTTTCTTATCCAACAATACCTAATCTCCTATCTTAAACTGGGTTGTCCCATCTTTAAGTTTGACATAGTTTTGCTTTGGTTTTGCTTTATGTGTTTTTAGTTTCTCCTTGAAATGTGTCTTCCACTCGTCTAGTTCATCGATCTGAAGCCTTCGTTCCTCGTGAGTTATTTCTTTGTTGGTGCAAGGTCTAGGATATGGCTCAGTTGTGTAATTTCGTGGTGCTTCATTAAAAGAAGGTTTAACCGAATGGTCATTAATAGAATTTATGTTCTCACCTTTATTACTTGATGTCCTAGCCGTGTCGAGAGCCTGAGCAGTGATCGTCTCGTCACCTACATGAAGTATGAGTTCACCTGTACCAACATCAATTTTAGTTTTAGCAGTTGCTAAAAAGGGTCTTCCTAAAATTAAAGGAACATTGTTGTCCTCATCCATGTCTAAAACGACAAAGTCTACTGGGAATATGAATTTATCAATTCTTACTAGTACATCTTCGATTATACCCCTAGGAATTCTATTAGTTTTATCAGCTAATTGAACGCTCATTCTAGCATGTTTGGGTTTCCCTAGACCTAGATGTTTAAACATTTTATAAGGCATGACATTTATGCTTGCCCCTAAATCAGCTAAAGCATTATCAACAGATAAACTACCAATTAAGCATGGAATTGTAAAACTCCCTGGATCTTTTAATTTTTGTGGTAGTTTATTTTGCAAAATTATTGAGCACACTGCATTTAGCTCCACATACGACGTATCGTCTAACCTCTGTTTATTTTTCAAAAGCTCTTTTAAAAATTTCCTTGAATTTGGCATTTACAAAAGAGCTTCAAGAAATGGTTAGTTAAAATGTAACATCCTAAATTTATGGGCCTATGCATTTAGTGGGGGGATATGTTTAATTTGTTAATTTAAGTGATAGGGGTTCAAAATTGGGCTTAGGATTAGGCAAAGGCCTTGATTGAATTATTTTAAGGTGGCGTTATTAACAATAAAAGAGGCCCAAGTTTTGGCCGCAAGGAGCCCATGTTTTTAGGTCCATTTTCAGTGCCTAAAATGAAGCAAGGAGTGACGCCACACACAAGGAGTTAGGGGCCTAAAATATTAAGTTTAATGCGGGCCAAATCTTTTAATTTAAGTAAGTTAAATTTCGGCATTAGGGTTAGTAGACGTGGATGGCTACAAGGATCAAAGTTAGGAGCTTATCTTCAAGGGAAGTGTTGGCTGAAAATTCATTGCCTAGAGGAGTGTAAAATTTGGCTACTGCATGGCAAAGAGGGGGCCGAATTTCCCCTCTCTTTTAGCTTGAATTTAAGGGCATTTTCGGTTTTTAGCAGTAGGTGCCAAAATATCTATAAATAGGAGGGGCTAGCTCCTTGTTTCTGACACTAAAAACCCTAAACTCCTCTCCCATTGTGCCAAATTTCCCTAGCTTCTCCTTCTCCAATTTCTTTTCTCCAATTTCTTCAAAACCAAACTCTTCTCCACTTTTTCCTCCTTGTGTCGATTTCTCTAAAAGCCAAAGCATCCATAGTCTTCTTTTATTCATCTTATTTGAGAATTAGTTCTATACTTCCGGCATTTAAATCTTCCATTGGCATTGCCGATGTAACATCCTAAAAATTAGAGTATTATCTTATTATTTGTGTTGGCTCGGGTATGAATTTTGTGTGTTTGGCATAGTCTTGTGAAGGCTTGATTTTATTTTATGAAGCTAGAATAATTCTTAGTATTGAAAATATAGTGAAGTGGATTAGGTGAACCTAACACTTAAGTTAATTTAAGTGTTGAATTCTAACACATGAGGAGTTAGTGGCAAGGTGGTTATGATGCATGAAGGGTTGCTTGAGGGAAGAGGTTCGAGTAGCATGGGTTGCATTTGGAAGACTTTATTTTTATGCATCATTGCATCATGTGTCGGCCAAGTTATGCATTTGGTAAGTTGGACTTTCAATTTTTTATGGTAAGTAGAATAATAGTTTAGGTAAGCTTGATGTTTGGGAAAGAAATCAATTGATTAAAGGTTGATGGGTGAACATAAGGCATTATGTAAGGTGTATTGTTATGGAAAGATTTTTGTGGAAAAGGTTTGACTTTGAAATCCATGTATTTGGACGGTTTTGGAGCCTAGGGGGAGTGGCCGAATTTTGTATTGTTGGTTGCTAGTTGGTGCCGAAAATTCTTTTGGTTAGATGGTCATTTTCGGCTAGTTTAGTAAGCCTTCAATCCTTGTTTTGTGTCATATTCGAAACCTTCATGTGTATGCCGAATTCTCCTAGTGCACCAAAGTGAACAAAACCAATGTCTTTAGGTGTTTGTTGTTTCTCCTCTTAGGCATTTGGCCTAAACTCATTTGGAACCTCCTCTCATCTTTTAATTCTTTGTAGCGTAAAAGAACCTTTTTGTTCTCATCTTTCTTTTCTTTTCTTCTCATATTTGTTAAAACTTACAATTCTTCTTTTACTTTCTTTTGGCTGAACCTCTTTCTTCCCCATCCTTCTTGATTTTTTTCATTGTTTGCTAAAGCCGAATCCTCTCTCTCTCATTTTGATTTTCTTTGCCACTCACATACTTCATTTCTTTTATCCACATATCATTTGCTTTCTTCTTTCAAAACCATAGCCGAAACTCCCCATTTCCTTCTTGAATTGTCTTGGCCGAATATCATCAAGGGTAGGTCTTCATATTGGTTTTCTTCAATCGGTTTTGGAAGATAGGTAAGTGTCTTGGCCGAATTTCTTTTCTATTTTTTTCTATTGATCCTCATGAGGGCAAAAGCCAAATTTTGGGTATGTGATAGTAAGATTCTAACCATAGGAACTTATTTCTTTTAGGCTCTTCGGATTTTGGAAGCAATCGATTTTGGTAAGTCAAGTGGTAAGGTTTATGTTGGTTCTTTATTCTTTAAATGGATGTAAAGCCGAAGGCTATGGTGAATAAGGCTTGTTATTGGCCTAATGGTCTATGGTAATGATCTAAGTATTGACCGAATGTAGGACAAGGTGATCTAGTGCGGTAGATCGGGTCTTCGGAAGTTAGTATTTGTGTTAGTGACAGGTGTGTACCTTACACACTTTATAACTTAGTAATATATATATTTATAAATATACTAATCATGTTATTAAAGACGAAAACTATGAGATTTTGATAAGATACCTTCATGGGTATGAATAAGGACTCGGGTAAGTCCGTTTTGATATGATGTTGTTATATGTTGATTAATATCATGATTTAAGATATATATATAATGGTTATATGATCATATCAAAGCATGATTGCATGATTTACTCTTGTAAAACATTGGTATGGGTGATATAAGAGGAGGGGGAAGGATTTGATATCCGTGTCTTTGGGACACCAGAGTTTGGCACCTCCAGTGGTTTGGGACCATAGTTATTTCGTGTCTTTGGGACACCAGAGGTTTGGCACCTCATAGCGACTCGTGCCAGTGGCTTAGTACCACCATGGGTTGGCCCCACATTTGATGTATTGGGATTGTCGCCAGTGATTTGGTATCACACGTGGGTTGGCCCCACAACTTGATTATTTGTGACTTTGGGTCACCAGTGGTTTGGCACCACCAGTTGTTTGGTACCACACGGGGTAGAAAAGGAGTTATGGATGGTTAGGTTGGGTGCATTATATATATATATATATATATATATATATATATATTGCTTGTTATGAATTGTGTAAGAATGTTGATTTATGCACTGAGTCTTGGTGATTCACCTTCTCCTTTATCTTTTCAGTGATTCTTAGATCATGAGGAGGAGCCGGATGAACTCAAGGAGGCCATGCAATAAAATTCAGTTTTACATGAACTTCGTTTTGGGTATTTTATTTAATTTTAATTTGGTTAACATCTTTATTTGGATTTGTAATAAGGCCTCTTTAATTATGTTTTTATTTGGATTATTTATATGCTTTGAACTTATTTTAAACATGGCTAAAAAATCATCATGGTTGATCTAATAATTGAGCCCAAAGTTTTCTAAACTATAAAAATGCAATAATTTTCAAAATCTTACCATCGGGTAATATAAATCGTTTGATAGTAAAATTTCAACT
Source organism: Gossypium rotundifolium (assembly GCA_025506655.1). Lineage (NCBI taxonomy): Eukaryota > Viridiplantae > Streptophyta > Magnoliopsida > Malvales > Malvaceae > Gossypium > Gossypium rotundifolium. The sequence continues at coordinate 5,392,266 of CP106730.1, read as the reverse complement.
TAAATGTTTTCGACAACTTAAATGATTTACAAATTTAAGTTTCAACACTCAAATGCAAACGATTTTCAAAGTAATAATTTGGGTTTTCTTTAAAATAAATGTTTTCTAACCTATGGATGGTCAACTAAGTTTTAAAAGATTTACTTACGGATTTTAAAAGTAAACTATCGATATTTTTTTAATCATGCACTTATTTTTCTAAAATTTAATCGAAACTCAATTTTCTTCAAAACGCTTTCTTCTGTGGCATGTCGATTCGGTCATGGCGTATTGACCGAGTTTGGGGTGTTACAAATTGGTATCAGAGCCAATTTCAAAAGTTTCTACTGTCGACCCAAGGCCCAAAATGATTTAAAGTATGGTCTTAAAATATTTTTTTGAAAATTATATGATTTGAAAGGCATGGCACCGAGTCTCCGGCACCGATCCGCCCGGGTAAGTACTTCAAAATGTTGATTTTGATGATATAATGATGATGGTATGACTGTATAGTAGTAGGAACTACTTTAGAGACTCAAAACTATAGGTTGCATGTACTCGCGAAATAACTTCTTATTAAAATTATTCATAAAACTGTGTTTTAAAGATAGTGGAATGATGTCTAAGCATAAAACTTTTAAATCAGATAAGCCAAGACTTTAGACATGAGCACTCGAGGTCGAGGTCATATCTGCGTGGGACGCGGCCGAGGTAGGATGGTCGTGTGCAGCCAGTGAGGTCCAGTCGGGGTCGAAAATGAGATACCAGACCTCCATCGGTGTAGGTGGTGAGTTTCGTGATCAAACGGGACGACGTAGTGTCTCAAGTAATACTGCGAGTTCTTGAGAGAGTAGCTAGAATAGGTGGAGGCACGGGAGCTCGAAAATCTATACCTGAGCGACTCCGAGCCAATGGAGCTGAGGTATTTCGAGGTGTTTCAGGTGTTGCTCCCAGTACAGCTGAATATTGGTTAGAGGCGAAGGAGCGAATCATGGATGACTTGGATTTGAATGCTGAGGAAAAGCTGAAAGGGATAGTATCGCTTCTTCGGGATGAGTCATATCAGTGGTGGCTCACAGTGAAGAATAGTGCTGCGGCGGAGGATCTCACTTGGGACTATTTTAAGGCAGCGTATCAGAAGAAATATATTAGGTCTAGTTACACTGATGCGCATCGTAAGGCATTTCTGAGTTTGGTTCAAGGAGTAAGTCCGTATCAGAATATGAAGCAGAATTTTTAAGATTAAGCCGGTATGCTGGAGGTATTGTGGCTACGGAGCACGAGCGATGTGTCCGGTTCAAAGATGGATTGAGGGACGAGCTGAGATTGTTGATTGCTCCATATCAGAAGTGAGAATTTGCTACGCTAGTCAAAAAGACTAAGATTGCTGAAGGGATAAAGGAATCTGTAAGGCAGAGTCACGACAGGAATAAACATAAGAGAGGTTTTGGATCATCCGGTCGCCGGTAATTCTCGAAAAGGGCCAGCGTAGAATGGGCCAATCGGTCTGGGAGGCTCATTCGCTAATCGTGGACCAACAGCAGTGTAATCGATATGGGAAATATCATTGGGGCGAATGTTGGACCGGAGGAAAGGATGTTTTGAGTGTGGTTCATTTGGATCATCGTGTGAGGACTATCCACGTAAGCTAGCCAGAATCGGTCGAGGTCAAGGTCGTGTTCGCCTGAAAGAGGGACCGCCACCACGAGAGGTCGTGGTAATGGTAGAGGTAATGGTTCGGTCGAGGCCGCGAGCATCGGCGAGGTGCATGCAACACCGAGGCAAGACACCTGGGTTGGTGCATGCAAGGAGACGTCGAGAAGAGGCGATGCAATCGGACGCCATAACCCAGACGTTCTTAATTTTGGTGCACCATATCGCTTTGATAGATGTGGGTTTGACGCATTCAGTATGTTGCTAGTAACATAGTAGAGACCATGAACTTAGACTCGAGACTACTTAAGAGGATGACAGACTTAGCCCTCTAGGTCACTCTGTAGAAGTAAATAAGCTATATAGAGATGTACCCTTAGAACTCCAAGGGGTAGTGTTTGTAGCTGATCTGATGGAACTGCCGTTTGGGGAGTTCGATCTGATTCTTGGGATGGACTGGTTGGTTAAGTACCAGGAAAGTTTGGATTGCGCTGCTAAGCGCATGGTTTTAAAGACAGCTGAGGGTGAAGAGGTGGTTATGATAGGTAATAGAAGAGATTATCTATCCAACATGGTATCTGCGTTGAAAGCAGTGAAGTTGGTCAGGAAAGGCTGTGAGGCATTTGTGGTTCATGTGTGTGCTTTGGAGGCTAAGGAGTCAACTGTAGGAAATGTCCCAACAATTAAGGAATATGCTGACGTATTTTCAGAAGAACTTTCGGGATTGCCTCCAGATCGTGAAGTTGAATTTGGTATAGATTTGTTACCCAAAACTGCGCCGTGTCTATCGCTCCGTATAGGATGGCGCCGAAGGAATTGGTGGAATTGAAGGCTCAGATTCAGGAGTTGTTGGATAGAGGTTTTATCCTACCAAGTGTTTCGCCTTGGGGAGCGCCGGTACTTTTTGTCAAGAAGAAGGATGGTACGATGCGGATGTGTATAGACTACCGCTAGTTGAATAAGTTGACGATCAAAAACAAGTATCCATTATCGAGGATAGATGACTTGTTTGATCAGCTTAAAGGGGCAGCAGTTTTCTCCAAGATTGATTTAAGGTCTGGATATCATCAGCTAAAGGTGAAAGAGGCTGATATCTATAAGACGACATTTTGCACTCGGTATGGGCACTACGAGTTTTTGGTAATGCCGTTTGGGTTGACTAACGCGCCGACGGCATTCATGGACATGGTAAATCGGGTATTCTAGTAGTTTTTGGATCAGTTTGTCGTAGTATTTATAGACGATATTTTGGTATACTCAAAGTCGAGGAGGAGCATGATGCACATTTGCGAGTAGTGTTGCGATTCGAGGAAAAGCACTTTATGCTAAATTTAGTAAGTGCGAGTTTTGGCTTAGGGAGGTGACTTTCTTGGGTTACGAGTATCGACTAAGAGGATTAGAGTGGATCCTCAAAAGATTGAAGCGGTGTTGATTGAAGCCACCTAAGTCGCTGGGTGAGATTCGAGTTTTTAGGTCCAGCGGTATTACCAAGATTTGTAGAAGGATTTTCTTTGATAGCAGCACCTATGACCAAGTTATTGAGGAAAGGAGTTCCATTTGTGTGGACTGAGAAACAGCAAGGAAGTTTCGACAAGTTGAAGAAGATTCTGACTGAAGCTCTGATTTTAATTCAACCTAAGGTAGGCAAGGAATTCACGGTTTACTGTGATGCATCACATACTGGTTGGGGATATGTGCTGATACAGGAAGGGAAGGTACTGGCTTATGCATCTCGACAGTTGAGACCACATGAGGTTAACTATCCGACGCATGACTTGGAATTAGCTGCAGTGGTTTTCGCCTTAAAGATTTGGAGACACTATTTGTACAGAGAAAAGTCAATAGTCTACACTGATCACAAGAGTCTAAAGTATCTTTTGACTCGTAAGGATTTGAATTTGAGGCAAGAGATATATTGAATTGTTGAAGGACTACGACCGCTCGATTGAGTATCATCCGCAAGGCTAACTTGGTGGCGTACGCGTTGAGCCGTAAGGTTGTATCGCACTTAAGATTGATGTTTGCTCATCTTAGTTTATACTGACGATGGGAGTCTTTTATGTAATTGCAAGTCAAGCGACTTGGTTAGAGCAGATCAAGAAGAAACAATTAGAAGATGATGGTTTGAATGATCGGAGGTTGCGTGTTCGAAATGGTGGTTTAGAGGATTATAGTTTGTCCAAAGGATAGAGTGTTGTGTTGTCAAGGGAGAGCTTGTATGTCAAGGATGTTGAGTTGAGGCAAAGGATTCTTCGGGACACATAGCAGCCCATACACTATGCATCCCGGAGGTAGCAAGATGTATCGGATTTAAGAGAGCAATTTTGGTGGCGTGTCTCAAGCGGAGGTAACGAGTTTGTGGGTAAATGTCCGACGTGTCGGTGTGTCAAAATCGAGCATCGCTTATCGCTCGGGTTACTTCAACGGTGAAGATTCCACAATGGAAGTGGGAAAGAATCGCTATGGACTTTGTCGTGGATTACCTCTTCGCCTAGTAAGAAAGATTTAGTTTGGGTGATTGTGGATCGTTTGACTAAGTCACCATTTCATTTCGGTGAGGGTGGATTACTCGCTTATAAGTTAGCTAAGTTGTATGTGGCGTAGATAGTGAGGTTGCACGGTGTGCGGTGTCGATAATCTCGGACGAGATCCTAGATTTACGCCGAGGTTTTGAGAGTGTTACATCAAGCTTTGGACGCGATTGGATTTCGATCGCATTTCATCCATATCGTGACGGGCAATGGAAAGAGTTATCTGATTTTAGAGGATATGTTGAGAGGTTGTGTTTTGGATTTCAGAGGTACTGGAAGAGTTTTACCATTAGCTGAGTTCGCATACAACAATAGTTATCAGGCAAGCATTAAGATGGCACCATATGAGGCGTTGTATGGTAGGAAGTGTCGTACACCTACATGCTGTACAGAATTGGGTGAGCGTCAGATGTTAGGACCAGAGTTGGTTGCTGAGACTGAGGACAAAGTGAAGTTGATTCAAGCTCGTTTGAAGGAAGCTTCGGATAGGAAAAAGTCATATGCCGATCTCAAGCGGAGGGATATAGAGTTTGCCGTAGGTGACCAGGTCTTTTTGAAGGTCTCGCCATAGAAGAAAGTGTTAAGATTTGGGAGAAAAGGCAAGTTGAGTCCAAGGTTTATTGGACCGTATAAGGTGTTGAGACGAGTAGGACCAGTAGCCTATCAGCTCAAGTTACCAGCAGAGCTGAGTCAGATACACGATGTGTTCCATGTCTCCATGCTTAGACGCTATTGTTCTGATCCATCGCATGTCGTGACAGTAGAGGAAATATAGGTGAGTTCAAATTTAACGATAGAAGAAGAACCAGTGCAGATCCTAGATTGAGATGTGAAAGTTTTGCGTAAGAAGTCAGTTCCTTTAGTGAAGGTTTTATGGCGGAATCATGGTGTAGAAGAGCTACGTGGGAACGGGAGGATGTGATGAAGCAGCAGTACCCTCAACTCTTTTGATCAGGTAATTTCGAGGACGAAATTTTCTTAAAGGGGTCGAATTGTAACATCCTAAAAATTAGAGTATTATCTTATTATTTATGTTGGCTCGGGTATGAATTTTGTGTGTTTAGCATAGTCTTGTGAAGGCTTGATTTTATTTTATGAAGCTAGAATAATTATTAGTATTGAAAATTTAGTGAAGTGGATTAGGTGAACCTAACACTTAAGTTAATTTAAGTGTTGAATTCTAACACATGAGGAGTTAGTAGCAAGGTGGCTATGATGCATGAAGGGTTGCTTGAGGGAAGAGGTTCGAGTAGCATGGGTTGCCTTTGGAAGACTTTATTTTTATGCATCATTGCATTAAGTGTCGGCCAAGTTATGCATTTGGTAAGTTGGACTTTCAATTTTTTATTGCAAGTAGAATAATAGTTTAGGTAAGCTTGATGTTTGGGAAAGAAATCAATTGATTAAAGGTTGATGGGTGAACATAAGGCATGATGTAAGGTGTATTGTTATGGAAAGATTTTTGTGGAAAAGGTTTGACTTCGAAGTCCATGTATTTGGACGGTTTTGGAGCCTAGGGAGGGAGTGGCGAATTTTGTATTGTTGGTCGCTAGTTGGTGCCGAAAATTCTTTTGGTTAGATGGTCATTTTCATTAGTTTAGTAAGCCTTCAATCTTTGTTTTGTGTCATATTCAAACCTTCATGTGTATGCCAAATTCTCCTAGTGCACCAAAGTGAACAAAACCTAATGTCTTTAGGTGTTTGTTGTTTCTCCTCTTAGGCATTTGGCCTAAACTCATTTGGAACCTCCTATCATCTTTTAATTCTTTGTAGTAGAAAAAACCTCTTTGTTCTCATCTTTCTTTTCTTTTCTTCTCATATTTGTTAAAACTTACAATTCTTCTTTTACTTTCTTTTGGCCAAACCTCTTTCTTCCCTCCTTCTTGATTTTTTTTCATTGTTTGCTAAAGCCGAATCCTCTCTCTCTCATTTTGATTTTCTTTGCCACTCACATACTTCATTTCTTTTATCCACATATCATTTGCTTTCTTCTTTCAAAACCATAGCCGAAACTCCCCATTTCCTTCTTGAATTGTCTTGGCCGAATATCATCAAGGGTAGGTCTTCATATTGGTTTTCTTCAATTGGTTTTGGAAGATAGGTAAGTGTCTTGGCAATTTCTTTTCTATTTTTTTATTGATCCTCATGAGGAAAAATCCAAATTTTGGGTATGTGATAGTGAGATTCTAACCATAGGAACTTATTTCTTTTAGGCTCTTCTGATTTTGGAAGCAATCGATTTTGGTAAGTCAAGTGGTAAGGTTTATGTTGGTTCTTTATTCTTTAAATGGATGTAAAACCGGGCTATGGTGAATAAGGCTTGTTGTTGGCGAATGGTCTATGGTAATGATCTAGGTATTGACCGAATGTAGGACAATGTAATCTAGTACGGTAGATCGGGTCTTCGAAAGTTAGTATTTGCGTTAGTGACAGGTGTGTACCTTACACACTTTATAACTCAAGAATATATATATATATATTTATAAATATACTAATCATGTTATTAAAGACTAAAACGTGAGATTTTGATAAGATACCTTGATGGGTGTGAACAAGGACTCGTAAGTCTGCTTCGATATGATGTTGTTATATGTTGATTAATATCATGATTTAAGATATATATATAATGGTTATATGATCATATCAAAGCATGATGGCATGATTTACTCTTGTAAAACATTGGTATGGGTGATATGAGAGGAGGGGGAAGGATTTGATATCCGTGTCTTTGGGACACCAGAGGTTTGGCACCTCCAGTGGTTTGGTACCACAGTTATTTCGTGTCTTTGGGACACTAGAGGTTTGGCACCTCATAGTGACTCGTCCTAGTGGCTTAGTACCACCGTGGATTGGCCCCACATTTGATGTATTGGGATTGTCGCCATGATTTGGTATCACACGGGTTGGCCCCATAACTTGATTATTTGTGACTTTAGGTCACCAAAGTGATTTGGCATCACATTATTGGATATCGTGACTTTGGGTCACCAGTGGTTTGGCACCACCAGTGGTTTGGTACCACACGGGGTAGAAAAGGAGTTATGGATGGTTAGGTTGGGTGCATTATATATATATATATTGCTTGGTTATGAATTGTGTAAGAATGTTGCATTAACCGGGGGAAGGATTTATGCACTGAGTCTTGGTAACTCACCTTCTCCTTTATCTTTTCAGATGATTCTTAGATCGCAGTGGAGGAGATGGATGAACTCAAGGAGGCCATGCAATAAAATTCAGTTTTACATGAACTTCGTTTTGGGTATTTTATTTAATTTTAATTTGGTTAACATTTTATTTGGATTTGTAATAACGCCTCTTTAATTATGTTTTTATTTGGATTATTTATATGCTTTGAACTTATTTTAAACATGGCTAAAAAATCATCATGGTTGATCTAATAATTGAGCCCAAAGTTTTCTAAACTATAAAAACGTTAATAATTTTAAAAATCTTACCATCGTGTAATATAAATTGTTTGATAGTAAAATTTCAACTTAAATGTTTTCGACAACTTAAATGATTTACAAATTTAAGTTTCAACACTCAAATGTAAATGATTTTCAGAGTAATAATTTGGGTTTTTCTTTAAAATAAATGTTTTCTAACCTATGGATGGTCAACTAAGTTTTAAAAGATTTACTTACGGGATTTTAAAAGTAAACTATCGATATTTTTTTAATCATGCACTTATTTTTCTAAAATTTAATCTGAAACTCAATTTTCTTCAAAATGTTTTCTTCTGTGGCATGTCAAATTCGGTCATGGCGTATTGACCGGGTTTGGGGTGTTACAGCCGAATCCTCTTTCTAGTGCAAGCCGAATCTCCTATGCTAAGTAAGTGTCGATTTTTGATTAGTTCTCATGATCTATTCCCGGTTTTGAAAGGCAAAAGCTGAAAGCTAATATTTTAATGGTTTTATGATGGGCGGCAATTCGGGATTTGATGGAAGCTTGGTCAATTAGATCTAAAAGTCGAAAATAGCTAGTCTCCATTTTCTGGATTTTTAAGGTAAGAAGATTTCCCTAGATTTCTATTATATTTGATCATTATATGCAAGATCTTAAGGTTATAATGAGAATTAACGATTAAATATTGTGATAGTAGTTCGATAAGGACTTGTGATGGAATTAAATATGGATCGGCAAAGGAGAAAATACCTAAGTTTAAGAAAAGAGCAAGATTCGCCATTCGAGATTGGCCACTTAGTTGTGGACCGCTTCAACAACACCTTAGGCGATAGCAAAGAGTGTTTGCTAAGGATAGCGTCGACATAGAAAGCATCGCCTTATCGGTGAATCGTGTGTGTAGATCTTTAACACACTAATAAACCTGTATGTATGACTATATATATGTTATGGGCTTAAAAGTCGAATGAGGTCAGATAGACAATGAATGGAACCCTAAAAGGGTTAGGCAAGGGTGCTGTGCACGTAAACATAGAACTCCCTATGTGTATCGAAAAATATATATGATCGCATGATTTTTTCTTTATGTGTATGCATGGGGTGGGAATATGATATTGAAGGGAAGTGCATGATAGGACACTTGGTGATCGTGGTGGAAATCCTCATATACAATTGTTAGGTCACATAGTGATCGGTGGCTATGCCACATTCAATGATTCCTAATTAATAGGAATAGGCGGTCAAGGGTCATTTTGGTGTGTAGCGGATGGAGGTTGATTGTAGAAATCCCCAAGGTGTGATGGCTGTGCGGGTTGGTGTGTAGAGGATGGAAACCTAGGATGGGTTGGGTTATTCATTATTTATCGCTTACCATGTGATTATGATTGTTACCTTCATGTATGGGCCAGGGCCCATAATGTGTTTGTGGGCTCAGGTCGTTGTGTGTTTTGAGATTTATACACTGAGTCTTGGTGGCTCACGCTTTCCTTTTTTTTTTCTACGCTTTCAGATGAGCAATAGAGCGTGGACATGGGAGCCGAGACGGACTCGAGGGGCCATCAAGTTTTATTTCTACAAATTATTTTTTGGGATTTCTTTAAGTTTATTTTTGTTATTTAGGAATATTTATGTAATAAGGCCCTAGTTTTATTCAACTAAGTAGTTTTCAATGTTATGCAACTTATGAATTTATGACAAGGTTTATTTATACGTAATAATAATACAAAGAGATTTATTTCCAAAAGTCACTTTATTCAAATTTTAAATAATTAACTTGTGTTTTCAAAATCCGATAAAGTGTTATGTGTTCCATAACATGCCAGATCTGGTCGAAATGCATGGGCCGGGTTTGGGGTGTTAAATAAAATGTAATTTTTTAGAAGTTTAAGAAATTTACCGAATTGTTCATCTGTGCGGTCTTTCTTTATCGCATTGCGGTATGGCACACAAGGTTGGTACTCTATAATTACCTATTTTGGTTTATTATGGCTTACCTTAACCTTATCTTCGTCTACCACATTCTCTTGCCTCAATTGTGGTTCATCTAACCCTTTACTATTTTGAGCGGTAACGACATGAAGTTGCTCCTTTGGATTTGTTTCAGTGTTGCTTGGCAAGCTACCTTGTGGTCATTCAGTGATCAGCTTAGCAAGTTGTCCTAATTGGTTCTCGATCCCTTGAATTGATGCTTGTTGATTTTTAAGTGTTGTTTCGGTGTTTTGGAAACGAGTTTCTGACACCGTGATGAATTTTGTAAGCATCTCCTCAAGGTTCAGCTTCTTTTCTTATTCGTGGGGTTGCTGTTGAAAGCCTGGGAGGGGTTGTTGTCTCTGATTTCCATGGCCACCCCATGAAAAGTTTGGGTGATTCCTCTTGTAACACCCCAAACCCAGCCCATGCATTTCGACCGGATCTGGCATGTCACGGCTTGTACTTTGAAAACCTATGCTTTGATGGTACTTGAAATTTGTGAGTTAATTGGACCATATTTAAGTAAATAAGCGGCATTTTAAAAATAAAACCTTATATTAGTATTATTAAATATAAATAAACCTTATTATAAAATTCATAAGTTGCTTAACATTGATAATCACGAGTTGAATGAAAGTTAAGGGCCTTATTACAAAAATATTCTCAAATAACAATGAAATAAAATAAACTTTAAGAAAATCCAAAAGAAATTAACTTGTATAAATAGAAGTTGATGGCCCTCGAGTCCGCTCGGCTCCCATGTCCACGAATCACCGCTCATCCGAAAAGTGGAAGAACAAAAGGTGAGTCACAAAGACTCAAGATGCAAATCTCAAATCACAAAAAAGCCTTGAGGCCCACAAACACATTATGAGCCTTGGCCCATATACAAGGGTAACAAAATATGCAACATGGCCCATCCCAAACCTATGAGTCCATCCTCTACACACCCCCGTACCAACCATCACACCGTGGGGATTTCTATAATCAACCTTCCATGCGCTACACATCATATCGATCACTATGTGACCTATGTGGCAAAGCCACCGATCGCTATGCGACCTCAGTAATACATTATAGTATTCGATGCTTCTTTTGTCATATAAAGACCGATCACTATGTGACCTATGTGGCAAAGCCACCGATTGCCTCGCGACCTGCTCCCCTTCAATAAATCAATCAATCAATCCTATCCCATGCATACACACATGCAAGACTCAAAACATCAAGCCATTTAAACCGATCTCAGATTTTCACATACATCGATACACATAGAGTTCTATGTTTACGCATTCTGCATCCTTAACCCTTTTAGGTTCCATTCGATTGCCTATACACCTCATTCCGCTTTTTAGCCCATAACATATATAAATAGACATACAGACAAGTTTATTAGAAGTGTGTTAGAGATCTACACACCTTTTTTCGACTTTTTAGCCCATAACATATATATCATGATTTATTAGGATTATTTAGTGTGATAGAGATCTACACACCTTTTTCTCGCTTTTAGCCCATAACATATAATACAAACAAAACTTATGTGTTAAGGATCTACACACCTGATTACCAATAAAACGAGGCTTTCTATATCGACGCTATCCTTAGTCGACACAACTGCTATCTACCTAAGGTGTTGTTCAGAAACCGGTCCACAACCAATTGGCCAATCTCGAACAAACAGACATCGCTCATTTCTTAAACTTAGGGATTCTTTCTTTTGCCTTAAAAATCCCGAAAGTGGAGACTAGTTATTTTCGGCTTTTAGATCTAATTGACCAAGCTTCCTTAGCATAGGAGATTATGCTAGCACTAGGGAGAGGATTCGGCAATACCGATGGAAGATTTAAATGCCGTATGTAGAACAATTTATCAAATAGGATGAATAAAAGAAAAGTGATGGATGCTTCACTTTTAGAGAAATCGCACAAGGAAAAGAAAGTGGGAAAAGTTTCGCTTTTAAAGAAATAGAGAAAGAAATTTGGAGAAAAGAAGCTAAGGAATTTCAGACAAAAGGGAGAGGATTTAATGTCGAAACAAGGAGATAGCCCTCTATTTATAAGAAATTTAAACCCTTTACCATGTAGTAGTGGTTTCTTTACTCCTATCGTTGATGGATTCTTGGCCATCACTCTCTTTGTAGATAAATTCCTAACTTTTCTCCTTTATCTTAATCTACTAGCTCATCTAAAAGAGACTTAATTATCTCTAACTCCTCCTCCTTTATCAGATATTATCCACATATTTTAATCATTAAAATCCTAAATCTTAGCCTTTATCTCGCTTATTATCTACATAAAATAAATTCCTAAACAATAGCCTTTATCTGCTTATTATCCACATATTTTAAACATTAAAACCCCTAAATTTTAGCCTTGTTGCCATCCATTCCACCTAATCCTAATGCCCAAAATTTAGCTAACTTAAATTAAAAGAATTGGGCTCCATGAAACTTAAATTTGGGCCCCTTACTCCCTTGTGTGGCGTCACCTCCTAAGATTGGGCCACAAGCCCACTTTGGTATTTTAAACATAGATACTACCTTTTAAACCATATAATGCCCAAACAGATAATTTTAATCAAGGCCTCTGCCTAAGCCTAAGCCCAATTTGGACCCCTAACACTTAAATTAACTCATTCCACATATTCACCCATTAAATGCATAGGCCCAAAAATTTAGGATATTACGCTTCGCTTTCCTTAAAGAAATTTCGTCCTCTAAATTTCCAACTAACTAGTAATCATTCTATCGAGTCTCACCACTATGCTTTCGCCACGCACTCTAATTCTAAATCCAAAATAAACACTTAGTATACTATGGTAGGGTACGCACCATTATTCGTGATCTCAAGCATCTTCGCCCCTTGTACTCATTCTATCGATTCGCTTATCCGATTAGAGATTTTATGAATTATTAGTTTTCTTCCACTTTTTTAACCACTAATGCCTTATGAATGATAGCTTTAAGAGTAATTATTTCAATTCGTGATTCACCATACAGCCTCAAGTTCATATCCTCTAAGAAACCCATACATTCAATCATGAACTCATGTTCATTACGTAAAAGTGTTGTTGTTGTTGTTGTGGTTGTTGTTTTCACTACCCAAGGGTATTTTCGCAATTTTATCCTCTGGGAATTTTTGTAAATTTTTTTTGAAATGAGGTTCCTTGATGATTTTATAAAATAAGGGTATTTTGGTAATTTTGCATTCCCAGGGGTATTTTGGTAATTTTGGAAATCGAGGGTATTTTGGTAATTTTGGAATCGAAGGCATTTTAAAAATTTTGAAATCTGAGGGTATTTCGATAATTTTTGTGATCTGAGGGTATTTTGGTAATTTTGTGATTTAGGGGTATTTTGGTAATTTTACAAAATAAGGGTAATTCGATAATTTTACAAATCAGGGCTATTTTGGTCATTTTGCAAAACAAGGGTAATTTGGTAATTTTCTTCATAGTTGCGAACATTTTCAAATCAAATATCTTTTTTTTTTTTGAAAGTGTACAAAACTTAGGGTTTTGTTTGCAAAATAGGGTGGTTGGTCCCTTTCGGTTTTAATTATGGGTTCAAATTTCATGAACAAGTCCTTATAGCTAGAGTGAACAAATACTACACACTAGGTAAGATTCCTGTGAAGATGAGGTGAGTCACCAGATCGCTTAAATACCAAGCTCTCCTTGAATCCACTCCTGGCATGCGATGCCTATTGCCACACCCGTCATGGCTAAAGTGAATAGTTATTATGCACTGTAAGATTCTGTGAAGAGGAGGTGAGTCACTTGACCTTAAATACCAAGCTCTTCCGAATCTACTCCTAGACATGCATATGCTCTTGCCACACCTTAGTCTTGTGACTCGCTTACGTGTTTTGTTTTAGTGAAGTTAAGTCTTATGGAATTGAAGAGTTGTTTGCCTAAGCCAGAGTCCATCAAGTTCTAACCTAGATAGTCTACGTCCCATAAAGCTCATTAAGCCCACATAAATAACACAAGAGTTCAAAATACTTACTCGGTGGATCGAGTGTTGAGACTCAAGGCCATGTCCTCGAACCAAGAAAAATTTTCTAAAACATTTCGAGACCCATTTCACGTACTCGAGTTTTAAATTGGCTCGATACTAAATTGTAACACCCCAAACCCGCCCATGTGTTTCAATTTGATCCGCATGTCACGGCTTGTATTTTGAAAACCTTTACTTTGATGGTACTTGAAATTTGTGAGCTAATTGGACCATATTTAAGTAAATAAGAGGCATTTTAAAAATAAAACCTTATATTAGTATTATTAAGTATAAATAAACTTTATTATAAAATTCTTATATTGCTTAACATTGATAATCACGAGTTGAATGAAAGCTACGGCCTTATTACAAAAATATTCTCAAATAACAATGAAATAAAATAAACTTTAAGAAAATCCAAAAGAAATTAACTTGTATAAATAGAAGTTGATGCCCTCTCGAGTCTGCCTCGGCTCCCATGTCCACGAATCACTGCTCATTTGAAAAGTGGGAAAACAAAAGGGTGAGTCACAAAGACTCGGCAAATCTCGAAATCACATAAAGCCTTGAGGCCCACAAACACATTATGAGCCTTGGCCCGTATACAAGGGTAACAAAATATGCAACATGGCCCATCCCAAACCTATGAGTCCATCCTCTACACATCCCCGTACCAACCATCACACTGTGGGGATTTCTACAATCAACCCTCCATGCGCTACACACCATATCGATCACTATGTGACCTATGTGGCAAAGCCACCGATCGCTATGTGACCTCAATAATACATTATAGTATTCGATGACCTTTGTCGTCATTATAAAGACCGATCACTATGTGACCTATGTGGCAAAGCCACTGATCGCCTCGCGACTTGCTCCCCTTCCATAAATCAAAGAATCAATCCCATCCCATGCATACACACATGCAAGACTCAAAACATCAAGCCATTTAAATCGATCTCAGACTTTCACATACATCGATACACTAGAGAGTTCTATGTTTACGTATCTGGCATCCTTAACCCTTTTAGGGTTCCATTCGATCGCCTATACAATTTCATTTCGCTTTTTAGCCCATAACATATTTAAATAGACATACATACTGTGTTTATTAGAAGTGTGTTAGAGATCTACACGCCTTTTTCCTAGCTTTTATCCCATAACATATATAACATGTATTTATTAGGATTATTTAGTGTGATAGAGATCTACACACCTTTTTTCGCTTTTAGCCCATAACATATAATACAAACAAAACTTATGTGTTAAGGATCTACACACCGATTACCAATAAAACGAGTCTTTCTACATCGACGCTATCCTTAGTCCATATAATCGCTATCCGCCTAAGGTGTTGTTCGTAAGCTTCATCCACAACCAATTGGCTAATCTCAACAAAGCAGACATCGCTTCATTTCTTAAACTTAGGATTCTTTCTTTTGCCTTAAAATCCTTAAGTGGAGACTAGTTATTTTCACTTTTAAATCTAATTGACCAAGCTTCCTTAGCATAGGAGATTTGGCTAGCACTAGGGAGAGGATTCGGCAAGGTCGATGGAAGATTTAAATGCCTAAGTGTAGAACAATTTCTCAAATAGGATGAATAAAAGAAAAGCGATGGATGCTTCACTTTTTAGAGAAATCGCACAAGGGAAAAGAAAGTGGGGAAAAGTTTCGCTTTTAAAGAAATAGAGAAAGAAATTTGGAGAAAAGAAGCTAGGAATTTTGACAAAAGGAGAGGATTTAATGTCGTAAACAAGGAGATAGCCCTCTATTTATAGGAAATTCGCAACCCTTTGCCATGTAGTAGCTGGTTTCTTTACTCCTCTCAATGATGGATTCTTGGCCATCACTCTTTGTAGAGAAATTCTAACTTTTCTCCTTTATCTTAATCTACTAGCTCATCTAAAAGAGACTTAATTATCTCTAACTCCTCCCTCCTTTATCAAAGATATTATTCATATATTTTAATCATTAAAATCCTAAATCTTACCCTTTATCCGCTTATTATCCACATAAAATAAATTCCTAAATAATAGCCTTTATCTCGCTTATTATCCACATATTTTAAACATTAAAACCCCTAAATTTTAGCCATGTTGCCATCCATTCCACCTAATCCTAATGCCCAAAATTTAGCTAACTTAAATTAAAAGAATTAGGCTCCATGAAACTTAAATTTGGGCCCCTTACTCCCTTGTGTGGCGTCACCTCCTAAGATTGGGCCACAAGCCCACTTTGGTATTTTAAAGATAGATACTACCTTTTAAACCCTATAATGCCCAAATAGATAATTTTAATCAAGGCCTCTGCCTAAGCCTGAGCCTAATTTGGACCCCTAACACTTAAATTAACTTATTCCACATATTCACCCATTAAACGCATAGGCCCAAAAAATTAGGATGTTACACCTCCAACCTGGATTGTAAGTGTTACTATAATGGTTATTTTGGGGTCTGAAATTATTAACTATATAATTCATTTGTTCATTTTCTGTAACACCCCAAACCCGACCCAAACACCACGGCCAGATTTAGAATGCTACTGAGGAAAAAGTTTGAAAAGTATTTGTCATAAGGGTGAAAACATAATAATTTCCTGTCATTTATAATACATTGTGCCTTTGAGATTCTAAGTAAAATTATGTTGTTACAAAGTACAGGATTTAAAACGTTAATATAAGTTTTAAGATGTAAACTGTTTTTTTTTTAAATGAGACTTTCCCAAATTTTAACTCGATCATCAATCCCACCTAAACATAATAATAATCCCCAAATATTTTAAGTGGCCTTATTACAATAAATATTTGCTCAAAAATACTGAAAACATAAAGTGCAAGAAATAAACAAAAAAAAAACATCTTCTGCATGGCCACCTCAGATCCGCCCAAATTTGGTCCAAGATTCACGATCACCTACAATGTTTGTGAAAATAGGTGAGTCAAACCGACTCATGTATAATTATTTCACATGTCTCCACAAATGGGCTTGGCCCACCTCCACATAGTCCACACATACAATCAGGCAAAATGAATCCCAACCCAACCTAGTGTCCATCCGCTACACACCCCCGTACCTGCCACACACACCAGGGGATTACTAAATCACCCTCCAACCGCTACACACCTCCTTGGTAGACCCGCTGCCCAAGGCCGTGGCATAGCCACCGATCACCTAAGTGACCCCACATATTTGTATCCACAAGGTGACTCTAGGTCATCCTCAATCCACGGTGATGCACACAGCTATCAACCGTCCACGATGTGGCACATAGCCAACACCCCACCTTGATGAAGCACATAGCCAACATCAAGCGACGACGTAGCTCAATAACATCATCCACGTACATAAATATGCACACCTTGTCATTCATTAATCATATCCCAATCCCCATGTATATATATATAATTTATGACAACATTAAAATGAGTATACATCACATGCTTACCACAATTTCACACATATACCACAGGTAGATTAATATCATGAAACACTCATCCGTTAACCGATTACCCACCATGGGTAGCCACCATCTTAGTCATTATTTTCGGCTACCATACACATCTTATACACATATAGATATAACAGAAAACACAGATAACAGGAGAACAGTGCGATAACTGCACACCTTTTTGGCACAGTCGACTAAATCTCAGAAATATTCCTAGGATATTCAAATCCCGGATAATCTCCCCCTAATCGTCAACTACAAAAGAATTCCAAAATTCCCCTTCAAGGTTTCAACCATAGAGAATGTAAGAGATTAGAATTTTGCTTTTCAACAAATGAGGAAAATAAGGAAAAGAAATCAACCTAGAAGAGATTCTTATCAAAAAGTAATGACCAAAACGCAAATGGTCACTAAACTCCAAGAAATCGGCAAGAAGCACTCAAGTAGAGAAATCGATTTAAATGAGAAAGATGATAGGCTTCGATCTAGTGAATAAATCGGCAGGGGTAGAGATGCAATCGATTTTGACCCTCGGATAGAGATTCGCTTTTAAAAGAACTATGAGAAGAAGAAGTGAATGATGGAGTGGTTCAACTTAGGGATCTTAATTGCTAAGTGAATTTGGTTTTAACTAAAGGATGAAAAGGGAGAATGTGAAGCTTGAAGAGGTGTTGCGGCAACAGGGAATTGAGAGAGATTTCGATCTAGGGATGAGTGAAGTGAAGAAGAAAAATGGAGAAGAAAGTGACCTTAATGGTCTCTTGAAGTTTCGGCCAAGGTGAACAATTGAGGAAGAGAGGTGTTTTTGGTGTGGTTAGTGTATGGAAAGAAAAGAGTGAAAGCTTAGAAGAGAAGGGGCTGAATTTTGGCAAAAGAAAAGCACACAAACCCCTTAACAAAATTTGGCTACTCCCACCTACCTACATGACCGAAATGGTCATCAAAGAAGTCCCTAGGCTGGCCAACTCCTCTCCTCTCATCCAGTCCCTTGTTTTTCTCCTAATTTTCCTACTCATTCAAATGAGTTTGAATGAGTCTCCCTCTTATCTCTTATCTCAGCCACCAATTTTAAGCTATTGACCCAATCGATACCTCATCTCCACAGAATTTGCATGCTGTCCAACTCTCCTTCCTCCTTGATGCAAAAAGCAACTTAAAATGCTAGCCTCGCAGCTTGAACCTCCTCCCCCTTGACACTCCATGTGACGCCACCCTCTCCCCCTTGCATCTAGGTGCTACATTACCACTTTACTACTTCCCTTTTTGAGTCATAATCCACCCCCAATTTCTCTTAAGACCTAGCTCCCCTAGCTCCCCTTGGCTCAACTTAAACTAAAATTTTTCCTATGACTCCTACTCAAACCCAAGGTTTCCCGAAACCCCCAAACACTTCCAACCAACATGCAGAGCATCTTAACACATAGATTAAAATATGCACAACCCTCGAACCTCAGATATTACAGTTCTACCCCCTTAAAAATAATTTCGGCCTTGAAATTACCTGGTCAAAATAAGTGAGGGTATTGTCAGCCGATTGCTTTCTCCGCTCCCACGAAGCTTCCTCCGATCCATGGTTGCGCCATAACACCTTAACTAGAGGAACTGATTTCACGCAAGACTTTCACATCTCGCCCAAAATCAATTGGTTCTTCCTCGTAGGACAAGTCCGTCTCAACTCCACTTCTTCAACTGGAACTACGGAGATGGATCCGATCAAGAACGACGTAGCATCGAGACATGGAATACATCGTGCAACTGCTTTAACTCCGAAGGCAACTCCAATTGGTATGCCACTGGTCCAACCAGCTTCAAAGCCCAATAAGGCCCTATAAACCTGGGACTCAGCTTTCCCTTGTGACCAAATCTCATTACCTTCTTCCACGATGAAACCTTTAAAACATATAGTCACCTCATCGCAAACTCTATCTCTTTCCGCTTAAGATCTCGATATGACTTTTTCCCGCCGATGCCTTCTTCAACCGTGCCCGAATTACCTTAACCTTTTCTTCTGACTCTGCCACCATCTCTAGTCCCAAAACATGACGTTCCCATAGTTCCGTCCAACAAGTAGGTGTCTGACACCTCCGCCCATACAACGCTTCATATGGCGCCATCTGAATGCTCGCTTGGTAGCTGTTATTATATGTAAATTTCGCCAAAGGCAAAAACTCCTCCCAGCTTCCTCTGAAATCTATCACACATCCCCTCAACATATCCTCTAATACTTGGATTACTCGCTCAGACTGGCCGTCCGACTGTGGATGAAATGCCGCATTGAAGTCTAACCAAGTGCCTAATGCATGATGTAGTGCCTTCCAGAATCGAGACGTAAACCTCGGGTCCCTATTCGAGATAATCGACACCGCACTCCATGCGCCTCACAATTTTGCCACATACAACTTTGCCAACTTCGCAAAGAATAATCAACCCAAGACCGGGATGAAATGTGCGACTTTGTCAACCGATCTACTATCATCCATACCGAGTCTTTCTTAGTAGGCATAAGGGGAAGCCCACTAACGAAGTCCATGGTGATTCTCTCCCACTTCCACTACGGAATCTTTATCCATCAAGTAACCTCAAGGTACTTGGTGTTCACCTTGACCACCGACACGCTAAGCACTTCCCTACAAACTTTGTAACTTCCTACTTAAGACCAAAGCCACCAAAACTAATCCCAGAGATCTCAGATAACTTGCTTCCTCCAGATGCATAGCATAAGGCTACCATGTGATTCTTAAAGAATCCTCCGCCTAAGCTCTTCATCCTTCTAAGATACGCACTCGCCTTGAAACACAACACTCACCAATGTTCAACCATAACTTTCCAATTCCCCATCTTGCACTTGTCGTAGCTTAGCACTTAGATCTTCGCTCACCAACCGCCTTTCTTTCACCTAACTCAACCATGTCGGCTTTACTTGTAACTCGCTAGCAAACTTCCATCACATACAAGCTAAGATGTGCAAACATCGCCTCGATCCGACACTACTTTCTCGACTTAGGTATCACCACCACATTCACCTTGCCCGGTGATACTCTATAGAACAATCATAATCTTTCAACAACTCCACCCACCTTCACCGCCTCGATTCAACTCCTTTGGGTCAATAGATACTTAAGACTTTTGTGGTCCATATAGATCACCGACTTCTCTCCATATAAGTAGTGCCTCCACACCTTTAGCGCAAATACCACAGCAGTCAACTTCAGGTCATGCGTCGGGTAATTAACCTCATGAGGCCTTAACTGCTGAGACGTATAGGCAAGAACCTTCCCTTCTTGCATCAGAACACATCCCAATCTCGTGTGAGAAGCATCACAATACACCACAAAGTTCTTTCCGCCTCAAGCTAAATTAAAATCGAGCTTCACCAAAACCTTCTTCAATCTCTCAAAACTTCCCCGCCGCTTGTCCGTCCACACGAAAGGTACCTCATTTCTCAACAATTTCACAAAGGTGTCATAGATGAGAACCCTTCTACAAATCTCCGTAGTAGCCTCGCTAATCCTAATAAACTACGAACCTCCGCCTAGGTAGTTTCCAATCTAAGGTGGTTTCCAATCTAACATCGCCTCAATCTTTCTAGGATCTACCTTATCCCTTCCGAGACACCACATGACCCGTAAAAGTAACTTCCTCACCAGAATTCACACTTGTCAATTTGTTATACGCCTTCTTTTCCTTAACACTTGCAATACCACCCAGATGCTCATCATGTTCCTCCTCAAACTTGAATACACCAAGATGTCGTCTATGAACACAACGATCCGTGTAGGGTTGGAAAACCCAATTCATCATATCCATGAACGCAATTTTCACTAGGAATTCATAATGCCCGTGACGAGTCCGAAAAGCTATTTTATGGATATCCGCTTCTTCACCTTGAGTTGGTGGTTTTCCCTTAGATCTATTTTTGAAAATCTATCAAACAAGTCGCTCATCCCCATCGGTACTTGTTTTTGATCGTTATTATTCACCCCGATAGTCTATGCACATCCGCATAGACCCGTGTCCTTCTTCTTTACGAATAAGACCGGTGCTCCCCATGGAGACACACTGGGTCGGATAAACCCATGATCAAGCAACTCCTAGATCTGAGCCTTGAGCTCAACCAACTCCTTTGGTGCCATTCTCAGACGGAGCGATAGATACTAGCGCCAGCACTGCAACAAATCAATCCCAAATTCCACCTCGCGATCCGAGGCAACCCCAGCAGCTCATCCAAAAACATCCCCAAACTCTTTCACCGTCTCCGACCTCACCTATCGCCGCTTCCCTTAGCCTCCAAGGCACTAACAAGCATCGAAAAGCCATACATCCTTTCCTCACCATCTTCTTCTCGCCTTAAGAGCGATACTACATTCGACAAGTAATTTTTCCGCTCCCTTATCACTACAATCTCTTTGTCATTGAAAGTTTTCAACGACATGCACTTAACAACACGCCTAGGTTCGCATGATACCTCACTAGCCAATCCATGCCTAATATTAGGTCAAACTCCCCGAATGGTAGTTCTATTAGGTCAGCTGGAAACACTACCCCTCAACTTCTAAAGGCACGCCTCTAAAGAGTTTATCTACCGCTACAATTACCCTAAAGGATCGAGTATACCATCTTCCTAGAAATAGTTTTAGAGTTCACATCCAAAGTTCCGCACACCATACTAGCAATGTACGAATGAGTTGACCCAACATCAATTAAAGCCATAAAGGGTAATCCAGAATAAGGAACGCACTCTGATTACATCCGGCGCATCCCTCCTCGCGATGCCTGGCTGCATAAACCAACCCTAACTGCCTCACACCTAAACCCCAAAGACCCTTGCTCGGTGCTCCATGACCTCGACTGGAACCATTCCCTCCATGGTTCGAACCACGACCGCTCGTCTCCTCACGACCACCTCGCCTGGCGCACATATCCTCGCCTCACCGTCTGGCCCTATTCGGATCCTGAGGACAATCTTTGATCAAATGAGACTTAGACCCACACCTAAAACACTCTTGATTCTGCCCCCAGTACTCACCCATACGAAACCTTCCACACCGAGCACACGGACGATCTTGATTTTCAGTAGCTGGCATAGAAACACGAGCAGAATTTTTAACCTTCGGTCTTTTTTGAAAACCTCCAAAAGATACTGACGGCCCAAAACTCCTCTTATTTTGATTTTTATCTCTATCCCTGTTCTGTCTCTCAGTCCTCTTGACCTCCTCAGTTATCCGAGCTTTCTCTACTAGAACAGTAAAGTCCCTCTCTCTCTGCGGAGTAATCAACACTCGCAAATCATCTCTCAGTCCATCCTCGAACCGAACACACCTCTCATAATTAGTAGCCACGATGCCCTGAGCATACAGGCTCAATCGCAAAAATTTTGCCTCGTACTCAAGACCAACTTACCACCTTGCACTAAATTGAGGAACGCCTTCCTCGTAAGGCCCACATAACTAGCTCCTACGCATTTTCCTCAAACTTGATCTAAAAATAACCCCACCCATTCGGTTCAGGGTACCTTCCCTGACTATGAGCCACCATTGGTAAGCCTCGTCCCAGAGCAATGAGACAACACCCTTTAGCTTTTTCTCTGCAGTGAAATCCAAATCGTCCATGATCCTTTCGACTGCCTCTAAGCAGTACTCTGCCACATTTGAAGCTACTCCCGATACTCCTCTAAAAACCTC
Organism: Gossypium rotundifolium; assembly: GCA_025506655.1. Taxonomy (NCBI): domain Eukaryota; kingdom Viridiplantae; phylum Streptophyta; class Magnoliopsida; order Malvales; family Malvaceae; genus Gossypium; species Gossypium rotundifolium. Next base: position 5,369,594 of record CP106730.1, on the reverse strand, counting down.
AGCTCCATTCACTCTAAGTCTCTCAGATACTGACTTTCGAGCCTCATTTCCTATACTCGCCCACCACTGCTTTAAAACTCGCAAAGATAGCTCGCGATATCGCATCATCTCCTCCTTTTCTCTTAAAATTTCGCCTCATACTTGGTGGCGGTGCTTTATTTTGAAACCCCACTGCATCTAACCGTTCTCGACACGCTCATTCTGCCTCTACCATGCCCTCGCACATTTCAACCACATCCCCTAGAACTCATGTCTACGTTCGTGATTTAATCTGCTTAAGAATTTTATGAATTAGTTTTTGTTCCACTGATTTATCGCGAACAATCTTATGTTTAATAGTTCTAAAAAGTGGTTCTTTCAAATTCATACACATACACAGTCTCAAGTTCATTTATCCAATCATCAACAGTCATGAACTTGCGTTCATTATAGAAAAGTGTTGTGGTTGTCATTGTTGTTGTTCTCCACCACCCAAGGGTATTTTCGTAATTTATCCTACAGGGGTATTTTGGTAATTTTCCAAATCAGGGTATTTGAAAATTTCACAAAATAAAGATTTTTGGTTTTTTTGCAAAATAGGAATACTTAGTAAGAAGATTCAAGGGTAATATGGTAATTTTATAAACTGAGGGTATTTTTGTAATTTTACAAACCAGGGGTATTTCGATAATTTTGCAAAATATGGTTCCAGGTGATTTTATGAAATAAGGGTATTTTGGAAATTTTTTTTAATTCGAGGGTACTTTGGCAACTTTTCCATACTGAGGGTATTTTGGTAATTTGTACAGGTTAGGGGTAATTTGGTCAATTTGCAAATCAAGGTATTTGGGTCATCAAGGGTGCTTTGGTAATTTCAAAACCAAGGTTGAATTTTAGGGTTGTACAAAACAAGGTGACGGGTCCCTTTTGGGTTTTAATTTATTGAATTTAGCCTGTGATTGAGTCCTCTTGGTTAGGGTGAACCATCACTACGCACCAGGTAGGATTCGAGCGGAGAGGAGGTGAGTCACTAGGGCCGCTTAAATACCAAGCTCCCCCTGAATCCAATCCTAGACATGCACACAACGGTTGCCACACCCTTAACTCGGTGACTCACTCACAGGTTTGTTTGGTTCGACCTTAAATTTTATGTAATTCGGTGTTGGAGTAAGCTAATCCTAGAGTTCAATAACTCCTAACCTACTAATCTACGTCCCTATAACTCCCACATACAAATCACACAAGGGTTAGGGGTACTTACCTGGTGGACTTCAAGTCAGACGATTCGAGTGCCATGCTTCACAAAACCCTTTTTCCTAAAAATTTTCTTTGACCCACTAAAACACAAGATGAAAACGTTTATGGGCGTTAAAAATCCATAGGCCGGGTGTAGAAACTGGGCTCTGATACCAAATTGCAACACCCCAAACTCGGCCCAAACACCACGGCTAGATTTAGAATGCTACTGAGGAAAAAGTTTGAAAAGTATTTGTCATAAGGGTGAAAACATAATTATTTCCTGTCATTTATAATACATTGTGCCTTTGAGATTCTAAGTAAAATTGTGTTGTTACAAATTACCGGATTTAAAACGTTAATATAAGTTTTAAGATGTAAATTGTTTTTTTTTTTAAAATGAGACTTTCCCAAATTTTAACTCGATCATCAATCCCACCTAAACATAATAATAATCCCCAAATATTTTAAGTGGCCTTATTACAATAAATATTTACTCAAAAATACCGAAACATAAAGTGCAAGAAATAAATAAAAACATCTTCAGATGGCCACCTCAGATCATTGAAACCTAGTCCAAGATTCACGATCACCGCAATGTTTGTGAAAAATAGGGTGAGTCAAAACAACTCAAGTATAATTATTTTGCATGTCTCCACAAATGGGCTTGGCCCACCTCCACACAATCCACACATACAATCATGCAAAATGAATCCCAACCCAACCTAGTGTCCATCCGCTACACACCCCCGTACCTGCCGCACACACCAGGGGATTACTAAATCACCCTCCAACCGCTACACACCTCCTTGGCAGACCCGCTGCCCAAGGTCGTGGCATAGCCACCGATCACCTAAGTGACCCCACATATTTGTATCCACAAGGTGACTCTAGGTCATCCTCAATCCACGGTGATGCACACAACTATCAACCATCCACGATGTGGCACATAGCCAACACCCCACCTTGATGAAGCACATAGCCAACATCAAGCGACGACGTAGCTCAAGGCTAACATCATCCATGTACATAAATATGCACACCCCGTCCTTCATTAATCATATCCCAATCCCCATGTATATATATATTTTATGACAACATTAAAATGAGTATACATCACATGCTTACCACAATTTCACACATATACCACAGGTAGATTAATATCATGAAACACTGACCTGGTTAACCGATTACCCACCATGGGTAGCCACCATCTTAGTCATTGTTTTCGGCTACCATACACATCTTATACACATATAGATGTAACAGCAAACACAAATAACAGAGAACAAAGGCGATAACAACACACCTTTTTGGCACAATGACTAAATCCCAAAATATTCCTTGGATATTCAAATCCCGGATAATCTCCCCCTAATCGCCAACTACAATAGAATCCCGAAATTCCATCAAGGTTTCGGCCACAAAGAACAGAAGAGATTAGAATTTTTCTTTTCAACAGTCAGAGGAAAAAGAAGGAAAAGAAATCAATTTAGAAGAGATTCTTACCGAAAAAGTAATGACCAAAATGCAAATGGTCACTAAACTCCAAGAAATCGGCAAGAAGCACCTGAAGTAGAGAAATCGGTTTAAATGAGAAAGATGATAGGCTTCTGATCTAGTGAATAAATCGGCAGGGGGTAGAGATGCAATCGATTTTGACCCCTGGATAGGAGATTCAGCTTTTAAAAGAACTATGAGAAGAAGAAGTGAATGATGGAGTGGTTCAACTTAGGGGATCTTAATTGCTAAGTGAATTCGGTTTTAACTAAAGGATGAAAAGAGAGAATGTGAAGCTTGAAGAGGTGTTGCGGCAATAGGGAATTGAGAGAGATTTCGGTCTAGGGATGAGTGAAGTGAAAAAGAAAAATGGAGAAGAAAGTGACCTTAATGGTCTCTTGAAGTTTCGGCCAAGGTGAACAATTGAGGAAGAGAGGCATTTTTGGTGTGGTTAGTGTATGGAAAGAAAAGAGTGAAAGCTTAGAAGAGAAGGGGCTGAATTTTGGCAAAAGAAAAGCACACAAACCCTTTAACAAAATTCGGCTACTCCCACCTACCTACATGACCGAAATGGTCATCAAAGAAGTCCCTAGGCCGGCCAACTCTTCTCCTCTCATCCAGTCCCTTGTTTTTCTTCTAATTTTCCTCTTCTACGCTTATTCAAATGAGTTTGAATGAGTCTCCCTCTTATCTCTTATCTCAGCCACCAATTTTAAGCTGTTGACCCAATCCATACCTCATCCCCACAAAATTTGCATGTCGTCCAACTCTCCTTCCTCCTTGACGCAAAAAGTAACTTAAAATGCCAGCCTTGCAGCTCGAACCTCCTCCCCCTTGACACTCCATGTGATGCCACCCTCTCCCCCTTGCATCTAGGCGCTACATTGCCACTTTACTGCTTCCCTTTTTGAGTCATAATCCACCCCCAATTTCTCTTAAGACCTAGCTACCCTAGCTCCCCTTGGCTCAGCTTAGACTAAAATTTTTCCTATGACTCCTACTCAAACCCAAGGTTTCCCGAAACTCCCAAACACTTCCAACCAACATGCACAGCATATTAACACACAGATTAAAAAATGCACAACCCCCGAACCTTGGATATTACATTTTCTATGCCAGGGTTGTAGGTGGGTATTCTGTATTGTTTGTCCCTCTTCTGTATGTATGGCACTACATTACTAGATGTACCTACGAAGAACCACACAGACTATCAATCTTTTTATTTAATAGTTCCACCTGATTTGATAGCATGGTCACTGCGTCAAGGTTGAAATCATTGGCGGCTTTTGTTGGATTTGTCCTCATAACTTGCCACTAATAGTTATTCAGTGCCATCTCTTCTATAAACTTATAAGGTGCTTCAGGGGTCTTGTTGTTTAGGGTTCCACCTGCGATTGGATTAATCAACTGCCTAGTTGAGGGATTCACACCGTTGTAAAAGGTTTGGACCTGTAGCCACAAGGGTAACCCATGGTGAGGGCACCTTCTCAATAGATCCTTGTATCTCTCCCATTTATCGTAAAGTGTCTCTAAATCTATCTACACAAAAGAAAAAATATCATTCCTCAACTTACCCGTTTTAGCCGGCGAAAAATATTTTAGCAAAAATTTTTCGGTCATTTGGTCCCATGTAGTGATTGATCCTCGTGGTAACAAGTTCAACCACTGTTTAGATTTGTTCCTCAACAAAAAGGGAAACAACCGAAGGCGAATGGCATCATCAAAAATGCCATTAATTTTGAAAGTGCTGCGAAATTCTAGAAAATTTGCCAAGTGATTGTTTGGATCCTCATCCTGCAAACAATCAAACTGAACAAATTATTGAATCATCTGTATAGTGCTAGGTTTCAGTTCAAAATTATTTGTAGCAATAGCAAGTCTAAAAATACTTGATTCGGTTCCTGTTAAATTAGGTTTAGCATAATTATACATAGTACGAGAAGTAGGATTTTGATTCACTGGATTTGCGGCAACCACAGGAGGTAGCGGATTATTATCAGCCATCTCTTCGGTATTATTAGTATTGTCTTCTTGCTCTTCTTGTATGTCTTGTAAGCTTCACCCTATTTCTCTTCGGTTTCTATGAGCGGTACCTTCTATATCAATATCGTAAAGTAATGGTCCTGACGGGTTCTTTCTAGTCATAAACTAGAGTTACCTACCAAAAGCAAATAAAGGAAAAATTAGTAAAGAAAATAATAATAATAATAAATAAATTCCAAATAAAGTAAAAATGGCTAATGTAATAAAAATTTAGTGTTCCTAATATCTTAGTCCCCAAAAATAGCGCCAAAAACTTGATGGAGCTCGAAACGAACTATTATTTCGACAAAGGCAAGCACACCTATCGAACAGTAGTATAGCTATGGTGAGTCCGAAATATCGTATCCTCAAGGAATAAAATTACTAGTAATAACTATCTCTTTATTATCTAGCGTAATAACTAAAGGGGATTTATTTTTAATTTAAAATTACTAACTAATTTAACTAACTAAATGACTATGAACGTGACAGAGAGAGAATTGGGAAAATACTTTTGGACAACTTATATGATATAGACAAAACCTAAGGAAGAATCCACCTAGACTTCACTTATTACTTTTGATTCATATGATTTATTCACTTGACTTAATCTGTAGAAATCCCTAAATTATATTAATACCTCTTTCGAGGCTACTAACAACAGACTGTAGGTTGATTAATTGAAATCTTTTTCTAATTAAAACCACTATTGTCACATTAACTTGATCTATGGATTCCCTTATTAGATTTGACTCTAATCCGGCAATATTTTCATCGCCTATTTCTAGGGTTGCAATCAACTCCGCTTAATTGTGTTGATTTTCTCTTAAACATGGACTTTTGCTCCAATCGAATAAGCACATTCGACTTGAATTAATAACCAATTATCAAAACAATAATAAAAATCACAATTAAGAATAAGAACAAGTATTTATCTTATAAATCAAATAATAATAAGATTCATCTAGGTTTCATTCCCTTAAGTAGCTAAGGGATTTATTTCATATTAATAGAAGGAAACATCATAAAATAGGGAAAACCACAAAACATAATGAAAACCCAAAAACTTCTAAAGAACTTGATGGAAGATCTTCGGTGTTAATGGAGATCCTTCTCCTAAGCTTTTCCCGACGGCTGTCTTGGAGTATTTTTCGCCTTCTACTCGGCGTCTATTCAATGTCCCCCTTTTAGGTTGCCCCCTAGGGTGTTTATATAGGCTTTGGAACACCTCTTTTGGCCCACAAGTAGCTTATTCTGAATAGAATTCTTCTTTGCTACGGCAATGGCACGCCCGTATGACACGCCCGTGGTGGACTCCTTTGGCCGTAGTCGATTCTGCTCGCCACACACGGCTTTGTGATCTGCCCGTGGTCGATAGTCCAGGTAGTGTGATTTCTGATGTAGGCTCATTTTGTCTCTTTTTGGCCTGTTTCTCGTTCTTTTCGACTTCCTAAGCTCTCCTAAGTATAAAACATGAAATTAAAGATTAGGAGCATCGAATTTATCAAATCTAATGAAAATTCATCCAAAAATAAGCCAAGCATGGGGTTAAAATATGTGTAAATTATGGTTTATCACATTAACTCGATCTATGGATTCCCTTATTAGATTTGACTCTAATCCAATAAATTTATGTTGTCCTATTTCTAGGATTGCAATCAACTCCGCTTAATTATGTTGGATCTTCTCTTAAACAGGGACTTTTACTCCACTGAATAAGCACATTAAACTTGAATTAATATTCTTGAAAAAATCAAAACAAGGATTAAGAACACATAATTAAGAACAAGATCAAGTATTTATAACGTAATTTAGATTTATTAAATAATAAGATTCATCTAGATTTCATCCTCCCTAGGTATTTAGGGAGTTTAGTTCATAACGTAAAATGAAAACATAATAGAATAAAGAAAACAACAAGACATAAAGAACCCAAAAACTTCTAAAGAACTTGATGAAGATCCTCAATCTTGGAGTGAATCCGCCTTCTAGATAATTTTGACGGCTTCTTTCGAGTAATTTCTTCAATCTACTCTACGTATCCCGTGTGCCCCTTAGGTCTTCTTCTAGCTCGTATTTATAGACTTTATAAGGCTCAGAAACCCTAAAAATTAGATTTTTTCGCGTGAAAACAAAGCAGGGTACAGTAGGGACACGGCGCGTGTGCTCAGCCCGTGTGAGAGTGCGCAGGCCGTGTAGGAATTTGAGTGAATCATGATCGGCATGGGCGTGTGTCTCACACGGGCATGTGCCCTACCCGTATGGTTCTGGCTTGGCCATGTGGATCCTTAAGGTGGTCCGTTTTGTCCTATTTTGGCCCGTTCTCCTTTTGCTTCCTATACTCACCTAAGTATAGAAATACAAATTTAAAGGTTTAGGATCATCGAATTCACCAAATTATATAAATAAACATCCAAAAACACGCTACGCATGGGATTAAAATGTGTTACTTTTATGATTTATCAAATATCCCCACACTTAAGCGTTTGCTTATCCTCAAGCAAAATCCCCAACTCACAATTAAAATTAACTTCCTCAATTCATAATCCTCATCAATAATGTCTTATCATAATTCACAGATAATTCATACATTGATAATTTAACTAAAAGAGTCCTAAAGATTCAAACAATTTAAGTCATAAAGTTTTATAACACAAAAACATAGGTGTTTCCCCTTACCTAAATAATCACCTTTAATTCAAAACCGACAAGGATTGACATCCTCACTAAAGATTCACTCAAATCACTCAATGTGTTTAAGGTTCAAATTAAGCACTCAAAAGTCACACATGAAAAGTTATTACCATAGGCTTGCATGAAAATCAAATCTCCACCACTATAAAATGAGATGATACACAAATCAAAATGTCTTAAATAGGGTTGTAATGGGGCTTGGGTTAAAGGTGTGGATAAAGGCTAAATTAGAGGGTTAGAATCGAGATTGAATTGACAATTTACCTAACTAGAAAAAATGAACTAATATTGAATAATTACATCAATTGAAAACTTATCACTAATAACATTCACTAATAACATGAGCTTCTTCTCAAAATGTGAAATTAACTATTTAAGCTCAAATAACATAGAACTAATAATGAATAAATTTCTAATTTTTTTATGTACAAAAATAAGAAAGAATTTAACAACTGAAATAAAGAACATAGTTGGCAACTGCTCAATTCAAATCTCGACAAAAAGGGGCTAATACAATAGGAAAAATTCTCAATGAATCAAAAATATTGGGTTTTGGGTTAGTATTAAGGGTGAGTCAAGAAACGGTTTATTAGGCTTCAAGGGGTTTACTAGGGGTTAATTATGAGGGTAGGCTTTTTGGGATAAGTGGGTTAAAACCTAGGTGTCTTTATCATCTCAGTATATCAAATAAAAAGTGTGGTCTCATCATGCATAATCGAAGCAAGTTCTAGAATAAAAAATCAATATTTACACACTCATAACCAAAAATAAAGTGAGCAAGAAAAATATATGCTCTAAAAGGCTCAAAATCTCACAAAAATTATGATTTTTGATGCCAACCTTGCAAATTTCAAACTTTAAAGTAATATTTAAATTTAGGGAGACAACCTAATAAATTTTTAATTCTAAAAATAGACTTATCATGCTTGATTCTCTAATGTCTTAAAGTTTAAACCATCAATGCACAATTACCTATGACTTAATCCAAAACATATCAATAAAAATCATAAGTTAATAGAAATTTTATTCTAATAGTAATATGAGAAAATTTATTTAAGAAAATAAATAATTCGTGGATATTCGATAATGATATAATTATCTCCCCACACTTAAGATGTACATTATCCTCAATGTACAAAGATAGATAGTAGCAATGTAAGTAGAAAATCATAAGAGAGGAAAGGAGGTGAAACTTCCTAATTACGGATGAACTCCTTAGAAATAAGCATGATGAACTAGGCAGAGGTGAAGGTGGGAGAATACTCCAAGAGTTTGTTCGCTCCTTAAGAGAACCTTGAACCTTTTGAAACTGCATGGAGTTATCAAGAAAGTTTTAGGAGTTTTAGTAATGGACTTCAAGTATGGGTACTCGATAATAAACAACTATAGATATAAAGAAATCAAAATATACTAATATAAATTAAAGACAAGAAAGATAAAGAGAAATATTTTAAAAATTAAAATAAAATAAAAAGAAAAAATAAATGGATTCAAAGGTCTTCATCAACAGATGGTTCGCGAGGTGAGGGTGGTGGTGATATGTGGAAATGCTGACAAATCTGTTGTAGAGTCACCTTGAGGCCGTCGAATTGTCGAGTCAATGAAGCAGCCACATGAACTGGACTATAAGGAGGTGGTGGCATATCTGCTGTAAGGTGGTTGCACACGAGGAGACCGCACTGGGACCCTTTTGCTTTTTCAAAGTGGGGACGGTGGCCTTGGTCTTGCCTCGAGTATTAGTCATTGTGTATGTAAGAAACAATAGAAAATTAGAAAATTCAGTAAAATATTACTAATACCTATTCTTATATGCGCTAATACTTAATTATGCAAGGATTAGCAGATTAGTAGTTTAGACTGACAGCCTAGGAACGAATCAATTAAAAATAATAGACTAAACAATTAGGGACATTAATGCATAAAAAGACAACGAAAAGCCAAATATAATTAATGAATAATCAAGCCATATTAAAGAATAATCAATAAATAAATAAAAATAATCATAATAAAATAGGGGAAAAAGGAACCTATTTGAGGGAGGAGGATCGGTGATGGGCATGCATGCATGTTGGATGAGAGGACGGTGGTTTTGGGGGTTGGTATGTGTGCAAGGAAGGGTGAGGTAAAGAAAAGGGGTAATAGAGGTGGTGGTCGGGGTTTGGCTGTAGTGGTGCAAAGAGGGAATTGGGAATTGGGTTTTGGGTTGGGGGAGAAAGGAAGAGGGAATGGGGGTTTTGGGAAAGAGAAGGATGAATGAGGGAAAAATAAGGGAGTCATTGGTGACCGGTGGTTGGAGTTATGGCGGAGGTTGGGGTGACTAGGGTTTGGGGGGTTTGGAAAGGAGAAGGAAGAAGAAATAAGAAATTGGTTTTAAATAGGTGACACGGTCATTTTTTGGGTCACACGGCCGTGTCACACGCCTGTGTGGCTCGACTTCCAGCCCGTGTTCGTCGCGAAATCTAAAAATTTAGTATTCACATGGCCTTGGACACTCCCATGTGTCCAGGACGTGTGGTTCACATGACCTCATCACATGGTTGTGTGCTAGGTCATTCGTTTCTCCCACGCCCGTGTAGAAGTCCACACGCCCGTGTGATCACTCACACGACCGTGTGTGTTGCTCGTGGAGTCTCCTGACCTGTTTTAAATTTTAAATTTTAAAAAATTAAACTCTATTTTTCACACGGCCTAGGACACACCCGTGTGGGATTTTGACATGCCCCCACATCCACACGGCCAGGGACATGCCCGTGTGTCCAGGCCATGTGGGACAAAAAAAACTTCATTAAAAAAAATGAACAAAGTGAAAAATAAACTTAATTAGTAAGGTTCGTGCTCGAGTTGCCTCCCGAGAAGCACTTATTTAGAGTCTAAGCTCGACTCACCTTACATTCGCATAATCATGGTGGTTTGAGGAATTGAAACTCCTCATTCCTGCTATCAATTTTGTTAAAATAAGGTTTTAGACGAGTACTATTTACCTTGAAGGTGCCAAATTTGGAATGTGTTATCTCGATTGTACCGTATGGGAAAATATTAAGTACCGTGAAAGGGGTTGTTCCATTAGGTTCAGAAGTGGCAACACGAGGATCTGCATTATCCATTAGAAATCAGTCTCCAACCTTAATTTGACTCGTTTTATTTTTAGGCTCGTCATGGTTGTACTTTGGTTCATCGTGTACTTTGAATTTCTCCTTAAACTGTGTTTGCCATTCATCTAGTTCCTTGATCTAGAGCCTTCGTTCCTTATGAACAATTCTATTCTCAATATAAGAGCTAGACCATGGCTCTGTCATCTTTTTCTGAGGAATTGCCTGCAAAGAAAATTGAACATTAAGTTCACTTACATTAGCAGGACTTGTATCATCTTGATCACTAGATATTCTAACAGAATCACGTGCTTGGAGTTTTATCATGTCATTACCTACACGAAGTATTAATTCCCCTTTACCAACATCAATAATGGTTGTAGCAGTTGCTAAAAAGGGTCGTCCTAAAATTAAAAAAACGTCACTATCCTCATCCATCTCTAAAACAACAAAGTCTTTTGGGAATATGAATTTATCAATTTTTACTAGCACATCTTCAATTATACACCTAGGAAATCTAATGGTTTTATCAGCCAATTGAATGCTTATCCTAGTTTGTTTGGGTTTCCCAAGACCTAGCTATTTAAACATTTTATAAAGCATAACATTGATACTTGCCCCTAAATCAGCTAAAGCGTTATTAACAGATAAACCACCAATGAAGCAAGAATTCGTAAAACTCCCTGGATCTTTTAATTTGCGTGGTAGTTTATTCTATAAAATTGCTAGGAAAACTGCATTTAGCTCCACATGTGATGCATCGTCTAACTTCCGTTTGTTTGCCAAAAGCTCTTTTAAAAATTTTACAAAATTTGGCATCTGCGATAGTGCTTCAATAAACGGTAAGTTAATATGTAATTTCTTTAAAAGTTTAAGAAATTTATCGAATTTTTCATCTGTGCGGTCTTTCTTCATCGCATTGGGGTATGGCACACGAGGTTTGTACTCTGTACTTACCAGTTTTGGTTTATTATGGTTTACCTCAACCTTACCTTTATCTACCATGTTTTCTTGCCTCGGGTTTGGTTTTTTGCTCCTTTGGGTTAGTTTCAGTGTTACTTGGCAAGCTACCTTGTGGTCGTTCTGAGATCAACTTGGCAAGTTGACCTATTTGGTTCTCGAGCCCTTGAATCGATGCTTGTTGATTTTTGAGTGCTGTTTTGGTGTTTTGAAAATGGGTTTCTGACACCGAGATGAATATTGTTAGCATCTCCTCAAGGTTCGACTTCTTCTCCTGTGGGTAGGGTTGTTGTTGAAAGCCTGGAGGGGGTTGTTGTCTCTGATTTCCTTGACCACCCCATGAGAAGTTTGGGTGGTTCCTCCAACCTGGATTGTAAGTGTTACTATAGGGATTATTCTGAGGCCTAGAATTATTACCCATATAGTTCATCTATTCGCTCTCTATGCCAGGGCTGTAGGATGGATATTTTGTATTGTTCATCCCTCCTCCATTTGTATCGCACTACATCACTGGATGTACATGCGAAGAACCATACAAACCACCAATCTTTTTATTTAAATGCTCTACCTGGTTTGATAGCATGGTGACTGCGTCGGAGTTAAAAACACTGGTGGCTTTTGTCAGCTTTGTTCTTATGACTTGCCACTGATAGTTATTCAGTAACATCTCCTCTATAAACTCATAAGCCGCTTTAGGGGTTTTGTTATTTAGGGTTCCACCGGCAGCTGCATCAATCAATTGCCTAGTTGAGGGGTTCACACCATTGTAAAAGGTTTGAACCTGTAGCCATAATGGTAACCCATGGTGAGGGCATCTTCTCAATAGATCCTTGTATCTCTCCCATGCATCGTAAAGTGTTTCTAAATCCATCTGCACAAAAGAAGAGATATCATTCCTCAAATTAGCCATTTTAGCCTATGAAAAATATTTAAGTAAAAATTTTTCAGTCATTTGTTCCCATGTAGTGATTGATCCTCGTGGTAACGAGTTTAACCACTATTTAGCTTTGTTCCTCAACGAGAAGGGAAACAATCGAAGGCAAATGGCATCATCAGAAACGCCATTAATTTTGAAAGTATCGCAAAACTCTAAAAAGTTGGCTAAATGAGTATTTGGGTCCTCATCCTACAAACCATCAAACTGAATAAACTGTTGAATCATTTGAATAGTGTTAGGTTTCAGTTCAAAATTATTTGTAGCAATAGCGGGTCTAACAATACTCGATTCATCCCCAGTTAAATTAGGCTTAGCATAGTCGTACATAGTACGAGGAGCAGAATTTTTGGCAACCACCGGAGGAAGCGAATTATTATCATCCATCTCCTCGGTAGTATTAGTATCATCCTCTTGGTCTTCCTCTATGTATTGTAAACTTCACCTTATCTCCCTACGATTTCGCAAACGGTACTTTCTACCTCATTATCAAAAAGCAAGGGTCCCAAGGGTTTCTTCTAGTCATAAACTAAAAATACCTGTCAAAAGAAAATAAAAAAGAAGTTAGTAAATAAAAATAAAAATAATTTGCAAATAAAAAATAATAATGGCTAAAGTAATAAAAATTAAGTATTCCTAATATTCTAGTCCACGGAAATGGCGCCAAAAACTGGATGGGCTCGAAACTAACTAATATTTCAACAAAGGCAAGCGCACCTATTGAACAAAGAGTATAGTTTTGGTGAGTCCGAATATCGTATCCTCAAGGACTAAAATTACTAATAATAACTATCTTTTATTATCTAGCCTAATAATTAAGGGTTTTGTTTTAATCTAAAATTAACTAACTAATTGACTAACTAAATGACTATGAACGCTGATGCAGAGTGAAGAGAATAATCGAATGAATAAAGATAATACCCAAGGAAGAATCCACCTAGACTTCACTTATTATTCTGACTCTGATTTAAATGATTTATTCACTTGACTTGATCCGTAGAAATCCCTAAATTATGTTCATATCTCTTTCTAATTAAAACCCCTATCGTCGCATTAACTCGATCTATGGATTCCCTTATTAGACTTGACACTAATCCGGCAGATTTATGTCGTCCTATTTCTAGGATTTCAATCAACTCCGTTTAATTATGTTGGATCTTCTCTTAAACACGGACTTTTGCTCCACTGAATAAGCACATTAAACTTGAATTAATATTCCTAAAAACATCAAAACAAGGATTAAGAACACATATTTAAAAACAAGATCAAGTATTTATCACGTAATTTAGATTTATTAAATAATAAGATTCATCTAGGTTTCATCCTCCCTACGTATTTAGGGAGTTTAGTTCATAACATAAAAGGAAAACATCATAGAATTAAGAAAAAAATAAGCCATAAAGAATCCAAAAATTTCTAAAGAACTTGATGGAGATCCTCAATCTTGGAGTGAATTTGCATTCTAGATAATTCTGACGGCTTCTTTCGAGTAACTTCTTCAATCTACTCTACGTGTCTTGTGTGTCCCTTACGTCTTCCTCTGGCTCATATTTATAGACTTTAGAAGGCTTAGAAACCCTAAAAATTGGCTTTTTTTTTCACGTGAAAACTAAGCAGGTGTGGCAGGGACACGAGCGTGTGCTCAGCCCGTGTGAGAGTGCGCAGGCCATGTGGGAATTTGAGTGAATCGCGAACAACACGGGCTGGCACACGAGTGTGTGTCCAGACTGTATGAGTCACACCGGTATGTGCCCTACCCGTGTGGTTCGGCTTGGGCGTGTGGATCCTTAAGGTGGTCCATTTTGTCCGATTTTGGCCCGTTTTCCACTCCTTTTGCTTCCCTATACTCACCTAAGTATTGAAATACAAATTTAAAGGATTAGGAGCATCGAATTCACCAAATTATATAAATAAACATCCGAAAACACACTAAGTGTGGGATTAAAATGTGTTACTTTTATGATTTACCAGTACAAAACTGAATTTCACCACTGCGTTTCACCCCTAGACAAATGGTTAGTCTGAACGAGTAATTCAGATTCTCAAAGATATGTTGCGATGTTATATTATTAAATTTGAAAGCAACTGGGAGAAATTCTTACTGTTAGCTGAGTTCATTTATAATAACAACTATTAGACGAGTATTGAAATGGCACCATATGAGGCCTTCTATAGACGTAAATGTAGAGCTCCGTTATATTGGTTCAAGCTAAGTGAAAGAAAAATAGTCGGGACTAATCTAATTCAGGAAACAAAGGATAAAGTTAAGATTATTTGAGATTGTCTAAAAGTTACCTCTAATCGTTAGAAATCGTATATGTGTAGCGATTTTTATCATGATTTACTGTAGCGGCTAATGCCGTGATCTGTTATAAGGGCTTCGGCCAATATATGTTGATGAGCAGCATGACTGCCATCTTGGCGTGTAGTAGTGTGGGTTGATTGTAGAAATCCCCAATGGTGTGTTGGTTGGTACGGGGGCGTGTAGCGGATGGAAACCTAGGCAATTGGGTTGGGCTTTGCATACTACTTGTTATCCATGTAAATGAAATTGTTGTTATGTTCTATGAGGCCCAAATCTAGTGGTGCATGAGGGTTGCACATCGAGTCTCATGACTCATCCAAATTAATCTAACCTTTTAGGTGACAATTAATGCAACTGATTTGGCGGAGTGGAGCGCAAGGTGGCCATACAAAAGAATGTGGATCCGGTGAAAAGTTCCCTATATTAGTTTTTTTTAAGTATTTTATGTTATGGATTTGAACTACGTTGTAATAAGGCCATGGGCCATTAGTTTACATTTTAGTTTTATTATGGGCCTTTATTATTTCTTTTTATTTATTTTAAAACTAAGACATGTAATTAAGTTTTGGGCTTTTGATTATTAAGACACATTTTACAAAATTCTCATTTGGGCTTTCTGTTGACACGATTGTTTTACGAAAATTTTCTTAGTGACATACCATATCCAGTTGTAGTGTTTGGACTGGGTTTGGGGTGTTACAAATTGGTATCAGAGGTCGATTCAAAACTCGACTTTGGGATTTTAGGCCCAAAAGATTTTCTGAAAATGGGTTTTTAAAACATGGATTTCTGTTAGCAAAGACTTATTAGTTCAGCATGGCACCTGCGTCTCCGGCCAAGTTCGCTAGGTAAGTACTCTAAACCATTGTGTGATATAAATGTGGGCTTAACGGGCTTATGGGACGTAGACTATTTAAGTTAGAATTTGATGGACTCTAGGTTTAGACAAACAACTCTTAAAATCCATAAGACTTAACTTCATTAAACAAAACCTGTGAACAAGTCATAAGACTATAGTGTAGTAACAATCATATGCATGTCTAGGAATAGATCCGGAAGAGCTTGGTATTTAAGCAGTCCGAGTGACTCACCTCCTCTTCGCAGGAATCTCACCTGGTGCATAGTGATTGTTCACTTTAGCCATGACAGGATGTGGCAATAGGCATATGCATGTCTAGGAGTGGATTCAGGGAAAGCTTGGTACTTAAGCAGTCCTAGTGACTCACCTCCTTTCCACTAGAATCCTACCTAGTGCATAGTGACTATTCACCCTAGTTACGAGTACGTGTTGACAAAGCCAAACTTATAATTAAAACCCGAAAAGGACCAATACTGCTTTTCTCACAAAATTTTTAGAATATCCTTATTTTGAAAAAAATTACCTATGATTTGCGAATATACCCGATTTACAAAGTCAATGTAATCTTTCCATAGAAAACAAAAACAACACAAAAATATCCTTAAATTGTAAAATTACCAAATTACCCTCGAGTTGTAAATGACCAAAACACCTCGATTTGAAAAATGATCAAATAACCCTGATTTTATAAATTACCAAATAACCCCAGATTTGCAAAATTACCGACGCACCTAGATTTGTGAAATTATCGAAATACCCCCGAGTTGGAAAATTACCAAGATACCCTTATTTTACCAAATCACCAGGAACCTTATTTTGGAAAGTTACGAAAATACCCCTGTAGGATAAAATTATGAAAATACCCACGGTAGCTTAAATGTCAAAAATACCCTTAGGTAATGAATGTTACTTGTATGAACGTTGTGTGCATAATTTCTAGAATAGGAAGACCTAAACTCAGAGATAGGTTCAATTGAAAGAATCACTTTCAAAACTATGTTTCATAAGACTGCTCAGGATAATTAGTGGAAACAACTAATGACTCATAAAAATTTTAAATTAGATAAACGCGAACTAGAAGAATGAGTACAAGAGGTCGAGGACGTCCGCCACGCGGAAGCGGTAGAGGTAGGATGACTGTGTCAGAACTCGTAGGATCGGGTCATGGGTCCAGAAGTGAGATACCGATTCCACCAGCTGCTGAGGGGGAATTTCAAGACCAGACAGGAGGAAAAGACGTGGTGTCTCAGGCCGTACTGAGGGCTTTAGAAAGAGTGGCTGAGGCTTGTATGGGCATAGGAGCCCGAAAATCTGTGCTAGAGAGGCTGAGGAACAATGGGGCCGAAGTATTTAGGGGAGTCTCTAGCATATCCCCGAGTTTCGCTGAATATTGGTTGCAGGCAGTGGAACGAATAATGGATGACCTAGACTTCACGGTGGAGAAGAAGCTGAAGGGGGTCGTGTCTCTTCTTCGAGACGAGGCCTACCAATGGTGGCTCACTATGAAAGAGGGTACTACCAACCCGATTGATCGGATTTCTTTAAGGAGTCATTCTAGGGAAAGTACGTTGGGGCTAGTTACATGGATGCTCAAAGGAAAGCATTCTAATTTGGTGCAGGGGAGTAAGTCTGTGGCTGAGTATGAGGCTGAGTTCCTACGCCTGTGTAACACCCGGGTTTTAGAGGTTATGCATTTAGGGCATAACTTTAGTGATAGTAGGCTTATGGTGAAGTTGGGTGAGTTTTAGGGGGTTTGGAGAACCCTAGAAGGTAAGTGATGCCTTAGGAAGTTTTTGATTTTTAGTGCTAAGTAGGGGAGCTTGGCTATTGGAGGTCTTAAGAGAAATATTTGGGAGGTTTTGACTCAAGAATTGCTTTGGAAGAGTGGCAAGGAGGCGCTACTTTAGGCCTTGGGAAGGTGACGCCTCATGGTGCAAGGGGGCCAGTGTTTGTGTTGCAAAGGCAGCTTTTTGCTTTTGTTTTTGCGTCAGGAGAGGGGGGAAGGAGTTGGTTTCAGTTTTGGCACCTTAAAAGGAGGATTTTGACTTGTTCAAAATAGTTTAAATGGGTGGCTAGGAGGTAAGATGAGTTGGCTTAAGTTTGAAGTTGTTTGAAAGGGTGGTGTAGAGTGTTTCTAGGAGGGAATCAAGGATTGGTGGAGGAGAAGGTGTTGGACGGCTAGGGGGTTCTCTAAAGGTTATTTTCGGCCATGAAGGGTTTGGAAGAGTAGCCAAATTCTATTTAAAGGGTGTGAGCTTCCTTGTTGCCGAATTTTAGCCCTTACTCTTAAGCCTTCACTTTTGTTCTTCTCAAACACTACCTACACCAAAACGTAACACTACCTCTACTTGTCCTTTTGAAACCATTTCTCCTTTGAACATCTCTTGCTTTTCTCTTCTTTAACCATCAATAGCCAAACCTCTTTAAGCCATCAACATTTCTTTACTTTCCTATTTTCACCAAAGTCGAAAGTTCACTTAGCCAAACTTTACTTTCCTCTTGTTATCTTGCTAAGTCGATTCTTGAGGCCGTCAAGTACTCTCTCTCGACTCGCAAGCATGGTAGTAAGTAAGCTCTTCCCTAGTAATCGATTTTGCTTCTTTCTCTTGTGGGTGTCAAACCAAAAGATGGTTTTGGTATTTTGGTGATGGCCGAATGTTATTGTTAGGGCCTTGATATTGTTTCTTTCTTATGTAGCCAAAAGAAGGGAGCACTAAGGATCTTTTAAGGTTCGATTCATCAAGGTAAGGAAGTGGTAGGTGTTCGGCCAAAGGCCACTTTTTTTTTTTGATGTTTAAGAGGTGAGGCCGAATTAATGTGGTGTTGTTTTTAGGATTTCGACAGTGTTGTAAGAGCAATCGGGATTCAAGTTGGATTGGTAAGCAATGTTGGTAAGATTCAAGAAGATTAAATACTTAGATTTATGGCTTGGAAGATTAACCTTCGATCCGATTAAGCATTTTGATGGAGGTGAACACCCGACCAAGGAGGGCAAGGGAAAGCCCTATCCCAAGTTCAAGAAAAGGGTGTCTCTTGCTGTTCGGGATTGGCCACCGGGGTGTGGGCCAAATACGAAAGCGCAGATTAGGCAATTGTCGTAGTCTCGCTTAGCGATAGTGTTGGGATCGAGAGTTTAGAACTTCAAGTGATTAGGTGCGTAATCATCACACTATTTCTTTGCTTACTTGCTTGCTAACGTTTATACATATGTATGATGTGAGGTAGCCGATCATAATGGCTTAAGAGGTAAATACCCATGTTTTGGTAATCGGATATCAGGTGAATAAGTTCGTGATGTTAAGTTATTATGATGTATATGTGTATGATGTGGTAATGATATGAAATGTATACTTATTTTATATGATGATTTGACATGAGGCCCTTACATACATTCATGGGAGTTAGGTTTGATCGAGGAAAGAAGGGTGTACACATTGATGTACGTGGTCTAATGTCAGCCTCGAGCTACATTAGCGCTTGATGAGTTGCTGTGTGCATCATCAAGGGAGATGTTAGCTAGGTGCCCATCTCGGCGGTTGATCGCTATGTGCATCACCGCAGACAGATTACTGTCGGGATCACTTATGTGATCGATGGCTCGCCACTGCCTTGTGCACCGTGTCCGCCAAGGTAAGAATTGTGGGATCACTTTCGCCAGATCGGTGGATTAGCCACTACCTTGAGCAGGAGTCCGCTAAGGTTGGAGTAATGGACGGACCTAGATTGGGTTGTGATGCATGATTGCATGAATGGTTCGTGGATTGTATGGATATGGACCAAACCCATACGTGTGGAAATATGTGTTATGGTTATGCACTGAGTCTGTGGACTCACCCAATTATTTTTTAACCATTTCGTGATGCGTAAAGTTGGACCAGATCGAGAGGACACAAGGTGGCCCATGCGTAAGAAGATGTTAAATTGTTTTAAGTGTTTTTTATATTAAGTATCATGTTTAATTATGGGTTGTAATAAGGGCCTTATTATTACTATTTTGGTATTATTTTGATTGTGGCTCTGATTAATTTGAACTACTATTTGAAAATGATTTTATTTTTAGCAATCTATTTATCCAATATATATAAGTTAATAAAATTTTAATTTGGACATCTTATAATGTCAAGTTTACTTATACTATTAAATAAACACTATTTTCAAAAGTTAGCAAATTTTTATGTTTAATGCTAAAGTCAAAAGATTTTCAACCGTCTTTCCGCAGTGACATAACCAGATCCGATCAGGGCTCGTGGTCGGGTTAGGGGGTGTTACAGCCTGAGTCGTTACGCTTGGGGAATGGTGGCAACGGAGTATGAACGATGCGTTCGATTCGAGAATGGGATAAGGAATGAGCTAAGGGTTCTGATCGCGCCACAACGAGAGAGAATTTTCGCGGTCCTAGTGGATAAAGTTAAAATAGCTGAGGAAGTGAAACGGGTGGAGAGACAAGAGAAGGATAAGGATCGGGGCAAGAGTAAGAGAAGTTTTGGACCCTCCAGAGCAACTAAAAATTTTTAGAAGAGGCCTAGAACTGATGGGCCAGCTCGTGCCCCATCGGGCCAGAGTTAAGCATGCTCTACATGTGGGAGAACCCATTATGGAGAGTGCAGAGTAAAAATCGGTGGATGTTTTAGGTGTGGATGCACAGAACATTTGATGAGGGACTGTCCTCAGATGGATCGTGGGCAGCCAACGGGTCGAGGTTCTGATCAGGCTAGGAGAGGTGATCAGCCTGGACCAAGGGGTAGAGGTACAGCTAGAGGAAGAAATGGACCTGGTCGGGGTCATGGAGCATCCGGTAGAGGTACATGTAATACAGATGCAAGGCAGTCGGGTTTAGTTTATGCGGCTCACCGAAGGGAGGACGGTGATGTACCGGATGTTATAACCGGTACATTTCTTATCGCTGATAACCCTTTTCTTGCTTTAATTGATATTGGGTCAACCCACTCCTACGCTTGCATGTTCAAGATTCGAGACTCTAAGTATAGATTATGAGATAACCACTAGGAAGATGACCGTGGTTAGTCCTCTCAGACAATCTAGGGTAGTGGACAAGTCGCTTAGAGAAGTACCTTTAGAGACTCAAGAGGTAGTGTATCCTTCTTAAAAGCTATTAAGATGGTTCTAAGGGATGTACCGCATTTCTAGCTTTCGTTAGTGCGTTGATGCTAAGGAGGTGATCAAGAATGAGGTTCAACAGTCAAGGATTTCGTGAATGTCTTTCGGAGGAATTACTGGGATTACCCTCGGGTCGCGAGGTGGAATTTGGAATAGACCTACTTTCGGGTACAGCTCTAGTATCTATTGCTCCTTATAGGATGGCGCCGAATGAGTTGGTAGAGCTCAAGGCTCAGTTTCAGGAACTATTAGATCGTGGGTTCATTCCACCGAGTGTGTCTCTATGGGGAGCGTCGGTCCTGTTCGTGAAAAAGAAGGACGGATCCATACGTATGTGCGTGGACTATCGTCAATTGAACAAGTTGACGATCAAAAATAAGTACCCATTACTAAGGATTGACGATCTGTTCGATCAGCTCAAAGGAGCTTTGGTCTTTTCTAAGATTGACCTACGGTCCAGATATCATCAATTAAGGGTTAAAGAATGAGACATTCATAAGACGATGTTTCAGACTCGGTACAGGCATTATGAGTTCTTGGTGATGTCGTTCGGGTTAACGAACGCACCAGCGGCCTTTATGGATATGATGAACCGTATGTTTCAGCCCTATCTTGATTGATTTTTCGTGGTGTTTATCGACGATATTCTGGTTGACTCTAGGTTGGAGGAGGACCATGACGAACATCTTCGCGTGGTGTTGTAAACTCTGAGGGAGAAGCAGTTGTTTGCAAAGTTCAGTAAGTGTGAGTTCTGACTGAAGGAAGTGACTTTCTTAGGACATGTGGTTTCGGCTGAGGGAATCAGGGTGGACCCTTTAAAGATAGAAGTCGTTGGATTGGAAACCACCAAAGTCTATGGCGAGGTTCTGAGTTTCTTAGGTTTAAGGTGGTATTATCGAAGGTTCATTGAAGGGTTTTCTAATAGCGGCTCCTCTAACTAAGTTGCCGAGGAAGGAGTATTGTTTATATGGACCGACAAGCGTCAAGAGAGCTTTGAGAAGTTGAAGCGAATCCTGACGGAAGCACCAGTATTAATTCAGCCAGAGGCAGGAAAGGAATTTATCGTCTACTGTAATGTGTCGCACACGGGTTTAGGGTGTGTGCTAATGCAAGAAGGAAAGGTGGTGGCGTATGCGTCTCGACAGTTAAGACTACATGAGTTGAACTACCCTACACATGACTTGGAGTTGGCAGCGATAGTGTTTGCCTTGAGGATTTGGAGACACTACTTATATGGGGAGAAGTCAGTAAATTATACTGACCATAAAAGTCTGAAATACCTTCTTACCCAGAAGGAGCTAAATTTGAGACAATGTAGGTGGATCGAGCTCTTGAAGGATTATTATTGTTCGATCGAATACCACCCTGGTAAGGCGAATGTGGTGGCAGATGCGTTAAGCCGTAAGGTAGTATCAGAACTAAGAGCTATGTTTGCTCATCTGAGTTTGTTCGACGACGGGAGTTTGTTGGCTGAGTTACAAGTAAAGCCAACATGGGTAAGTCAGGTTAAGGACAAACAGTTAGAAGATAAAGACCTGAGTGCTCGACTTTTGCAAGTGAGGGATGGTGGAATGGAGGACTATAGTTTGAACAAGGATGGAATTCTGTGTTATCGTGGGAAGATTTGCATGCCTACGGATGATGAGTTAAGACAGAGGATTCTTCGGGAATAGCATAGTAGCCCATATGCCATGCATCCTAGAGGAGTGAAGATGTACCGTGATTTGCGAGAGCAATTTTGGTGGCTGTGTCCCAAGAAAGAGGTAATGAAGTCGAGGAAAATGTTTGACGGTCGGTAGTCAAAGTCGAACACCAAGTTCCATCAGATTGTTACAACGGTGAAGATTCCCTAATGGAAATGGGAGAGAATCACGATGGATTTTGTTAGTGGGTTACCCTTACACCCACTAAGAAGGATTCGATTTGGGTGATTGTTGACCGATCGACTTAAGTCTGCTCACTTCATACCTGGGTTTAAGTGGACTTTTCACGAAAATTGGCTAAATTATATGTGGTCAGATTGTAAGATTGCATGGTGTCTGCGGTGTCAATCATATCGATAGGGACCTTAGGTTCACGCCACGATTTTGGAAGGCTCTTCATCAAGCAATGGGAACAAGGTTAGACTTAGTACCGCTTTTCACCAGAGACTCATGGTCATCCAGAGGGTCATTCAAATCTTGAAAGATATGCTAAGGGTTGCATCATCGACTTTAAAGGCGATTGGGAAGAGTATTTGCCCTTGGCGTAATTTGCATATAATAATAGTTATCAAGCTAGCATTCAGATGGTGCCTTATGAAGCGTTATATGGAAGGAGATGTTGTACTCCAACATGTTGGACGGATTTGGGTGAACGTAGGGTGTTAGGTCCACAATTAGTTTCGAAAACTGAGGAGAAAGTGAAGTTAATACGAGCTCGACTAAAAAAAGCATCGAATCGACAGAAGTCTTACGCAGATCTAAAGCAGAAAGAGGTGGAATTCGTGGTAGGTGATCAAGTCTACTTGAAGGTATCCCCGTGGAAAAAAATAATGAGGTTTGGTTGGAAGGGGAAGTTAAGTCCACGGTTTATTAGGCCTTATCGGGTACTAGAACGTGTAGGCCCAGTGGCTTATCGGTTGGAGTTGCCTTCAGAGTTGGAGCAGATATATGATGTGTTCCATGTCTCGATGCTAAAACGTTATCGATCTGACCTATCACACATAGTGCCGGTAGAAGAGATAGAAGTAAGACTAGATTTGTCTTTTGAAGAGGAACCAGTGCAAATTCTAGATCGAGATGTAAAAGTATTTTAAGGTCAAGTTTGAAGGAAAATATGTCAGAGCTATCTACATAGACTCTCAGAGAAAGGCGTTCCTGAATCTGGTGTAAGGAAATAAGTCGATAGCTGAGTATGAAGTGGAGTTTCTGTGGTTAAGCCGATATGCCAGAGGGATTGTAGCTACTGATTATGAGCGGTGTGTCAGATTTAAGGATGGGTAGCGAGATGAGCTGCGAGTGTTGATTGCACCACATCGAGAGAGGGACTTTGCAGTTTTAGTGGATAGAGCACGGATAGCTAAAGAAGTTAAGCGGACCGAGAGACAGAACCGAGACTGAGGTCAGAATAAGAATAAGAGGAGCTATGGGTCTTTAGGGTCATCCGAGAATTTCCAAAAGAAACCTAGAGTTGATGGGCCGCGAGGTCAGCAGGTCACTACGGGAGGACAATATCGTACTTGTGCTCAATGTGGAAAGATGCACCCGAGGGAATGTTGGAAGAAGACAGGGGGATGTTTTAAGTGTGGATCCAAGGATCGTAAGATTAGGGATTGTCCGATGGATACATATAGGAATCGCCCAGCAGGTTAGGGTTTTAATTAGGCTGGTAGAGGTGGACAGCAGCAGATGAGAGGTCGTGGTCCGAATGGCAGAGGTAATGGTTCTGGTAGAGGTCGCGAGACCCCGGGTAGAGGCGGTGGTAGCACTGAGGCGAGACAGCCAGGTCTGGTGTATGTGGTTCGTCGGAGGAAGATAGTGACGCACTTGATGGTATAACGGGTACGTTCCTTATTTTTGGGTTACCCTTTATCGCTAGTGAAGTATCTAGAACTTTGCATGTGAACTCTGAGACTGTACATAAGAAGATGACTACACTTAGTCCTTTAGGACAGACTGTAGTAGTAGATAAGCTCTTTAAGGAAGTGCCTTTAGAAGTGCAAGGGACGCAGTTTTTGGCTGACTTAATGGAGTTGCCATTCAGGGAATTTGACCTGATCTTAGGCATGGATTGGCTAGTGAAGTACCGTGCAAATGTGGATTGTCTTTGCTCAAAGGATGTCACTAAGAACTATTGATGATAAGGAAGTTATGGTGATGGGCGAGAGCGAAACTATTTATCAAATGTGGTATCCGCTCTTAAAGGCGCAGAAGATGGTAAGGAAGGGATGTGTAGCTTTTTGATGTTGGTTAGTGCCTTGCGAGTTAAGGAAGCAAGCTGTTGAAGGAGTCGGGACTGTAAGAGAATTCGTGGATGTTTTTTTAAGAACTTCGTGTTTGCCTCTGGATCGGGAGGTGGAATTTGGGATTGACTTATTGCCTGGTATGGCGCCAGTATCTATCGCTCCGTATAGAATGGCACCAAAGGAGTTGGTTGAGCTTACGGCTCAAATTCAAGAGTTGCTTGATCGTGGGTTCATCTGACCTAGTGTGTCTCCATGAGGAGCACCAGTCTTGTTCGTGAAGAAGAAGGACGAGACTATGCGTATGTCCATAAATTACTGACAGTTGAATAAGCTGACCATCAAGAACAAGTATCCTTTATCGAGGATCGACGACTTGTTCGATCAGCTTAAAGGAGCTGCAGCATTCTCAAAGATAGATCTAAGGTCGGGGTATCATCAGCTTAAGGTGAAGGAAGCGGATATCCATAAGACAGCTTTTCGAACAGGATATGGGCATTATGAGTTCTTGGTAATACCGTTCGGATTGACAAACATCCCAGCTGCGTTCATGGATATGATGAATCGTTTTCAACCCTACTTGGATGGAGTTAAATCGTGGTGTTCATAGATGACATCCTAGTGTATTCTAAGTCGGAGATAGAGCATGATGAGCATCTTGGATAGTGTTGCAAGTGTTAAGGAGAAGAAGCTTTATGCCAAATTCAGCAAGTGCAAATTTTGGTGAAGGAAGTTGAGTTCTTAGGGCATGTGGTGTCTGCGGAAGGGATAAGGGTGGATCTTCAGAAGATTGAGGCAGTGTTACATTGGAAACCACCTAAGTCTGTAGCTGACGTTCGCAATTTCTTGGGTTTAGCAGGCTACTACAAAAGGTTCGTCGAAGGATTCTCATCGATAACGGCACCTTTGACGAAGTTGTTGAGAAAGGAGGTACCTTTCGTGTGGGCAGATAAGCAGCAAGAAGCTTTAAGAAACTTAAGAGGGTTTTGACTGAAGCTCCGATTTTGATTCAGCCTGAGGCAGGGAAGGATTTCGTAGTGTATTATGATCGTCTCACACTTTGGATTGGGATGTGTTACGATGCAAGGCGGAAGGTGGTTGCGTGTCGTCTCGACAATTGAGGCCACACGAGGTTAACTATCCGACACATGACTTGGAGTTAGCGGTGTAGTCTTTGCTCTTAAGGTGTGGAGGCATTATCTCAGATGGAGAAAAGTCGGTGATCTACACGGACCACAAGAGTCTTAAGTATCTAGCGACTCAAAAGGAGCTAAATTTGAGGCAAACAAGATGGTTGGAGTTGTTGAAAGACTATGATTGTTCTATAGAGTATCACCCGCAAGGCGAATGTAGTGGCGGATGCCCTAAGTCGAAAGTGGTGTCGATCTAAGGCGATGTTCGCACATCTTAGTCTTTATGATGACGAAGCTTCTTGGCGTAATTACAAGTAAAGCCGACGTGGTTGAGTCAGGTGAAAGAAAGACAGTTGGTAGATGATGATTTAAGTGTTAAGCTACAGCAGGTGCAGAGTAAGGAGTTGAAAGATTATGGTATTAACAGCGATGGAGTATTATGTTTCAAGGGTAAGGTCTATATGCCAAAGGATAAGGACCTGAGGCAAAGGATTCTTCAGGAATCGCATGGTAGTCCTTATGCTATGCATCCTGGAGGGAGCAAGTTATATCGGGATTTGCGGGATCAGTTTTGGTGGCCTGGTCTTAAGCGGGAAGTTACAGAGTTTGTAGGGAAGTGCTTAACGTGTCAGCAAGTTAAGGCTGAACACCAAGTACCTTCGGGTTTGCTTCAGCCGATTAAGATTCCGCAGTGGAAGTGGGAGCGAATCACAATGGACTTTGTTCATTGGCTTCCCCTTACGCCTACTAAGAAAGACTCGGTATGGGTGATAGTGGATCGAGTGACGAAGTCTGCACATTTCATCCTAGTACGGGTTGATTACTCTTTACAGAAAATGGCGAAGTTGTATGTGGCAGAGATTGTAAGGTTGCATGGAGTGCCAGTGTCGATTATTTCGATTAGGGATCCGAGGTTTACGTCTCGATTTTGGAAAGTATTACATCAAGCTTTAAGCACCAAGTTGGACTTCAAGACGGTATTTCATCCTCGATCGACTACCACGATCTGAAGAGTAATCCAAGTATTAGAGGATATGTTAAGGATGTGATAGATTTCAGAGGAAGTCGGGAAGAGTTCTTACCTTTAGCGAAATTTATGTACAACAACAAGCTACCAAGCTAGTATTCGGATGGCACCGTATGAAGCACTATATGGATGTAAGTGTCGAGAGATTGTGGCGAAATCAAGAAAAGGTTAAGGTAATTCAATGCGGTTGAAGGAGGCATCGATAGGCAAAAGTCATCTGCGCAGACCTTAAGCGGAAGAATATAGAATTTGCTGTGGGGGATCAAGTGTTCCTAAAGGTTTCGCATTGGAAGAAGGTGATGAGATTTGGTCGCAAAGGAAAGTTAAGCCCCAGGTTTATAGGACCTTATCGGGTTTTGAAGCGGGTTGGACCAGTGGCATATCAGTTAGAGTTACCTTCGAAATTGAAGCAAATGCACGATATGTTCCATATTTCGATGTTATGTCGTTACCGATTGGATCCATCTCATGTAGTGCCAGTTGGGGAGGTGGAACTACGACCAGATTTGTCCTACGAGGAAGAGCCGATTAAGATTCTAGACCGGGATGTGAAGGTGTTACAGAGGAAATCAGTTCCTCTCGTCAAAGTGTTATGGCGTAATCATGGATCAAAAGAAGCTTCGTGGGAGTCGGAGGAAGCAATGCGACAACAATACCCTCACTTATTCTAGTCAGGTAATTTCGAGGTCGAAATTATTTTTAAGGAGGGTAGAATTGTAATATCCAAGATTTAGGGGTTATGAATTTTTTTCACTTGAATGCGTGCAGTGATATGTTGTGTGCAGATTGTATGTGTTTTGAGGACTTCGGGAATTTTAGAATGTAGGCGAACGCTTTAGAAAAATATTATATTTTTAGTCTTAAAAGGGGAGCTAAGCAAGATTGGCCTTAAGAAAAATTGGTATGAGGTTTTAATCACAACAAGTTAATTGGCAAAGTGGTGTTGGCGCATGGGTGAATGCATGAGGGAGAGGTTCGAATCCTTGGTTAGCAATTGGAAGGATTTTATTTTTTGTTCTCTTTCCTCTTGTGTCGGTCAAGCTCTATTTTTGGTATGGATGGATTTTCTTTCATTTTGGATAGTAGACTAAAGGAAAAGGCAAGTTATTAGTTAAGGTATGGAATCAAGGTGTTATGGAAGGATAAGGGACATAAGGCTTGATGAATGGGTGATGTTTTGAAATTTTTCATGGTCATTTTGACCATGAATGTCGGCATTTGATAGGTGGCTAGAGGATTGGCCAAATATTGTATGGGATTAGGGGGAGGATAGTTGGCCAAATTCTTAGCATTTTGTGCATCTTTTCCCTTTTCTCCAAAATCTTTCTCCTTAGCCGAATTTGTCATTGGCATTAGATGAATTTTTTTTTTTTGTTTTGCCTACCATCTTTGACCATATTGGTATCTCTTTTTCTTCTTTTCCTCTCAAGCTTTTCTTTCTTTTAGTCTAGAAATATTACTACTTTTGAAGGCATTTTTCTTTCATCCTTTTTCTTACTTGACCGAATGTGCACCATTATCAAAAACTTTTTCTTTGTTCAATTTCTTCCATAACCAAACCATTTAGCCTCTTTGATCATTTCTTCTTTTCTTTTACGCTTCCTTTCTCTTCTTTTCTTTCTATTTTGCTAAAGCCTAATCTATAACCTTGCTATTCTCTTCTAAAGTCGAAAGTTTCACTTCATTGACACCATTGAAACCGATTGCTTCTAAGCACCAAAACCTATCATCTTTCTCATTTGAATCTATTTCTGTACTTCATTTACCGAAATTTTTTTTGGAGGTTTTTGAACATTTGCGTTTTGGTCATTGTTTTTCGGTAAGGATCTCTTCTAGGCTAATCTCTTTTCCTTTATTTATCTTTGACTGTCGAAAATCAAGATTCTTATTCTCCTAGTTTCTTTCGCCGAATCTTGAAGGAAAGTTTCGGGGTTCCTTTGTAGCCGATGTTTAGGGGGAGATCATTCGGGATTTGAATAATCCAAGGTAAGGAGATAATGATATTCGGCCAAAGGCCATATCTTTTTAGTGATAATCGATTTCTCATATAGTGTTATGTAGGTACTGTCAACGTTGTAGGAAAAAGTCAAAAATCTTAAGTATTCTATCGTTCTTCGTGATTGCAAGGTGTGTAGCGTACACTAAATTTCTGATAGATTAATAGTGTTATTGATAAACATGTGTTAATAAGTAATATGAATGATTATGGCTTCGAGTACCATTCGGTGGTACAGTGTATTCAGGTACGTTATCCCTTAGCACTAGGTATAAACATTTAATATGAGACATATCCGATTTTGTTATGACTTTGGGGTAATGTACATGGCATGATATCTGCATAATATATATGTTGGATGGGCATATGGGTGATTTTGATAAAGGGGAAGTGTTCCGGTGGTTTTACCACATTATCCGGTGACTTATGTCACAATAATATGTATCCGGTGACTTCGGTCACGATATTATGTATCCGGTGACTTCGGTCACGATATTATGTATCCGGTGACTTCGGTCACGATATTATGTATCCGGTGACTTCGGTCACATATTATGATTTTCGGTGACTTTGTCACAATTATTTGGTGGCTATACCACGATTATAAGGGCGATGTGCAGTTGACTGCAGTGAGTGCCTTCGATGGTGTGTAGCGGATGGAGGGTCGATTTAGTAATCCCCACGGTGTGATTGGCAGGTACGGGTGGTGTGTAGCGGATAGATATCTAGGTGGGCTCGAGATTGCATTTCATTGTACATGTATATGTGATTTAATCCGTTATTATCTGATTTGCTATATTATGGGCTTATCGCTAAATGCCATTTAAATGGGCTTTATTGCTATGATCGATTGGGCTTTTAGTGTCTTTGTTACACATTGAGTCTCATGACTCACCCTTTTGTGGGATATCATTTTCGGTGATACACATGATTTGGACCGTCAACGAGGACTATGTGGTGGCCATTGCTCAACTCAAGATTTCAGCTTCCTTTTAATTAAACTTACTACATTTTCCATTTAATATTTTCGATTTTTTGGGCTATATTTTTGTAATAAGGCCGCTAGAAACCTGCTTTCATTTATACGTTTTAAATTTTATTCGCTAAGCTCAACTTCAACTAAATAATTAAATATTTTGATAATCACATTAAATTGTTTTGACACCTAAATACTTATGGTTTTTAACTTAATAATAAATTCTAAATTCAGCTTTTTCTTTTGTATTTTATAAAATCATAAAAATAATGTTTTGATAAGATACAAATTTTAAAAAAAACACAACACGATTTTCAACAAGAACATACTTCAAATCTATTCTCTTGCCACAAAATCACACGTTTTCCAAAATGAAAAAAATGAGTTTTTCTCAAGAAGCATGCTGAATTCGATCAAGGCTTGTGG
Source organism: Gossypium rotundifolium (assembly GCA_025506655.1). Lineage (NCBI taxonomy): Eukaryota > Viridiplantae > Streptophyta > Magnoliopsida > Malvales > Malvaceae > Gossypium > Gossypium rotundifolium. Next base: position 5,339,397 of record CP106730.1, on the reverse strand, counting down.
GCCGAGTTTGGGGTGTTTTAACTTGGTATCAGAGCCCAGTTTTAAACACTCGGCCTTGGGTTTTGAAGCCCACAACGTTTTCAAAATGAAGCCCAAATGACGTTTTGAAAATTTTTGGTTAAAATGGTTTTATGGAAGCATGGCACCCAATTTCTAGGCCAGGTCCGTCAGGTAAGTTCTTTTATTGATAAATTGATTTCAGTATGTTGATAGGCCTAGGAAACTGTAGAGACATGGACCCTAGGTATATGTGTGTACTTTTAAAGAAAAACCACTGAATAAATCTCTGTTGCATAAAACTTTCTTTAAACAAGAAGTGAAAAGACTTTAATGCATAAAATTTTCGTAAAAAAAATAGATAAGACGCGAAGTAGACATGAGTTCTAGGGGACGTGGTCGTTGTGGACACGGTAGAGGCAGAATGGCTGTGTCGAAACCAGTTAGATCTGGCCAGGGTTCCAAAAATGAGGCACCGCCACCGGCTGTAGGGGCAAAATTTCAAGAGCAAACTGGAGGAGATGACGATGTATCGCAGGCTATGCTGCGAGCTCTAGAGCGAGTAGCGGGAGCTAGTATGGGAAATGGGGCTCGAAAGTCAGTAGCTGAGAGACTTAGATCAAATGGAGCTGAAATTTTTAGGGGGGTATCTGAGGTAGCTCCAAATGTAGCGGAGTATTGGTTAGAGGCAGTCGAGAGGATCATGGACGATTTGGACTGCACTAGAAAGAGAAGCCGAAAGGTCTTTGTTTATTGCTTCGTGATGAGGCGTGCGGTGGTGGCTCCTTGTCAAGGAGAGTATCCTATGATTGAGTGGATTAGGGGTATTTTAAGGTCAAGTTTGAAGGAAAATATGTCGAGCTAGCTACATAGACTCTCGAGAAAGGCGTTCTTGAATCTGCAAGGAAATAAGTCGATAGTGAGTATGAAGCGAGTTTCGCGGTTAAGCCAATATGCCGGAGGGATTGTAGCTCACGATTCTGAAAGATGTGTCGATTTAAGGATGGGTTGCGAGATGAGTCATGCAGTGTTGATTGCACCGCATCGAGAGAGGACTTTGCGCTTTAGTGGATAGAGCACGAATAGTCAAGAAGTTAAATGCAGGCGAGAGACATAACCGGACCGAGGTCGAATAAGAATAAGAGGAGCTATGGGTCTTTAGGGTCATCCAGAAATTTCCAAAAGAAACCTAGAGTTGATGGGCATGAGGTCGGCGAGGTTGCTACGGGAGGACAATACCGTACTTGTGCTCAGTGTGGAAAGATGCACCCGGGAGAATGTTGGAAGAAGACAAGGGGATGTTTTAAGTGTGGATCCAAGGATTATATGATTAGGGATTGTCTGATGGATACAGATAGGAATCTCCCAGCAGGTCAGGGTTTTAATCAGTGGCAGGAGGTGGATGAGTGTATGAGGGTCGTGGTCCGAATGGCAGAGGTAATGGTTCTGGTAGAGGTCGCAGGACCCCGGGCAAAGGTGGTGGTAGCACTGAGGCGAGACAGCCAGGTCTGGTGTATGTGGTTCGTCAGAAGGAAGATAGTGATGCACTTGATGTTATAACGGGTACGTTCCTTATTTCTGGGTTGCCCTTTATTGCTTTGATAGATATAGGGTCAACTCATTCATATATTGCTAGTGAAGTATCTGGAACTCCGCATGTGAACTCGAAAGACTTTAGGAAGATGATCAGTAGTTAGTCCTTTAAGACGGTTGTAGTAGTAGATAAGCTCTTCGTGAAGTGCCTTTAGAAGTGCAAGGACATAGTTTTCACCGACTTAATAGAGTTGCCATTCGGGAATTTGACACGATCTTAGGCATGGATTGGCTAGTGAAGTACCGTGCAAATGTGGATTGTGTTTGTTAGCGGATGTCACTAAGAACTATTGACGATAAGGAAGTTGTGGTGATGGGCGAGACGGAACTATTTATCAAATGTGGTATCTGCTCTTAAGGCAGAGAAGATGGTAAGGAAGGGATGTGTAGCTTTTCTTATGTTGGTTAGTGCCTTGGAGGTTAAGGAAGTAACTATTGAAGGAGTCAGGACTGTAAGAGAATTCGTGGATGTTTTTTCAGAAGAACTTCTAGGTTTGCCTCCAGATCGGGAGGTGGAATTTGGGATTGACTTGTTGCTTGGTACGGCGCCAGTATCTATCGCTAGAATGGCACCAAAGGAGTTGGTTGAGCTTAAGGCTCAAATTCAAGAGTTGCTTGATCGTGGGTTTATCCGACCTAGTGTGTCTCCATGGGGAGCACCGGTCTTGTTCGTGAAGAAGGACGGGACTATGCGTATGTGCATAGATTACCGATAGTTGAATAAGCTGACCATCAAGAACAAGTATCCTTACCGAGGATCGACGACTTGTTCGATCGACAAAGGAGGCAAGCAGTATTCTCAAAGATAGATCTAAGGTCGGGTACCATCGCCTTAAGGTGAAGGAAGCGGACATCCATAAGAGACGACTTCTGAACAAGATATGGGCATTATGAGTTCTTGATAATGCCATTCGGATTAACTAACGCCTCACCGTGTTCATGGATATGATGAATCGGGTTTTCAACCCTACTTGGATCGATTCATCGTGGTGTTCATAGACGACATCCTAGTGTATACTAAGTCAAAGATAGAGAATGATGAGCATCTTCGGATAGTGTTGCAAGTGTTAAGGGAGAAGAAGCTTTATGCCAAATTCAGCAAGTGCGAATTTTGGCTGAAGAAAGTTGCGTTCTTAGGGCATGTGGTGTCTGCGGAAGGGATAAGGGTGGATCCTTGGAAGATTGAGGCAGTGTTAGATTGGAAACCACCTAAGTCTGTAGCTAGGGTTCGCAGTTTCTTGGGTTTAGAAGGCTACTATAGAAGGTTCGTCAAAATATTCTCATCGATAGCGGCACCTTTGACAAAGTTGTTGAGAAAGGAGATACCTTTCGTGTGGGCAGATAAGCAGCAAGAGAGCTTTGAGAAGCTTAAGAGGGTTTTGACCAAGTCTGATTTTGATTCACTGAGCGGGGAAGGATTCGTGGTGTATTGTGATGTGTCTCACACTAGATTGGGATGTGTTACGATGCAAGGCGGGAAGGCGGTTGCATATCGTCTCATAATTGAGGCCACACGAGGTTAACTATCCGATGCATGACTTAGAGTTAGCAATGTAGTCTTTGCTCTTAAGGTGTGGAGGCATTATACATGTCGAGAAAAGTCAATGATCTACACGGACCACAAGAGTCTTAAGTATCTACCGACTCGTAAGGAGTGAATTTGAGGCGTGAAGATGGGTGGAGTTGTTGAAAGACTATGATTGTTCTATAGAGTATCACCCGGCAAGACGAATGTAGTGGCAGATGCCCTAAGTTGGAAAGTGGTGTCAGATCTAAGGGCGATGTTCGCACATCTTAGTCTTTATGATGACGGAAGCTTGCTGGTAAAATTACAAGTAAAGCCGACGTGGTTGAGTCAGGTGAAAGAAAGAAAGCGGTTGGTAGATGATGATTTAAGTGCTAAACTACGGCAAGTCTGAGTGAGGAGTTGAAAGATTATGGTATTAATAAATGGAGTATTGTGTTTCAAGGGTAAGGTCTCAGATGTCAAGGATAAGGAGTCGAGGCAAAGGATTCTTCAGAATCGCATGGTAGTCCTTATGCTATGCATCCTGGATGGAGCAAGTTATATCGGGATTAGTTTTGGTGGCCTGGTCTTAAGCAGGAAGTTACGGAGTTTGTAGGGAAGTGCTTAACGTGTCAGCAAGTTAAGGCTAAACACCAAGTACCTTCGGGATTGCTTCAGCCGATTAAGATTCCACAATGGAAGTGGGAGCGAATCACAATGGACTTTGTCAGTGGGCTTCCCCTTACGCCTACTAAGAAAGACTCGGTATGGGTGATAGTGGATCGATTGACGAAGTCTACACATTTTATCCTAGTACGGGTTGATTACTCTTTACAGAAATTGGCGAAGTTGTATGTGGCAGAGATTGTAAGGTTGTATGGAGTTTCGGTGTGGATTATTTTGGATAGGGATCCGAGGTTTACGTCTCAATTTTGGAAAGCATTACATCAGGCTTTAGGCACCAAGTTGGACTTCAGTGCGGCATTTCATTCTCAGCCGGACGGCCAGTCTGAGCGAGTAATCCAAGTATTAGAGGATATGTTAAGGGGATGTGTGATAGATTTCAGAGGAAGCTGGGAAGAGTTCTTACCTTTAGCGGAATTTGTGTACAATAATAGTTACGGTGCCGATTCGGATGGCACCGTATGAAGCACTATATGGATAGAAGTGTCGCACTCCTACATGTTGGACAGAATTAGGGGAACGTCCGGTTTTGGGTCCAGCGATTGTGGCAGAATCTGAAGAAAAGGTTAAGGTAATTTGGGCGCGGTTGAAGGAGGCATCTGATAGGCAAAAGTCATACGCAGACCTTAAGCGGAAGAATATAGAGTTTGCTGTGGGGGATCAAGTGTTCCTAAAGGTTTCGCATTGGAAGAAGGTTATGAGATTTGGTTGCAAAGGAAAGTTAAGCCCTAGGTTTATAGGACCTTATCGGGTTTTGAAGCGGGTTGGACCAGTGGTATCAGTTAGAGTTACCTTCGGAGTTGAAGCAAATGCACGATGTGTTCCATGTTTCGATGTTACGTCATTACCGATTGGATCCATCTCATGTAGTGCCACTTGATGAGGTGGAACTACAACCAGATTTGTCTTATGAGGAAGAGCCGATTCAGATTCTAGAAAGGGATGTGAAGGTGTTACGAGGAAACAGTTCCTCTCACAAAGTGTTATGGCGTAATCATGGATCTAAGAAGCTTCGTGGGAGCCGGAGGAAGCAATGCGACAACAATACCCTCACTTATTCTAGTCGTAATTTTGAGGTCGAAATTATTTTAAGGAGGTAGAACTGTAAAATCCAAGATTTAGGGTTATGAATTTTTTCGCTTGAATACGCATGGTGATAGGTTGTGTCTTGATTGTATGTGTTTTGAGGACTTGGAATTTTAGAATGTAGGAGAATGCTTTAGAAAAATATTAGATTTTTAGTCCGAAAAGGGGAGCTAAGAAAGATTGGCCTCAAGAAAAATTGGTATGAGATTTTAATCACAACAAGTCAATTGGCAAAGTGGTGTTGGAGCATGGGTGAATGCATGAGGGGAGAGGTTCGAATCCCTTGGTTAGCAATTGGAAGGATTTTTATTTTTTTGCTCTCTTTCCTATTGTGTCGGTCAAGCTCTATTTTTGCTATGGATGGATTTTCTTTCATTTTTGGATAGCAGATTAAAGGAAAAAGGCAAGTTATTAGTTAAGGTATGGAATCAAGGTGTTATGGAAGGATAATGGGACATAAGGCTTGATGAATGGGTGATGTTTTGAAATTTTTCATGGTCATTTTGACCATGAATGTGGATAACATAGGTGGCTAGGGGATTGGCGAATATTGTATGGGATTAGGGGAGGATAATTGGCCAAATTCTTAGCATTTTGTGCATCTTTTTCCTTTTCGCAAAACCTTTCTCCTTAGTTAATTTGTCATTGGCATTAGGTGAAAATTTTGTTTTGTTTTGGCTACCATCTTTGACCATATTGGTATATCTTTTCTTCTTTTCCTCTCAAGCTTCTCTTTCTTTTTGGTACCGAAATATTACTACTTTTGAAGGCATTTTTCTTCCATTCTTTTTCTTACTTGACCAAATGTGCACTATTATCAAAAACTTTTTCTTTGTTCAATTTCTTCCATAACTGAAACCATTTAGCCTCTTTGATCATTTCTTCTTTTCTTTCTATTTTGTTAAAGTCGAATCTATAACCTTGCTATTCTCTTCTAAAGCCGAAAGTTTCACTTCATTGACACCATTGAAACCGATTGCTTCTAAGCACCAAAAACCTATCATCTTTCTCATTTCAATTTATTTCTGTACTTCATCTACCGAAATTTTTTTTGGAGGTTTTTGACCATTTGCGTTTTGGTCATTCTTTTTCGATAAGGATCTCTTCTAGGCTAATCTCTTTTCCTTTATTTATCTTTGACTGTCAAAAATCAAGATTCTAATTCTCCTAGTTTCTTTGGCCAAATCTTGAAGGAAAGTTTTGGGGTTCCTTTGTAGCCGACGTTTAGGGGGAGGTCATTCAGGATTTGAATAATCCAAGGTAAGGAGATAATGATATTCGGCCAAAGGCCATATCTTTTTTGTGATAATCGATTTCTCATATAGTGTTATGTAGGTATTGTCGACGTTGTAGGCAAAAGTCAAAAATCTTAAGTATTCTATCGTTCTTCGTGATTACAAGGTGTGTAGCCTACACTAAATTTCTGATAGATTAATAGTGTTATTGATAAACATGTGTTAATAAGTATTATGAATGATTATGGCTTCGGGTACCATTCGGTGGTACAGTGTATTCAGGTACATTATCCCTTAGCACTAGGTATAAACATTTAATATGAGACATATCCGATTTTGTTATGACTTTGGGGTAATGTGCATGGCATCATATCTGCATAATATATATGTTGCATGGGCATATGGGTGATTTTGATAAAGGGGAAGCGTTCCGGTGGTTTTACCACATTATCCGGTGACTTATGTCACAATAATATGTATCCGGTGACTTGGTCATGATATTATGTATCCGTGACTTGGTCACATATTATGATTCGGTGACTTTGTCACAATTATTTGGTGGCTATGCCACGATTATAAGGCGATGTGCGCTTGACTGCAATGAACGCCTTTGATGGTGTGTAGTGGATGGAGGGTCGATTTAGTAATCCCCACGGTGTGATTGGCAGGTACGGGTGGTGTGTAGCGGATGGATATCTAGGTGGGCTCGGGATTGCATTTCATTGTATATGTATATGTGATTTAATCCGTTATTATCTGATTTGCTATATTATGGGCTTATGGCTAAATGCCATTTAAATGGGCTTTATTGCTATGATCGATTGGGCTTTAGTGTACTGTTACACATTGAGTCTGTTGACTCACCCTTTTTGTGGGATATCATTTTCAGGTGATACACAGTGATTTGGACCGAGTCAGCGAGGACTACGTGGTCGCCATTGCTCAACTCAGTATTTCGGTTTCCTTTTTAATTAAACTTACTACATTTTCCATTTAATATTTTCGGATTTATTTTTGGGCTATGTTTTTGTAATAAGGCCTCTATAAACTGCTTTCATTTATCGCTTTTAAATTTTTATTCGCTAAGCTCAACTTCAACGAAATAATTAAATATTTTCGATGATCACATTAAATTGTTTTGACACCTAAATACTTATGGTTTTTACTTATTAATAAATTCTAAATTCGGTTTTCTTTTGTATTTTATAAAATCATAAAATAATGTTTTGATAAGATACAAACTTTAAAAAAAAAAACACAACACGATTTTTAACAAGAACATACTTCAAATCTATTCTCTTGCCACAAAATCATACGTTTTCCAAAACAAAAAAAACGAGTTTTTCTCAAGAAGCATGCTAAATCCGGTCAAGGCTTGTGGGCCGGGTTTGGGGTGTTTCAACTTGGTATCAGAGCCCAGTTTTAAACACTCGACCTTGGGTTTTGAAGCCCACAACGTTTTCAAAATGAAGCCCAAATGACTTTTTGAAAATTTTTGGTTAAAATGGTTTTATGGAAGCATGGCACCCAATTTCTCGGCCAGGTCCGTCAGGTAAGTTCTTTTATTGATAAATTGATTTCAGTATGTTGATAGGCCTAGGAAACTGTAGAGACATGGACCCTAGGTATATGTGTGTACTTTTACAGAAAAACCACTGAATAAATCTCTATTGCATAAAACTTTCTTTAAACAAGAAGTGAAAAGACTTTAATGCATAAAATTTTCGTAAAAAAATTGATAAGATGCGGTAGACATGAGTTCTAGGGGCGTGGTCGTTGTGGGCGCGATAGAGGCGTAATGGTCGTGTCGAAACCGATTAGATCTCGCCGTGGTTCGAAAATGAGGCACCGCCACCGGCTGTAGGAGTAGAATTTCAAGAGCAAACTGGAGGAGATGACGCTGTATCACAGGCTATGCTGCGAGTTCTAGAGCAAGTAGCGGGAGCTAGTATGGGAAATGGGGCTCGAAAGTTAGTAGCTGAGAGACTTAGATCAAATGGAGCTGAAATTTTTAGGGGAGTATCTGGGGTAGCTCCGAATGTAGCGGAGTATTGGTTAGAGGCAGTCGAGAGGATCATGGACGATTTGGGTACCGCTGACCAAGAGAAGTCGAAAGGTCTTGTTTCTCCGCTTTGTGACGAGGCGCATTTGGTGGCTCACCGTCAAGGAGAGTATCCCTGCAGATCGAGTGGATTGGGGGTATTTTAAGGTCAAGTTTGAAGGAAAATATGTCGGAGCTAGCTACATAGACTCTGAGAGAAAGGCGTTCCTGAATCTGGTGCAAGGAAATAAGTCGATAGCTGAGTATGAAGCAGAGTTTCTGCGGTTAAGCCGATATGCCAGAGGGATTGTAGCTACTGATTACGAGCGGTGTGTCAGATTTGAGGATGGGTTGCGAGATGAGCTACGAGTGTTGATTGCACCTAATCGAGAGAGGGACTTTGCAGTTTTAGTGGATAGAGCATGGATAGCTGAAGAAGTTAAGCGGACCGAGAGACAGAATCAGGACCGAGGTCAGAATAAGAATAAGAGGAGCTATAGGTCTTTAGGGTCATCTGGGAATTTCCAAAAGAAACCTAGAGTTGATGGGCCGCGAGGTCAGCAGGTTGCTACAGGAGGACAATACCGTACTTATGCTCAGTGTGGAAAGATGCACCCGGAAGAATGTTGGAAGAAGACAGGGTGATGTTTTAAGTGTGGATCCTAGGATCATATGATTAGGGATTGTCTGATGGATACAGATAGGAATCGCCCAGCGGGTCAGGGTTTTAATCAGGCTAGCAGAGGTGGACAACAGCAGATGAGGGGTCATGGTCCGAATGGTAGAGGTAATGGTTCTGGTAGAGGTCGCGGGACCCCAGGCAGAGGCGGTGGTAGCACTGAGGCGAGACAGCCAGGTCTGGTGTATGTGGTTCGTCGGAAGGAAGATAATGACGCACCTGATGTTATAATGGGTACGTTCCTTATTTCTAGGTTGCCCTTTATTTCTTTGATAGATATAGGGTCAACTCATTCATATATCGCTAGTGAAGTATCTGGAACTCTGCATGTGAACTCTGAGACTGTACCTAGAAAGATGACTGTACTTAGTCCTTTAGGACAGACTGTAGTAGTAGATAAGCTCTTTAAGGAAGTGCCTTTAGAAGTGCAAGGGACGCAGTTTCTGGCTGACTTAATAGAGTTACCATTTGGGGAACTTGACCTGATCTTAGGCATGGATTGGCTAGTGAAGTACCGTGCAAATGTGGATTGTGCTGTTAAGCAGATGTCACTAAGAACTATTGACGATAAGGAAGTTGTAGTGATGGGTGAGAGACGGAACTATTTATCAAATGTGGTATCTACTCTTAAGGCAGAGAAGATGGTAAGGAAGGGATGTGTAGCTTTTCTGATGTTGGTTAGTGCCTTGGAGGTTAAGGAAGCAACTGTTGAAGGAGTCAGGACTGTAAGAGAATTCGTGGATGTTTTTTCGGAAGAACTTCCAGGTTTGCCTCCAGATCGGGAGGTGGAATTTGGGATTGACTTGTTGTCTGGTACGGCGCCAGTATCTATCACTCCGTATACAATGGCACCAAAGGAGTTGGTTGAGCTTAAGGCTCAAATTCAAGAGTTGCTTGATCGTGGGTTTATCTGACCTAGTGTGTCTCCATGGGGAGCACCAGTCTTGTTCGTGAAGAAGAAGGACAGGACTATGTGTATGTGCATAGATTACCGGCAGTTGAATAAGCTGACCATCAAGAACAAGTATCCTTTGTCGAGGATTGACGACTTGTTCGATCAGCTTAAAGGAGCTGCGGTATTCTCAAAGATAGATCTAAGGTCGGGGTATCATCAACTTAAGGTGAAGGAAGCGGATATCCATAAGACAACTTTTCGAATAAGATATGGGCATTATGACTTCTTGGTAATGCCGTTCAGATTGACGAATGCCCTAGCTGGGTTCATGGATATGATGAATCGAGTTTTTCAACCCTACTTGGATCAGTTCATCGTGGTGTTCATAGATGACATCCTAGTGTATTCTAAGTCAGAGATAGAGCATAATGAGCATCTTCGGATAGTGTTGCAAGTGTTAAGGGAGAAGAAGCTTTATGCTAAATTCAGCAAGTGCAAATTTTGGCTGAAGGAAATTGCGTTCTTAGGGCATGTGGTGTCTGCGGAAGGGATAAGGGTGGATCCTCGGAAGATTGAGGCAGTGTTAGATTGGAAACCACCTAAGTCTCAGAAATGAGGTTCACGATTTCTTGGGTTTAGCGGGCTACTCTGTAAGGTTCGTCGAAAGATTCTCATCGATAGCGGCACCTTTGACGAAGTTGTTGAGAAAGGAGGTACCTTTCGTGTGGGCAGATAAGCAGCAAGAGAGCTTTGAGAAGCTTAAGAGGGTTTTGACTGAAGCTCCGATTTTGATTCATCCTGAGGCAGGGAAGGATTTCGTGGTGTATTGTGATGTGTCTCACACTAGATTGGGATGTGTTCTGATGCAAGGCGGGAAGGTGGTTGCATATGCGTCTTGACAATTGAGGCCACACGAGGTTAACTATTCGACGCATGACTTGGAGTTAGCGGTAGTCTTTGCTCTTAAGGTGTGGAGGCATTATCTCATGACGAGAAAAGTCGGATCTACACGGACCACAAGAGTCTTAAGTATCTGGCGACTCGTAAGCGCCTAAATTTGAGGCGGCAAGATGGGTGGAGTTGTTGAAAGACTATGATTGTTCTATAGAGTATCACCCGTGCAAGGCGAATGTAGTGGCGTATGTCCTAAGTCGAAAAGTGGTGTCGAATCTAAGGCGATGTTCGCACATCTTAGTCTTTATGATGACTAAGCTTTGGCGAATTATGAGTAAAGCCAACGTGGTTGAGTCGTGAAAGAAAGAGGCAAATGGTGGATGATGATTTAAGTGTTAAGCTACGGCAGTGAGTGAGGAGTTGAAAGATTATGGTATTAACAAATGATGGAGTATTGTGTTTCAAGGGTAAGGTCTCAGATGTCAAGGATAAGGAGCTGAGGTAAAGGATTCTTCAGGAATCGTATTGTAGTCCTTATGCTATGCACCCTGGAGGGAGCAAGTTATACCGGGATTTACGAGATCAGTTTCGGTGGCCTAGTCTTAAGCGGGAAGTTACGGAATTTGTAGGGAAGTGCTTAACGTGTCAACATGTTAAGACCGAACACCAAGTACCTTCGGATTGCTTGGTACCATTAAGATTCTCAGTGGGAAGTGGGAGTGAATCACCATGGATTTTGTTAGTGGGCTTCCCTCACGCCTACTAAGAAAGACTCGGTATGGGTGATAGTGGATCGATTGACTAAGTCCGCACATTTCATCCCAAGACGGGTTGATTACTCTTACGTAAATTGGCGGTTGTATGTGGCGTAGATTGTAAGGTTGCATGGAGGCCGGTGTCGATTATTTCGGATAGGGATCTGAGGTTTACGTCTCGATTTTGGAAAGCATTACATCAGGCTTTAGGCACCAAGTTGGACTTCAGTACGGCATTTCATCCTCAGTCGGACGGCCAATCTGAGCGAGTAATCCAAGTATTAGAGGATATGTTAAGGGGATGTGTGATAGATTTCAGAGGAAGCTGGGAAGAGTTCTTACCTTTAGCGAATTTATGTACAACAACAGCTTACCAAGCCGAGATTCGGATGGCACCATATGAAGCACTATATGGACGGAAGTGTCGCACTCCTACATGTTGGACTGAATTAGGGGAACATCAGGTTTTGGGTCCAGAGATTGTGGCGTAATCAAGAAAAGGTTAAGGTAATTGGTAGCGGTTGAAGGAGGCATCGATAGGCAAAAGTCATCTGTGACCATAAGTGGAAGAATATAGAGTTTGCGTGGGGGATCAAGTGTTCCAAAGGTTTCAGATTGGAAGAATGTGATGAGATTTGGTGCAAAGGAAAGTTAAGCCCAGTGTTTATAGGACCTTATCGGGTTTTGAAGCGGGTTGGACCAATGGTATATCAGTTAGAGTTACCTTCGGAGTTGAAGCAAATGCACGATGTGTTCCATGTTTTGATGTTACGTCGTTACCGATTGGATCCATCTCATGTAGTGCCAGTTGAGGAGGTGGAACTACGACCAGATTTGTCCTACGAGGAAGAGCCGATTCAGATTCTAGAACGGGATGTGAAGGTATTACGGAGGAAATCAGTTCCTCTCGTCAAAGTGTTATGGCGTAATCATGGATCAGAAGAAGCTTCGTGGGAGCCGGAGGAAGCAATGCGACAACAATACCCTCACTTATTCTAGTCAGGTAATTTCGAGGTCGAAATTATTTTTAAGGAGGGTAGAACTGTAATATTCAAGATTTAGGGGTTATGAATTTTTTTCACTTGAATGCGTGCAGTGATATGTTGTGTGCTGATTGTATGTGTTTTGAGGACTTCAGGAATTTTAGAATGTAGGAGAATGCTTTAGAAAAATATTAGATTTTTAGTCTTAAAAGGGGAGTTAAGCATGATTGGCCTTAGGAAAAATTGGTATAAGGCTTTAATCACAACAAGTCAATTGGCAAAGTGGTGTTGGCACATGGGTGAATGCATGAGGGGAGAGGTTCGAATCCCTTGGTTAGCAATTGGAAGGATTTTTATTTTTTTGTTCTCTTTCCTATTGTGTCGGTCAAGCTCTATTTTTGGTATGGATGGATTTTCTTTCATTTTTGGATAGTAGACTAAAGGAAAAAGGCAAGTTATTAGTTAAGGTATGGAAACAAGGTGTTATGGAAGGATAAGGGACATAAGGCTTGATGAATGGGTGATGTTTTGAAATTTTCATGGTCATTTTGACCATGAATGTGGACTAACATAGGTGGCTAGGGGGATTGGCCGAATATTGTATGGGATTAGGGGGAGGATAGTTGGCCAAATTCTTAGCATTTTGTGCATCTTTTCCCTTTTCTCCAAAATCTTTCTCCTTAGCTGAATTTGTCATTGGCATTAGGTGAAAATGTTGTTTTGTTTTGGCTACCATCTTTGACCATATTGGTATCTCTTTCTCTTCTTTTCCTCTCAAGCTTTTCTTTCTTTTTGGTACCAAATATTACTACTTTTGAAGGCATTTTTCTTTCATTCTTTTCTTACTTGACCGAATGTGCACCATTATCAAAACTTTTTCTTTGTTCAATTTCTTCCATAACCAAAACCATTTAGCCTCTTTGATCATTTCTTCTTTTCTTTTACTTTTCCTTTCTCTTCTTTTCTTTCTACTTTATTAAAGCCGAATCTATAACCTTGCTATTCTCTTCTAAAGCCAAAAGTTTCACTTCATTGATACCATTGAATTCGATTGCTTCTAAGCACCAAAAACCTATCATCTTTCTCATTTGAATCTATTTCTCTACTTCATCTGCTGAATTTTTTTTTTTGGAGGTTTTTGACCATTTGCGTTTTGGTCATTCTTTTTCGGTAAGGATCTCTTCTAGGCTAATCTCTTTTCCTTTATTTATCTTTGACTGTCGAAAATCAAGATTCTAATTCTCCTAGTTTCTTTGGCTGAATCTTGAAGGAAAGTTTTGGGGTTCCTTTGTAGCCGACGTTTAGGGGGAGATCATTCGGGATTTGAATAATCCAAGCTAAGGAGGTAATGATATTCGGCCAAAGGCCATAACTTTTTAGTGATAATCGATTTCTTATATAGTGTTATGTAGGTACTGTCAACGTTGTAGGAAAAAGTCAGAAATCTTAAGTATTCTATCGTTCTTCGTGATTACAAGGTGTGTAGCCTACACTAAATTGCTGATAGATTAATAGTGTTATTGATAAACATGTGTTAATAAGTAATATGAATGATTATGGCTTCGGGTACCATTCGGTGGTACAGTGTATTCAGGTACATTATCCCTTAGCACTAGGTATAAACATTTAATATGAGACATATCCGATTTTGTTATGACTTTGGGGTAATGTACATGGCATGATATCTGCATAATATATATGCTGCATGGGCATATGGGTGATTTTGATAAAGGGGAAGTGTTCCGGTGGTTTTACCACATTATCCGGTGACTTATGTCACAATAATATGTATCGGTGACTTCGGTCATGATATTATGTATCCGGTGACTTCGGTCACATATTATGATTTTCGGTGACTTTGTCACAATTATTTGTGGCTATGCCACGATTATAGGATGATGTGCGCTTGATCGCAAAGAATCGCTTTTGATGGTGTGTAGCGGATGGAGGGTCGATTTAGTAATCCCTACGGTGTGATTGGCGATGCATGTGGTGTGTAGCGGATGGATATCTAGGTGGGCTCGGGATTGTATTTCATTGTATATGTATATGTGATTTAATCCAAAGATTATCGATTTGCTATATTATGGGCTTATGGCTAAATGCCATTTAAATGGGCTTTATTGCTATGATCGATTGGGCTTTTAGTGTATTGTTACACATTGAGTCTGCATGACTCACCCTTTTGTAGGATATCATTTTCAGGTGATACACAGTGATTTGGACCGAGTCAGCGAGGACTATGTGGTGGCCATTGCTCAACTCAGTATTTCGGTTTCCTTTTTAACTAAAATTACTACATTTTCCATTTAATATTTTCGGATTTATTTTTGGGCTATGTTTTTGTAATAAGGCCGCTATAAACGGTTTCATTTATACGCTTTTAAATTTTTATTCGCTAAGCTCAACTTCAACGAAATAATTAAATATTTTCGATAATCACATTAAATTGTTTTGACACCTAAATACTTATGGTTTTAACTTAATAGTAAATTCTAAATTTGGTTTTTCTTTTGTATTTTATAAAATCATAAAAATAATGTTTTGATAAGATACAAACTTTAAAAAAAACACAACACGATTTTCAACAAGAACATACTTCAAATCTATTCTCTTGCCACAAAATCACACGTTTTCGAAAATGACAAAAATGAGTTTTTCTCAAGAAGCATGCTGAATCCGGTCAAGGCTTGTGGGCCGGGTTTGGGGTGTTTCACTTGTGGCCCAGAAGGGAATGATGCCATAAGAAAAGAGGGGGCTTGGCGTCAAAAGGCAAGGGGAAGAGGCCCAATTTGTGGTCACCCGAAGCCCAAGTTTTGGGGCCAAATTTGGCAATCGAGAAGGGAAGGGGTTGACGGCAATTAGGCTTCTTTTAGGAGTTTTTTATCTTTTATTTAAGTGATAAAAGATGATAATTAAAGAGGAAGAGTTGGCTTTAGTGTGGGTTCTCCTAAAGGTAAGATAAGGATTGAGTTATCATGAGATTTAAAGATTATCAAAAGAAGAGGAGAGTTGGTCAAACTCAACTACAGAGGGGAAATCGGTTTAGTATAGGCTAGCTGAAATTTCGCTAACCATTCTCTCCATCTTTTCTTTCTCTTTGCCGAAATCTACACTCAATTCTCTCCAAGTTTTCTTTCTTTCCTTTTTTCCTGAAAACACATCATAGCTGAAACTCCTTAAGTCTTTCTCCTCTCCTCAAAACCCTTCCGAAAGCCGAATGCTCTTGGTGCACATCTTCTTCCTCTATAGCCAATCATTAGGTGAGATCTCTGCTTCCGAAGGTGCACCGTAACTTAGAATACTCTTTTGTAATCCGGTGAGTTTGAGATTTTGTTCTATTTGATTTCACTCTTTCTTTTCCTAAGATCTAACCTGAATCATGTATAGTAATGACTATCAATTTTCCACTTTGCCCATAAAAGTCGAATCCTTTCTTGCTAAGATCCATAGTGTCGAATTGTGAAAAGCTGAAGGTAGGTGGCCAAGGGTAGGTTCTAGAATGGCTACTTTTCTGTTCTTTTGTTTTCGACCGAATGGCATAAAGTGTTAGATGGCTTTCAATCATTGGTTTGGTTAATTACTTTTGGTGATGGCCGAATGTAGGAAGGGAGGTGACGAATTCTCAATGACAATCGGGATTTAATTAATTAGGTAAGAATTCGATTTAAGAGTTATAGTTGTCAAGTAATTAGATCTCATCATTTAAATGATTTAGTGATTAAGGATGGACTCGAATAATAGTCAGGCAGAAAAGGTTGGATCTGTACAACCAACACCCAAATACAAGAAGCGACCTATTTCGGTGGTCGAGATTAGCCATTGGGGTGTGGTATGACATCAAGTCGATCGAGGACCGATAGTGGTGGTCTCAAGTGATAGTAGCGTGACGCGAGAAAGCATTAGTACGAAAATCGTGTGTAATACTTCCCAACCGACTAGATCGATTAATTATATATATGTTCATAAGTTGTATATGTTAAAAGTCGAAATCTCAGATTTAAACAATGGACCTCGTGTTAGTAAATAATCGATTATATGTTATAAGTAAATTATTGTACATGTTTTTAAATTATTGTACATGTTTTCTTGGGTTGGGTGATGAAAGGAGGAAGTATATGTATATGTATATGTGTAGCGGTTTTTACTTGTGATTTATCGTATGCGCTAATGCCGTGATCACATTATAAGGGCTTCGGCCAATATATGTTGATGAGCAGCATGACTACCATCTTGGCGTGTAGCGGTGTGGGTTGATTGTAGAAATCCACAATGGTGTGTTGGTTGGTACGGGGGCGTGTAGCGGATGGAAACCTAGGCAATTGGGTTGGGCTTTGCATACTACTTGTTATCCATGTAAATGAAATTGTTGTTATGTTCTATGAGGCCCAAATCTAGTGGTGCATGAGGGTTGCACACTGGTTCCCGCGACTCACCCAAATTAACCTAACCTTTCAGGTGACAATTAGTGCAACGGACCGGGCCGAAGTGGAGCGCAAGGTGGCCATGCAAATGAATGTGGATCCGGTGAAAAGTTCCCCACATTAGTTTTTTTTAAGTATTTTATGTTATGGATTTGAACTACGTTGTAATAAGGCCATGGGCCATTAGTTTACATTTTAGTTTTATTATGGGCCTTTATTATTTATTTTTATTTATTTTAAAACTAAGGCATGTAATGAAGTTTTGGGCTTTTGATTATTAAGGCACATTTACAAAATTCTCATTTGGGCTTTACATTAAACACGATTGTTTTACTGAAAATTTTCTTAGTGACATACCATATACTCGGTTGTAGTGTTTGGACCGGGTTTAGGGTGTTACATCAAATCCGCTCTCAAGTAAAAAAATTTCAAGGATGAAATTTCCTAAAGGCGGATAGTTGTAACAACCCATTTTTCAGTGGTACCGAAAATGGCTATTTTTTTTATATGATAAATTTGCTAATTGAGCAGTTAGTTAAAGTACAAGTGGTTTGACCCTAAAGTCAGTGGTTTTAGAAAATGAGGTACAAGGACTAAATTGTAAAAACTGTCAAAGTTTGTAAAAGTTACCATTGATGTATTCTTGAAGCTTTGTGGTTATTTGGTTAGATTCAAGCTTAGATATGAAAAATGACTAGTTTATAAAGTAAAAGTTGTTAGTTTTGAACTTAGGGACTAAAGTGTAATAATTTTGAATTAAACATGAAATTTCCATAAACATAGGTTTTAATGGACTTTATAATGATGGAATTGAGATCGATTTCAAAATCAAAGCACAAATTTGAAAGTTATGGCATATTTGGTTTTAGGGACTAAATTAAAATAAATGCAAAACTTGAGGAATTATTCGATAGATGAAATTGAATTGTCTCATAATTGTATTATGTTGTTAAACGATGTTTGGAATAGATGATTGAATTAAATGATGGTTTAGATCGAGATTTACAACAACTGGAGGATATACAAGGAAAAGGGAAAACTACTGAATAGTCCCTAACACCTAAACCGTTATTTTTTTGCCAGGTAAGTGTCGAAACTTTTTTTTTTGAAAAAAATAGGGTCAACTTTTAAAACGAAAATGGAGTCGCCACCAATCTTTTTTTTTTTTTTGACGTGTGATCAGATCACCTTAAGATTGATCATTAAAACATTTTGATTTATTAAACAATGATTTTTTGGCCTACAAAATTTGAGAAAACGTGTTCGGGAGTCAGTTACGTACGAGGAAGGATTAGCACCCTCGTAATGCCTAAAATTGGTACCTAATTGATTAATTAGCGTCTTAATGTCAAAATTTTGAAAAGATTTTAAAATACGATCCTCTTTATTTAAAAGAAAACTTGATTAAATTAAATTGGATGCTAAGACCCTCTTATTTCGAAGAAGTAAAATGTCACGCCCAGTGAGTTAGGATACGACATTTTAAATCCTCGAAACTAAGCTTGTCTTTTGACTTTTAAAACTTATGCATTTAAGTTTAAGAATGATATTCGGTTATTTGTGTCAAATGAAAAATCAAAATTCAGTAAGTTAAGGCACGATTTTTCAAAATTCCCAATATAGAATATTACCATTATTTTTAGAAATCTTTACCTCGAGATAACAAAATGTCACGTCTAGTGAGTTAGGACACAACATTTTTGAATTCCTGAGAATAAGCTTTTATTTAACTTATATGCTTTGATTTAAAAAGGATAATTGGTTCTTTAGACTCAATGAGAAAAATCGAAACCTAGTAAGTTAGGGTACGGTTTCTCGAAGCTCCCAAATTCTGAGTATTGCTTCATTGTGAAAACATTTTGAACCAGAATGTAGCAATAAAATGAAATGCATTTTTATTTAATACGATGGTTTATGAATAAAATCATTACACCAATAAATTACAAGATACAAATGCTAAAAGGAACACTTCGAGAAAATTACACGACACACTAATCTCCAACGCTAATACAAACAATCAAAAGAAAGTATTATAACATAAAATAGCTAATAACACCAACAATGCAATGACAATGCTATGTCTAACATAAAAATAATAATAAAAGTAATGAAATAACAATGAAAATAATAATACTAGTAATAATAATAGTAATGATAATAATAATAGTAATAATAATAATAATAATATTATTATTAATATTAATATTAATATTAATATTAATATTAATAATAAAATTGGAAAAATAACTAAAAAAGGGACTAAGTTAAACTTAAAACAAAAGTCTGGGAAAAATCAGAAGTAAAAAGAAAGGAAAAGGACCTATTCGAACACGCGAATAACAAGGAAGGGTCAAAAGGGAAATTTTCCCCTTATCCTCCTAAACGATGACGTCCGGTTGAGGGGTTAAAACGAAATAATAGCAAAATTATCAGGCAAAATTAGAGGAAATAAACCAAAAAGGAAAAAATTGAAAATGGTCGAAAAAACAGAAGGGCTATCCGCGCAAATAGCCCATTCAAAGTAAAACACACGGATCCTCCGCTAAATGGGTCAGGTATGGGTCGGCCTCCCTAAAACGATGCTATTTTTATTGCTTTATAAAAGCTCAAAAAAAATTTTCTTCATTTTCATCCTCCTTTTTCAAAAAAAAAAGAAAAAGAAACCTTCAAAACTCTCTCTGTTTTTTCTCTGGGACGAACCCAAATTCTGGCCAGGATGACGGCAGGCTAGCGCGGTGGCTCTACTGTAGCTCCGCCCCGCCAAAAGCAAAAAAACATTTTTAAATTCCTTTTTTTTTTACAAATTTTCTTTTCTAAATACAAACCCAATTTGGGTGTTTTACGAGTCAAAAATGATAAAAAATGAAAAGGGGAAAAAAATCTAAATGCCTTTCGGCTTCCCTGTTTCCTTTTTTGGCGAAGCCTGAATGGAACCCTAAAGGGTTTCTGTGGCTTTAGCGAACGGTGGAGACCTCCGATGGTGGCGCAACACCGAGAAATAGGTAATATCCTCACCCTATTATTTACTAATCTTCGAAAAAAATAGAAAGAAAGAAGAAGAAAAATAAATCACTTTTAATATTCAAACTGTTTTCTATTCTACTTTTTTTAGTATTTGTTTCTGTGTGTTTTTTTTTCCTATTGATATTGTGTAAAAAAAGGTTACAAAGTGTGTATTGGTTTTTATGTCCAAAATTGAAAAAAAAATACATAAAATACAATGTTTTCTTCTTTTGTTTTTTACATTGTCTTTGTTTGTCCTTGCAGTCTGAAGGCGGTGGCGTGCGATGGTGTGTGGAAGAGTATGGAGGAGGTACTGACGTGGTGGCACGCGTGTGCAAGAGCGACGGCTGAAGCTTGCCCTAGTGTTTTGGTTTTTTCTGAAAATTTTAATGTTGTGGGCTTGAATTTGGGTAGGGTTTATTATTTGGGTTTTTGAGTTGTAAAAAGGACTGTTAATTTATTTTCATTTTGGGTTTTATTGGGTCTGTTTAAGGCTAATTAGTTTGGGCCTCTTATTAGCCTGGGCTAAAATTGGGCCTTACAGCTGCCCCTCTTTGCTCATTGTCATATAACGAGAATGGAGCAAAGACTTTGAAAAGGCCAATTTTGCCTGGCCTCGCTAAGTCTCTACTTGTTTTAGTGCCTCTTTTCTTCGAGTAGCTTTGTTCAATCCCACTGCATCTTCAGGGGCATAGGAACTAGTGCTTCAATCCACTTCAGGGGGATTAGACTTGTAGCTTCAATCTGCTCCACTGCAACTTCAGGGAGATAAGATTTGCTACCTTCAGTCTACTCCACTGTGACTTCAGAGAGATAAGGTTAATGGCTTCAATCTGCTCCACTACAACTTCAGGTAGATAAGATTTGCCATGGTAGATTTGATCCAACCTACTGTAACTTCAGACGTATAAGACTTGTAACTCGTAGCTTAAATCTGTTCTGCTGCAACTTCAAGGAAATAAGTTTTGCTATCTCTAGTTTGCTCCACTGCAACTTTAATGAGATGAGATTTGTAGCCTGTCTTTAATTTGTTCCACTGCAACTTCGGGGAGATAAGATTTGTCATGGTGAGTTTGATCTGACCTACTGCAACTTCAGAGGTATAGGACTTGTAACTCGTAGCTTTAATCTGTTCCACTGCAACTTCAGGGAAATAAGATTCGCTATCTTCAACTTGCTCCAATGCAACTTCAGGGGGATAAGGGTAACGACTTCAATCTGCTCCACTGCAACTTCAGAGAGATAAAATTAATGGCTTCAATCTGCTCCACTACAACTTCAGGAAGATAAGATTTTCCATGGTAACTTCAATCCATCCCACTGCAACTTCAGGGGTATGAGATTTGTAGATTCACCGATATTGCTACACCATCCTCTAGGGGACATAACGTGTAAAATCGATTTCATGAGCCTATGTTTATGCCAAATGATTAGGATGCAATGATCAAAATGGATCAAATGCTCCAACTAGATGTGTTATGGATGATATTTGCATGAATATAGAATGTCATGAGAATGATCGCTTTTTAATGTCTGGGTTGTCATTGTTCGTTGTTCTTCAAGGTTGTATCACTGACGTAATATCATGTCTTCTTGTTACTTTTGACAGAAAATTCGAAGAAATAGTCATTATTTAGAGTTTCTTTCTCAAATATTTCCAACCCTTAGGCTTCGTGAGTTCTAAATAATAGTCCTATTTCAAGTTCTCGTACTATTTAGAAGTTTTCAGAGTAATATGCAAAACTCCTTTTGTGAAAGTATTATTAGTCCATTAATCGTTACTTCAATGCAAAATGCTTGAAAATGATCATAATGATGGACAAAACTGAAATTTATTAGGAACAAAATCTGAAAAGAATGGGTTAATTTAAAGAAAGCAAACATTTCTGGAATACCAAATAGAGAGGGAAAAAATAGGTGCCCTAAATATCGCAGCCTGAGCTTCTCTGTACGAACTTTTTGAAGACCATTTTATGCTCAATATGTGTTTAGGAGATCTAGAGTACTTTGTTAATGCCCCAAGATGTTGTATACCCTCTCTTTATTAATTCAGGTATAGCAAGATCACCGCATGCCCCATCTTTTATCACAATTTGAGCCGCCCTTTTTGGGTTTTCGACTCAAAACCCTTTTGGTCTCAAAGCACCCTTTGCGGGTTTTCACCTTGGCCTCTTTGTTTTCTTTTTTTTTTTTTGTAAAGAAGGTCTCAAAGTGCCCTTTGCAGGTTTTCACTTTAGCCTCTTTTCCTCTTTAAGTATAGTACTTCTTGACTAAATCATTGGGCAAGTTTTTCCCATCTATTTCGGTCAAAATCAGTGCTCTTCCGGAGAAAGCCTTTTTTATCACATAAGGTACTTCTCAATTTGGCATCCATTTCCCTCTGAAATCCTTTTGTATGGGGAGGATTTTTTTCAATACCAGGTCCCCCTAGTGAAATTCACTTAGGCGAACCATTTTTTCATAAGCTCGCATCATTCATTTTTGGTACATCTGACCCTGACGAATAGCCCTTAGCCTCTTTTCCTCAATCAAGTTCAACTGATCATATCGAGACTGGATCCATTCTGCTTCATCTAACTTTAGCTCTGAAAAAACTTGAAGGGAAGGTATCTCTACTTCAATGGGTAAAATCACCTCCATTCCATAAACCAATGAGAAAGGCGTTGCCCCGGTGGAAGTTCTAATAGACGTTCGATAAGTATAGAGAGCAAATGGTAACTTGAAACATCTCGATTTAGGGCCTAGTCAGAATAGTGGTGCGAGACCACAAATCTGAGGTATATATATGAGTTTTTGAGGTCTATGCCATGTTTGCATGTTAGTGTGAAAGTTTCATGAAGCAATTTTGTCAATTTGTGATTGAATTTTCCAAAAGGACTAACTAGTAAAAGTTACAAAATGTGGTATTGTAACATCCTAAATTAGGGGTTGTTTGAAAATTTAAATTTATTCATGTGTGTGCTTGAAGAAATGAATTCTATGTTTGCTAGACATATTTTAGGGTCTAGTCATAACCCCAAACTAGGTTGGATTTAGAACTAAAAATTTCTTTTTAAGTATTTAAAAGGAGGGAGCTAGGAGATAAGGGGTTAAGGAAAATTTTGGAAGGAACATGACACAAGGATTTATTTGGCACAATTGGCTTGGTGCGTCTAAGGGTGTTGGAAGGGAGGAGGCTCGAATCTTGGGAGTTACAAGGGGGAAGTGTTTTTCTTTTGGGCTTTTTAGGACGTTAAAGAAAGGGGCTAAGTTAGAAGGCCTTAACAGATTTTGTGGGTAAGGTATAGACAAGAAAGACGTTTGGTGGAGTGGCTTGGGGTGCCACTTAAGGGCTTAGAGGTGGCAGGTCTTGGGTTCGAACTGCCAAGGTTGCGCTTGGGGCTTTTATTTTTGCGTTATGTATGGAATGTTGGCCTAGGAAGGCCTTATAAATAAATGGTGTGGTTTTATGACATGAAAGTCAATTGGAAAGAGTGGCATGGGGCGTTGTAAGAAATTGCAAGCAAGTGAGGTCTTGGGTTCGAACCAAAGAGGTTGCAGTTTGGTTTTTTATTCTTTTGAAACCCAGCGTGAATGGGAGAGGGAGTGATGGTTTGATTTTGGACTCTTAAGGAGCTAAGGACAAACATTGCTTCCTTTCAATTTTCATTTGTGATGTTGTTATATTATATCTTATTTTAATTTTATTTGTTTAAAGAGGAGATTAAGGGATAAATAAAAGATAAATATTATTCTTATTGGGTGATAATTAAGCTGAATTATCACAAAGAGGGGAAGGTGATGGCCGGATTTGGGACACCTTAGGGGCCATTCATTTTCGGTTTTATCACCTAGAAGGAGGGGCCAAAATTCATTTAGCAAGGTTCTTTTCTTTTTACATTTGGTTGCAGCCGAATTCTCCCTAGCCTCTCTTGCCAAAATTCTTCAAAGTTCTCTTCTTCTCTTTCTCTTTTAGCAACCTCTTCCACCCTTTTCCGAAATCCCCAAGTCTTTCCTTCCATCTCTTTTCTTCCTCTCTAGCAGAACATACTCTATTGGTGTGCTGAAATTCCTTCCTCTATTTGATTCACTTTGGTTGAATATCAAGTGGATATATATCTCTTGGGATTTCTTTCCCAATTGATTTGAGAATGTGAGTGTGTTAAAACTCTTCTCTATATTCTCCATTCTTTGTCGATTTGGTTGAAGAGGAAAGCGAGATCCCAGGCATTTATTGATGTTTCGCTAACCACTATTTAAAACCAATTTCATCAAAGAACTCCGGATTTTCAAAGCGATGATCTAATTCCCCATTCTCTGCTAATCAATTTGGTAAGTCTACTGGTAAGAGATTCTCTTTAGTCTTTCCATTAGATACTTGGAAAAGCTGAAAACTAATCACTTGTGTAAATCTAAGGTTGACCGGTTGCAAGGAATCCGATTAGGTGGCTTGAGTTTGGTTGGAAACCAAATCGGGTCAAGGTAGGTGCCACAAGTGAGTCTTGATTTTAACTAATTTGGTAAGAATGGTCCATGGCACTAACTTTAGTAATCGGTTGAATATAGGGTCAAGATCTAGCGTCGTAGATCGGATCTTGGGATCTAGGAATTTGGTAGTGATGTATGTGTAAACTCTTTACACACTTTATTAGTAGACTTTGCTATATTATTGCCTTGTTAATAATTTTGGTAGTGATTAGCTTGTGGCATAATCATGGTTTAGGGTAAGTCCCCAACTTGTGATCTATGATATATGATTGAGTTTGCCATCATATCTTTGTTAAATGATATGTTGTACATAATGCATGATATATATGGGATTATGATATTGTTATGTAAGCATGATGATGGTGGGGTTGATGAGAGGAGGGATGATTTTTATGGATCGTCACCGGTGGTTTTGACCACAAGATGGGTTGGCCCTATCGATTTATTGTGACTTGGTCACCAAAGTGGTTTTGACCACCGATGACAATTGTGACTAAGTCCCAGTGGTTTGGTACCACCGATGGTTTTGACCACATTATGATATTTTGTGACCTATGGTCATCGATGGTTTTGACCACCGCGATGGGTTGGCCCATCACTTAATTTGTGACTCTAGTCACGGTGGTTTTGACCACCGGTGGTTTTGACCACACGGGGTAGTTAAAGAATACGGATGGTTAGTTGGGTTGCATGTGCATGTTTATTAATGATCGTGTATGAGTTACATTTCGGTGGGGGACTTACACACTGAGTCTTGGTGACTCACCCCTTCCCTTACCATTTTGCAGATGAGTAGATCGCGGAGATGGAGCCGGAGAGGACTCGAGGCGGCCATGCTTATTCGATGGATTTGAATTTAATTTATTATCTTTAAGTTTATTTATTTTCCTTTCTAAGTTTTTAATTTGCGTTGTAATAAGGCCGCTAAATTATATTTGGATGTTTACATAGTTATTTTGCTTTACTTATGCTATGCTACAAATGAATTTACAAATGTTATGTAAATCGGTTAAAAGCAACATTTTCCAACTAAGTAACTTTTACGAGTTTTTCAAAGATGTTACCATCGGGTAACAAAAATACACCAAGTCAACTATAACTTTGATGATTTTAAAATTTTACATGATCAAACGTTTTCAAAGGATTTATCAACCCAACCATGTTTATAAAAATAATCCCGACTGAGTTTTGTGAAACCCCGTTTTAAAACCTTAGCCTCATTTTAACAAGTTTTCACCAGACACTCAAAATGACTCAAATTATTTTACTCCGTGACATACCAGATTCGGTCAGGACCGGGTTTGGGGTGTTACATTTTTGGTATCAGAGCCCGGTTCAAAACTCGACTGTGGGGGCCCAAGGACTAAAATGTTTTGTTTATGTTAGTAGGCCTTATTGGAATGTTTTGAAAGCTGCTTTTTGGCTTGAACGACATGGCACCGAGTCTCAAGCACCTATCCGCCTGGTAAGTAATTCTATCTATTTTCTTTGTGAATATTTGATGAGGGTAGAAAGGTAAATTGGGAGCGTAGACTATTAGAATAGAAAGCTGTTGAACCTAGGACTAGCATACCCTAACAAACCATGCATAAGACTTAATAATCCCCTAAACAACCACAGAGTCATCAATGAGCAAGGGATGTGGCAATCGTTATCATGTCTAGGATTGGATTCGGTGGGAGTCTCAGTATTTAAGCGATCTAGTGACTCACCTCCTACTCACTCGAATCCTACGCAGTGCGTAGTGACGGTTCATCCTAGTTGAGACGACACACTCACAGGCTTAACTCGATAACTAAAACCCGAAAGGGACTAGCCGTTTTGTTATTTGAAGTAATTAAAACCTTGTTTTAAAAAGAAAAAAAAGAGACCAAAATACCCCTCAGTTTGAAAAATGACCAAAATACCCATAGCTTATAAATTACCAAAATACCCTCCGTATGAAAAATTTCCAAATAGAAAATTTTCAAAATATCCGTCTTTTGTGAAATCACTTAGAACTAAATTTTTGGAAATCTTTTTATGAAAAAAAAACCCTAACTATGAAAATTACTAAAATACCCCTAGTGGTAGAATTACAAAATTACCAAAATGACCCTGACTTTCAAAATTTTGCAACATCACTATCTTGGAAAATGCAATTCTCAAAAAGGAACCATCAAAGTTTTAAAACTTTTGAAATATCCCTGATTTCTTAAAATTTTACAAATTCACTCCGATTTGTGAAAAATTACCTAAATACCCCTAAGGTCCAAAATTATCGAAATACCCCCGAATTTCAAAATTTTTCCAAATACCCTAGGAATTTAAGAGTTCCAAAATACTTTTGACAAAATCATCCAAAAATTTTTATTTTGAAAAATTACAAAAATACCCAGTAGGACAAATTACGAAAATACCACAGTAGTGGAAAAACAATCACAATGAAAACTACAACGTCTCTTTAAATGAATGAATAGAAGGATTTGTGCATGTATGATCTGAAAAACCACTCCTAAAACTCTTATCATAAAATTTCTTCGGATAATCAAGTGAAACAAAGGTACTAATGCATAAAATTCTTAAGCAGATAAACGCAATCGTTAGAAATGAGTACAAGAGGTCGTGGACGTCCGCTTGCGTGGTAGCGGTAGAGGTAGAATGACCTTGTCGAGCCGAGAAGGTCGGGTCATGGAGTGCGAAATGAGATGCCGATCTGCCAAATGAAAGCTCAATTCGAGATCGACCCGGTGGTAATGATGTTGTATCACAAGCTATATTACTGGTATTGGAGCGAGTTCTTTGAAGCGGTAGCAGTCACGAGGAGCCCGTAAATCAGGGTTGAACGACTCGGGACTATGAGCGAAGTATTTAGAGGAGTTTTAATGGCACCTAGTCGACGAGAGTTGGTTGGAAGCAACAAAAGGATCATGGATGACCTAGATTTTACTGGTGAGGAAAAGTTGAAGGGTATAATTTCTTTACTTGGGATGAGTCATATCGGTGGTGGCTCACCGTAAGGGATGGAATGGTGGCGAAAATCTCACAGGGAATTCTTCAAGGATGCCTATCAAAAGAAGTATATCGGAACTAGTTACGTAGATGCACAATGAAGGCTTTCTTGAACTGGTTCAAGGCAATAAGACAGGGCGGAGTATGAGGTCAAATTTTTCCTTTGAGTAGGTATGCTCGTGGTATTGTGGGTACCGAGCATGAATCTTGTGTTAGATTCAAGTGAAATTTGAGAGATGGTGAGGATGATGATAGCTCCACAACAGAATGGGAGTTCATTTGTCTTAGTGGAGAAATCAAAGGTTGCTGAAGAGGTAAGACAGTAAGTTAGACGGAATCAAGATAGAAATTGGAATAAGAGGAGCTCCGGACCTTCAAAGTTTTCAGGTAATCGGCAGAAGAGGACAAGGTTTGGTAGGTCGATCAGTGCTAGGGCTCATTGCTCTCGCTAATACTCAATGGCCGCCACAGTGTGCCCGGTATGGGAAGTCTCACACGAGGGAATGTTGAAATGGCAATCGGGGATGCTTCGAGTGTGGGTCCTTAGAGCATCGAGTTAAGGATTGTCCGAAGAAAGCAACTAGGATGAGATCGGAGGGTCGGGGATCGTGCACCGAATAGAAGGGATAACCAATGACCTCGGAGGGGTCGTGGTGCAGGAAGAGGAGGTAACAGTCTTTGGCAGAGGTGGGAAGCACCGAGGGAGGTATCGGTGGTACCGAGGCTAGGCAACTGGTCTAGTCATGTCTTGCATGAGGCGTCAAGAGGAGGCGGCGCACCTGACATCATAACCGGTATGTTCTTGATCTTTGGTGTGCCCTATAATACTTTGATTGACATTGGCTCAACCCACTCATACATTGCTAGTAGCGTAGTGGAAACTCGCATTTAGACTACGAGCTTACTTCTAGGAAGATGACTGTATTAAGCCCCTTAGGTCACTCAGAAAGTAAGTAAACTCTATAGGGCGTACCCTAGAACTCCAGGGGTCGTGTTCTTGGTCGACTTGATGGAACTACTGCTACGAGAGTTCGACCTAATCCTCGGGATGGATTGGCTAGTAAAGTATCAAGGCTAGCTTGGATTGCGCAGCTAAGCGCATGGTCATAAAGACCGTGGAAGGTGATGAGGTGGTGATGATAGGTAAAAGGATAGATAACCTATCTAATTTGGTTTCGGCATTAAAGGTGGAAAGGATGGTTAGGAAGGGTTGTGAAGCTTATGTGGTGCATGTCTGTGCTTTGAAAGCTAAGGATGTGGCTGTGAGAGATGTCCGGACCGTAAGGGATTATGTTGATGTGTTTCCAGAGGAGCTTAGGGGTCTACCTCTAGATTGTGAGGTTGAATTTAGTATCGACTTTACTACGAAACCGCGCCAGATTCATAGCTCCGTGTCGGATGGCTACCGAAAGAATTGGTAGAGTTGAAGGTCTGATTCAGAATTGTTGGATAGAGGTTCATCCGACCAAGTGTATCGCCGGGGAGCTCGGTTATTTGTCAAAAAGAAGGATGGGTCAATGAGGATGTGTATAGACTATCGACGGTGAACAAGTTGACAATAAAGAACCGATATCCTTTGCCCAGGATTGATGATCTGTTCGATCAACTCAAAGGGGCATCGGTGTTCTCTAAGATTGACCTTAGGTCAGAGTACCATCAGCTTAAGGTGAAGGAGGCTGATGTCCACAAGATGGCATTCCGTACTCGGTATGGACACTACGAGTTTCTGGTGATGCCTTTTGGTTTGACGAACGTACCGACAGCGTTTATGGACATGATAAACTAGGTTTTCCAACCCTATCTAGATCGGTTCATCGTGGTCTTCATAGACGGCATTTTGGTGTACTCAAAGTCTGAGGAGCAGCATGATGCACATCTTCATGTGGTTCTACAAGTTCTAAGGGAGAAACAGTTGTACGCCAAATTCAGCAAGTGTGAGTTCTGGCTCAAGGAGGTAACTTTTCTAGGGCATGTTGTTTCAGCCGAGGGAATCAGGGTGGATCCCCGTAAGATTGAGGTGGTATTGGAGTGGAAGCCACCAAAGTCGGTTATAGAATTTTAGAGTTTTTTGGGGTTGGTAGGATATTACCGAAGATTTGTGGAAAATTTCTCCTTAATCGCGGCACCGTTAACTAAGCTGTTGAGAAAAGGAGTTCCGTTTGTGTGGACTGAGAAGCAGCAAAAGAGTTTCGATAAGCTGAAGAGGATCTTGACAGAGCACCAGTCTTGATTCAGCCAGAGGTAGGGAAGGAGTTCACTGTATATTACGATGCATCCCATACTGGTTTAGGGTGTGTGTTGATGCAAGAAGGGAAGGTGGTCGCTATGCGTCCACGGCGATTGAGGCCTCACGGCTAACTATCCGACACATGACTTAGAGTTGGTCACGTGGTATTTGCCTTGAAAATCTGGAGGCACCACCGTATGGGGAAAAGTCAGAGTGTACATAGATCACAAAATTGAAGTACCTCCCGACTCGAAAAATTTAAATCTGAGGCGGAGGTGGATTGAGTTGTTGAAGGACTACATTGCTCAATCGAATACCATTCGGGGAAGGCTAATGTGGTAGCTGATGCATTGAAATCGAAAGGTGGTAGCAGATTTGTGAGCAATGTTTGCTCACCTAAGTCTCTATGAGGATGGGAGCCTTTTGGCGGAATTGAAAGTGAAGCCGTCTTGGATAAATGAGGTCAAAGAAAGACAGATGATCGATGAAGCTTTGAATACTCGAAGGTTACGAGTACAGAGTGGTGAGACCGAAGGTTTCAGCTTGGGCAGTGATAGAGTGTTGTACTTTCAGGGGAGAGTATGCATGCCTAAGGATGATGAGTTAAGGCAACGAATCCTTAAAGAAGCTCATAGCAAGTCGTCGCTTATGCACAGGAAGCAGCAAGATGTATCGAGATTTAAGAGAGCAGTTTTGGTGGCCGGGTCTTAAGTGGGAAGTAACCGAGTTAGTAGGCAAGTGTCTGACATGCCAGCAAGTTAAGGCTGAGCATCAATTGCCATCGGTTATTACTGACCAAGAAAAAGATTCCACAATGGAAGTGGGAGGAGATTACCATGGATTTCGTAAGTGGGCTTCCCCTTACGCCCAGTAAGAAAGATGTGGTTTGGGTGGTAGTAGATCGGTTGACTAAGTCGGCCCATTTCATAACGGTAAGGGTTGACTACTTGCTCCAAAGGTTGGCCAAATTGTATATCACAGAGATAGTGCGGTTGCATGGGGTACCTGTGTCCATTATTTCAGATTGGGATCCTCGGTTCACGTCGAGATTCTGGAAGGCCTTACATCAGGAGTTAGGCACGAGGTTGAATTTTAGCACGGCTTTTCATCCACAGTCTGATGGACAATCTGAGAGGGTAATCCAAGTATTGGAAGATATGCTGAGGGGCTGTGTTTTGGACTTTCGTGGTAGTTGGGAGGAGTACCTACCTTTGGCAGAGTTCGCTTATAACAATAGTTATCAAGCGAGTATTTAGATGGCACCGTATGAGGCGCTGTATGGTCGAAAATGCCGTACTCCTACATGTTGGACCGAACTAGGAGAACGTCGAATGTTGGGTCCAGAGTTAGTAGCGGAGACGGAGGATAAGGTTAGAGTGATTCGGGATCGTCTTAAGGAGGCGCCGACGGCGTAAATCCTATGCCGATCTTAAGCGAGAGATGTTGAGTATGCAAATGGGTGATAAGGTCTTCAAGGTATCACCTTGGAAGAAGGTCTTGAGGTTTGGCCTAAGGGCAAGCTAAGCCCTAGATTTATCGGACCGCATACGGTGTTGAAACGTGTGGGACCGATGGCTTACCGACTTGAGTTGCCGCAGAATTGAGCGGATCCATGATGTCTTCCATGTTTTGATGCTTTGACGCCTATCGATCGATCCATCACATGTAGTCTTGGGTTGCAAAATTGAAGTGAACTCGGACTTGTCTTTGAAGAGGAGCCGATCTGATTCTGGATCGAGATGTCAAAGTTCTTCGTTGGAAGTCGATTGCCTTTGGTGAAGGTGTTATGGCAAAACCATGGTACGGAGGAGGCCACATGGGAACCCGAGGATGTGATCTGGCGAGAATACCCCAACTCTTCTAATCCGTAATTTTGAGGTCAAATTCTTTTAAGGGGTAGAAGCTGTAACATCCCTAATTAGGGGTTGTTTGAAAATTTAAATTTATTCATGTGTGTGCTTGAAGAAATGAATTCTATGTTTGCTAGACATATTTTGAGGTCTAGTCATAACCCGAACTAGGTTGGATTTAGAACTAAAATTTCTTTTTAAGTATTTAAAGGAGGAGCTAAGAGATAAGGGGTTAAGGAAAATTTTAGAAGGAACATGACACAAGGATTTATTTGGCACAATTGGCTTGGTGCGTCTAAGGATGTTGCAAGGAGGAGGTTCGAATCTTGGGAGTTACAAGGGAAGTGTTTTCTTTTGGGCTTTTGGGACGTTAAAGAAAGGGGCTAAGTTGGAAGGCCTTAATGATTTTGTGGGTAAGGTATGGACAAGAAAGACGTTTGGTGGAGTGGCTTGGGGTGCCACTTAAAGCTTAGAGGTGGCGGTCTTGGGTTGAATCGCCAAGGTTGCGCTGGGGCTTTTATTTTTAAGTTATGTATGGAATGTTGGCCTAGGAAGGCCTTATAAATAAATGGTGTGGTTTTATGACATGAAAGTCGATTGGGAAGAGTGGCATGGGGCATTGTAAGGGGGCTGCAGCATGAGGTCTGAGGTTCGAACCAAAGAGGTCATAGCTTTGTTTTTTATTCTTTTGAAATGGCGTGGAATGGGAGAGGGAGTGATGGTTTGATTTTGGACTCTTAAGGAGTTAAGGATAAACATTGCTTCCTTTCAATTTTCGGCTGTGATGTTGTTATATTATATCTTATTTTTAATTTTATTTGTTTAAAGAAGAGATTAAGGGATAAATAAAAGATAAATATTATTCTTATTGGGTGATAATTAAGCTGAATTATCATAAAGAGGGGAAGGTGATGGCCGGATTTGGGACACCTTAGGGGCCATTCACTTTCGGTTTTATCACCTAGAAGGAGGGGCCGAAATTTATTTAGCAAGGTTCTTTTCTTTTTACATTTGGTTGCTGCCGAATTCTCCCTAGCCTCTCTTGCCAAAATTCTTCAAAAGTTCTCTTCTTCTCTTTCTCTTTTAGCCGAACCTCTTCCACCCCTTTTGCCGAAATCCCCTAAGTCTTTCCTTCTATCTCTTTTCTTCCTCTCTAGTTTAACATACTCTATTGGTGTGCCAAAATTCCTTCCTCCTATTTGATTCACTTTGGTCGAATATCAAGTGGATATATATCTCTTCGGGATTTCTTTCCCAATTGATTTGAGAAGGTGAGTGTGTGCCGAAACTCTTCTCCTATATTCTCTTGTTCTTTGTCGATTTGGTTGAAGAGGAAAGCCGAGATCCGGCATTTATTGATGTTTCGGCTAACCACTATTTAAAACCAATTTCATCTAGGAACTCCGGGATTTTCAAAGCAGTAGATCTAATTCCCCATTCTCTGCTAATCGATTTGGTAAGTCTACGGTAAGAGATTCTCTTTTAGTCTTTCCATTAGATACTTGGAAAAGCCAAAAACTAATCACTTGTGCAAATCTAAGGTTGGCCGATTGCAAGGAATCCAGTGTGTGGCTTCGGGATTTGGTTAGAAACCAAATCAGGTCAAGGTAGGTGCCATAAGTGAGTCTTCGGGTTTTAACTAATTTGGTCGAATGGTCCATGGCACTAACTTTGGTAATTGGCCGAATATAGGGTCAAGATCTAGCGTCGTAGATCGGTTCTTCGGGATCTAGGAATTTCGGTAGTGACAGGAGTGTAAACTTTTTACACACTTTATTAGTAGACTTTGCTATATTATTGCCTTGTTAATAATTTTGGTAGTGATTAGCTTGTGGCATAATCATGGTTTCCGGGTAAGTCCCCTAACTTGTGATCTATGATATATGATTGAGTTTGCCATCATATGCTATTAAATGATATATTGTACATAATGCATGATATATATGGGATTATGATA
This sequence comes from Gossypium rotundifolium, assembly GCA_025506655.1. Lineage (NCBI taxonomy): Eukaryota > Viridiplantae > Streptophyta > Magnoliopsida > Malvales > Malvaceae > Gossypium > Gossypium rotundifolium. Next base: position 5,306,129 of record CP106730.1, on the reverse strand, counting down.
TTGTTATGTAAGCATGATGATGGTGGGGTTGATGAGAGGAGGGGATGATTTTATGGATTTGTCACAGTGGTTTTGACCACAAGATGGGTTGGCCCCATCAGATTATTGTGACTTCGGTCACCAAAGGTTTTGACCACACCGATGACAATTGTGACTAAGTCCCGGTGGTTTGGTACCACCAGTGGTTTTGACCACATTATGATATTTTGTGACCTATGGTCATCAGTGGTTTTGACCACACGATGGGTTGGCCCCATCAATTAATTTGTGACTCTAGTCACCAGTGGTTTTGACCACCAGTGGTTTTGACCACACGGGGTAGTTAAAGGAGTACGGATGGTTAGTTGAGTTGCATGTGCATGTTTATTAATGATCTGTGTATGAGTTACATTTCCGGGTGGGGGATTTACACACTGAGTCTTGGTGACTCACCCCTTCCCTTACCATTTTGCAGATGAATAGATCGCGGAGATGGAGCCGGAGAGGACTCGAGGCGGCCATGCTTATTCGATGGATTTGAATTTAATTTATTATCTTTAAGTTTATTTATTTTCTTTTCTAAGTTTTTAATTTGCGTTGTAATAAGGCCGCTAAATTATATTTGGATGTTTACATAGTTATTTTGCTTTACTTATGCTATGCTACAAATGAATTTACAAATGTTATGTAAATCGGTTAAAAGCAACATTTTCCAACTAAGTAACTTTTACGAGTTTTTCAAAGATGTTACCATCGGGTAACAAAAATGCACCAAGTCAACTATAACTTTGACGATTTTAAAATTTTACATGATCAAACGTTTTCAAAGGATTTATCAACCCAACCATGTTTATAAAAATAATCCCGACTGAGTTTTGTCAAACCCCGTTTTAAAACCTTAGCCTCATTTTAACAAGTTTTCACCAGACACTCAAAATGACTCAAATTATTTTACTCCGTGACATACCAGATCCTGTCAGGACTCATGGGCCGGGTTTGGGGTGTTACAGGTATTCTAGAAGTTATTTGTATGAAATAGCTTTAGAATATCAGTTAGAGGTCCTTAAATAGTAATTTTCCCAAATTCTAATTTTTGGACAAAATTGGGCATGAATGGGTTAAATTTTGAAAGTTGGACAAAAAGGGCAATTTGGTCATTTGTCAATTAAATGATTAAAATGGGAAAAAGATGATAGAATTTTCATTCATCTTCTTCCCCAAGGTTGCCGAATATTTGAGAGAAGCCATTGTTAGGGCTCTTCAACTTTTCAAGCTAGGTAGTAAATGTATTCTAGCTTCGTTTTTTATGTTCTTCGTATTTTTGAAGTCCTAGTAGCATGAGTAAGCTATTTTTAGCTATATGTTGAGCTAAGATGGATGTTAAAAAAATATACTCATGTATGACATGCATGTATTTTGATGTTTTATGGAAGAATATGAAAGCTTGATGTAGAAGAAACATCTTTCGCTAAGAGAATTCCATGAAAAATGCATGTAGGGACTAGTTTGTGAAAGTTTTGAGATTGATCATACATACGGGATTTAGTAAGAACTGATGATTACTTTAGTTTATTAAATGATTCGGCTATGCATGAAAGGCTAGAAAATTGAATGAAAATCACTTTACGAGCCTTGGGCCAATTGTGTAAATATGAGAAAGTTTAGAGGCAAAATGGTAATTTTGCTAAAGTATAAGATAATGGTAAATTTAGTCAATGTATGTATTGAATGAGTTGATTTATCATTATAGATCAAGAAAGATGAAGCCCCAATCAAAACCGAGGCAAGAGCAAGGTGGTGGACTAAATTGCACATCTTTATACTTTTTAGTACCGAGGTAAGTTTATGCGTAATCAATGCGTTCTACTTATACATTATTAATGCTAGCTAGTGTGTAGCATGAATGAAAATGAATGAGAATGATTGAGAACCTATGTGGTTCAATGGAATGAATGTGGTAGATATCATGAATGAATGAGTAAGTAGATATGTGGATGAATAGTGATAATATTTGATGGTGCGCTAAGTGCGATACCACCTTAATAGTTAAAAACTATGGGCTATGTGTGATACCATAGTTAAGTATATTATTTAGTGGGCTATGTGCGAAACCACTATGAGTACCTTTTGGTAGGCTATGTGTGATACTACCTTATTACCTGATTGTGGTGGGCTGAGTTCGAAACCACCAAGTAATTTAGCTGTGTGGATGTATTAGTGTGTCGTATTTTCGAGTAAATGTGGTATTGAGTGCAGGGGTGCATGTCAATGATTATGAGTATGTGACTCATAATGTTTTGGAAATGTGGTAAAGGATAGAAAGAATAAGCATAATTGTGGATGTGAATTTATTTGGTAGTATAATGCTAATTGTTGTTTAGTTTTGTACTAGAATGCTTAAATTGTTTATGTGTGAACTTACCAAGCTCAAGGCTTACTCCTTTTCTTTCCCTTGTCTTATAGAGAAAGAGGGTTAAATCGAGATTCGTGGATTAATCGAAAGATTGCCCACACTATCAGCTCACTCCAGTACACTAGACTAAATGTTTTGTATATGGAATGTATAGGGGCTAGACAAGTTAGGAATTTTTTTTGTAAATGGTTAAGATGTGTTAGCCTATAGATGGATAACTTATTTTGTATAATTCCATAGTTGTTGGCTACTTTATTATATGAAAAAGAAAATTGTAGTTATCCATGTAAGATTGTGTTTGAATTTGAGTTGATTATGGATGTGTTGTTTGAGTATATGTTGTAAAAACTTGAGGAGTGAAAAGAACTTGGCAATTAGCTTTGTTCTTGTCCATGTGGTTAGACACACGGGCATGTGTCTAGGCCATGTGTGACACACGGCCAACCCACGGGCGCGTGCCTTGGCCTGCCTCTTTGACAGATTCGAGTAGTATAGGCCACGGGCTAGCCACGCAGGCGTGTGTCTAGACTTCAGGCCATGTGGGGTAGTCAGTGCTCACCACGGGGTGAGCACGAGCGTGTGCCCTAGCCGTAGGGCATTGGCAGAATGCTTGGTTTTTCATGTACGGGTTGAGGGCATGGGCATGTGTGACCTTACACGGGCGTGTAGTCCCTGTTTAGGTGAAAAATTTTTAAAATCATGGAAGTTTTCAATTGGGTATCGAGATTCTTGCGTGTTTGAGTGAGGCCTCGTCTCGAGACTGAGGTTGTAGAGGTAGAGGTGACTTAAGAGAGTAATCGATGATCCTAAGAGGTGATCATATGGTTTTAATCCTTTAATACCTCGGGCCCGATTTCAGCATGGATCACGGGTAAGGGGTGTTACATTTAGTGGTACTAGAGCTATGGTTTAGTCGGTTCTAAGACTACCATAGCGGGTGTAAGAGTCTAGCTATACATGCCATAAGTGTATAATGATAGTGTGGTGGCTTCTGATGATTTTAAACTTGTTTTATATAGTGTATGGATCCCGATCAATCGGTTGCTAATGACGCAGCTAGTAATGCGCCGGCTCCCGCGTAAGGGACCGCGCTTGTGCAGAGTGAACCTAATACTAGGGGTCAAGGAGACGAGGCTCGGGAAGCCTTTCTCCAGATGATGAGTAACTGGTACTCGGAGTATGTTCGAGCAAACCCTAATGCTCAACCTCCTCATGTACCTCAGCCAGTTCTAGTGGCTCCTCAAGGTATAGAAGTAGTGAGAGTGACGAAGCCCCCAGTGGATAAGATTAGGAAACACGGGGCTAAGGAGTTTAGGGCTAAGGTTGATGATGACCCTGAGAAGGCAGAGTTCTGGCTAGAGAACTCAATGAGGGTATTCAATGAACTCTCATATACACCCGAAGAGAGCCTAAAGTTTGTCGTATCTTTACTAAGAGACTTGGCATACCATTGGTGGAAGACGTTGACGTCAATAGTCCCAAGAGAACGAGTGACGTGGGACTTCTTTCTAGAAGAGTTCCAAAACAAGTATATAAGCCAGAGATCTACCGATCGGAAGAGGAAGGAATTCCTTAAGTTGAAGCAAGGGAGAATGTCAGTAGCAGAATATGAGAGCAAGTTTGTTAGGCTCAACAAATACGCTCAAAAATGTGTGTCAACGGAGGCCATTTTATGTAAAAGGTTTGAAGATGGACTAAATGAGGATATCAAACTCCTGGTTGGTATTTTAGAGTTGAAAGAGTTCGTAGTGTTGGTTGATAGGGCAAGTAAAGCCGAAAAACTGAGTAAGGAAAAGAGGAGAGCGGTGAATGAGGCTCGAGATGCAAGAAAATAGCCGATGGGCAAATCTTACCATGCTCAATTGAAGAGATCCAAGGAGGCGAATCCTCGGACCACTACATCAGTTGAATATTCACCTCGAGATCAAGGCAACACTCGTTCGGGTTCAAGAGTCCAAGCTACCTCGATTCAAAGTGTAGGCAATCTGAAGAACAAATTGGAGTGTCCAAGTTGTGGTAGATATCACACTGGAGAGTGTTGGGGTAACAGTCGAAACTGTTATAAGTGTGGTTCCCCCAACCATTTTATCTGAAATTGCCCTGAGAGGGATGATAAGGAAGAGAAGCAAAAAATAAGACCTAGCAATGTACCTTCGAGGGGTAGACCACCAAAGAACCCGGGAGGGGGGACTAGTGGTAGAGGTGCGTCACGAGATTTTGCTATGAGACTGGAGGGTTGGGCACCTGCTAGGACGTATGCCATTCGCGCTCGTGAAGAGGCATCCTTCCCAGATGTGATAACAAGTACTTTTTCTCTTTATGACACCTTTGTTATTGCTTTAATTGACCCAGGGTCTACCTATTCCTATATTTGCATGAGATTGGCATCTAGTTTAAGTATAACTGTTGAGTCTACAGACATTGTGGTTAAGGTGTCAAACCCATTAGGTAAGCATGTGTTTGTGGACAAGGTGTGTAAGAACTGTCCTTTGATGGTTAAGAGTCATTGTTTTCCTGCAAACCTGATGTTGTTGTCGTTTGATAAGTTTGATTTAATCATTGGCATGGATTGGTTGACTACACATAGTGTCTTAGTGAACCTGTGGTAGTAAGTTTATCGAAATGAAATGTGAGGTGAAGATGTTGTTGGGTTGAATTAGGTGGATCGATAGTCTACGTTGATGATTTCTTCCTTAATGGCCGAGAAATGCTTGAGAAAGGGATGTGAGTCCTATCTCGCATTTGTATTGAATACTCTAGAGTCTGAGGTGAAGATTGAATCAATACCGGTGGTATGTGAATATCCAGTTGTATTCCCGGAGGAGTTACCCGAATTACCTCCTGTGAGAGAGGTCGAGTTTGGGATTGAGCTAATTCCGGGAATGGCACCTATTTCAATTGCTCCGTATAGGATGGAACCTGTAGAGTTGAAAGAACTGAAGGTTCAATTGCAAGAGTTGACGGATAAAGGTTTTGTGAGACTGAGCTACTCACCGAGAGGTGCTCCGGTATTATTTGTGAATAAGAAAGATGGGTCGATGAGATTGTGCATAGACTACAGACAACTCAACAAAGTGACAGTGAAGAATAAGTATCCTTTACGAAGGATTGATGATCTTTTAGATCAACTGAAGGGAGCTTCAGTGTTCTCCAAGATAGATTTGAGGTCTAGTTATTATCAGTTGAGAGTGAAAGATCAAGATATGTGAAAACTGCATTTCGAACAAGGTATGGCCATTACGAGTTCCTGGTTATGCCGTTTGGTTTAACGAATGCACCTGCGATTTTCATGGATCTGATGAACCATGTCTTCAGACCGTATGTGGACAAGTTTTTGGTTGTCTTTATTGATGACATATTGATCTATTCTCAGTATGAGAACGGTCATGAAGAACATTTGAGAATTGTCTTGCAAACTTTAAGAAATAAGCAGTTGTATGCAAAGTTTAGCAAGAGTGAGTTTTGCCTCCGAGAGATTGGATTCCTAGGATACATTGTGTCAGGTGATGGTATCCGAGTTGATCCAAGTAAGATAACGACTATTGTGGATTGGAAACAGCCGAGGAACATATCAGAAGTTAGAAGCTTTCTGGGTTTAGCGGGATACTACAAATGTTTCATAAAGGGATTTTCTGTAATTGCTACCCCGATGATGAAACTATTACATAAAGATGTAAAGTTTGATTGGTCTGAGATATGTCAACAAATTTTCAAGAGGTTGAAAACATTGTTAACTGAGGCACCGATTTTGGTTCAACCAGAATCGGGAAAAGAGTTCGTGGTTTATAGTGATGCGTCATTTAATGGTCTCGGATGCGTGTTGATGCAAGAGGGTAAAGTAGTCGCTTACGCCTCTAGACAGTTAAAACCACAAGAGAAGAATTATCCGACTCACGATTTGGAGTTGGCTGCGATTGTTTTCGCGTTAAAGATTTGGTGACATTACTTGTATGGGGAAAAGTGTTAAATCTTTATGGATCACAAGAGTTTGAAGTATTTGATGGATCAGAATGATCTAAAATTGCGACAGAGGCGGTGGCTTGAATTGTTGAAAGACTATGAGTTAGTCTTTGATTATCATCCAGGAAAAGCTAATATGGTTGCGGATGCCCTGAGTAGGAAATCCTTGTGTGCTCTAAGAGTTATGAACACGAGCTTAGCATTGTCTGATGATAGTGCCATTTTAGCAGAGTTGAGAGCTAAGCCACTATTTGTTCAATAAATAAGTAAGGCTCAAAGAAATGACAGTGAGATGCAAGTTAAGAGAGCTAAGTGTGGATCGGAAAGTGATTCTGATTTTTGAGTGGGTCCGGATGATTGTTTGATGTACCATGATAGAATTTATCTACCAAGAGATGAAGATTAATCCGAAAAGTTTTGCATGAAGCACATAGGGGTTATTTGTCAGTACACTGGGCAGTACAAAAATGTACAACGATTTGAGAAAGTTTTATTGGTGGCCGGGTATGAAAAGAGACATTTTAGAGTTTGTGTCTGATTTGTCAACAGGTGAAAGCTGAGCATCAAGTGCCTTCGGGATTGCTTCAGCTAGTGATGGTTCCCAAATGGAAATGGGATCGGTTTACCATGGAATTTGTGATGGGTTTGCCGATGACTCCAAAAAAGAAAGATGCTGTGTTGGTTGTTGTGGATAGGTTGACGAAGTCAGCTCACTTTATTCCAGTACGTGTTGACTATTCACTGGATAAGTTAGCTGAATTGTATGTTGCAGAGATAGTGAGATTACATGGTGTGCCTATGTCTATAATATCGAATAGAGATCCGAGGTTTGCTTCGAGGTTTTGGAAGAAGTTGCAAGAAGCCATAGGTATGAGGTTAAATTTTAGTACTGCGTTCCATCCACAAACTGATGGACAGTCAGAAAGAGTGATTCAAGTTCTTGAAGATATGCTTCGATGCTGTGTGTTAGACTTCGAAGGTAGTTGGGAGAAATATCTACCTTTGGTCGAATTTGCTTACAATAACAATTATCAGTCGAGTATACGGATGGCTCCGTATGAGGCCTTGTATGGTTGTAAGTGTTAGACTTCTTTTTATTAGACCGAGCTTAGTGAGAAACGAATCCTGGGGTCGACCTAGTGAAAGAAACTAAAGAGAAAGTGAAAGTGATCTGTGATGGTCTGAAAGCTGCTTCGAACTGACAAAAGTCATATGCAGATTTGAAAAGAAAAGAAATTAAGTTTAATGTGGGTGACAAAGTGTTTTTAAAAGTATCTCCATGGAAGAATATCATGAGATTTGGACGAAAAGGCAAATTGAGTCCAAGATTCATAGGGCCGTATGAAATTACCAATAGAATTGGACCAGTAGCTTACCGTTTGGCCTTGCTGGTAGAATTAGAAAAGATTCATAATGTGTTCCATGTGTCGATGTTACGACGATATCGTTCCGATCCTTCGCAGGTGATTCCTTCAGCAAAAATTGAGGTAAGACCGGATATGTCTTATGAAGAGGAGACGATTAAGATTATGGCTCGAGAAGTGAAAAAGTTGAGGAATAAGAACAAAGCCCTTGTGAAAGTGTTGTGGCAAAAACACGGTGTGGAAGAGGCTATATGGGAAATGGAAGAAGCTATGAGAGAGCAACATCCAACCCTCTTTATTGGTAAGATTTTCAGGGGCAAAAATCTCTAAAGGAGGGAGAGTTGTAACATCTCGATTTAGGGCCTAGTCGGTCGAGATTTGTAACAAGTCTGAGGTATATGTATGAGTTTTTGAGGTCTATGCCATGTTTGCATGTTAGTGTGAAAGTTTCATGAAGCAATTTTGTCAAATTGTGATTGAATTGTCCAAAAGGACTAAATTGTAAAAGTTACAAAATATGGTATTCTAGAAGTTATTTGTATGAAATAGCTTTAGAATATCAATTAGAGGTCCTTAAATAGTAATTTGCCCAAATTCTAATTTTTGGACAAAATTGGGCATGAATGGGTTAAAATTTGAAAGTTGGACAAAAAGGGCAATTTGGTCATTTGTCAATTAAATGATTAAAATGGGAAAAAGATTATAGAATTTTCATTCATCTTCTTCCCCCAAGGCTGCTGAAAATTTGAGAGAAGCCATTGTTAGGGCTCTTTAACTTTTCAAGCTAGCTAGTAAGTGTATTCTAGCTCCGTTTTTGATATTCTTCATATTTTTGAAGTACCAGTAGCATGAGTAAGCTAGCTATGATGGATGTTAAAAAAAATACCCATGTATGACATGTATGTATTTTGATGTTTCATGGAAGAACATGAAAGCTTGATGTAGTAGAAACATCTTTTGCGAAGAGAATTCCATGAAAAATGCATGTAGGGACTAGTTTGTGAAAGTTTTGAGATTGATCATACATGTGGGATTTAGTAAGAATTGATTATTGCTTTAGTTTAGTAAATGATTCGGCTATGCATGAAAGGCTAGAAAGTTGAATGAAAATCACTTTACGAGCCTTGGGCCAAATGTATAAATATGAAAAAGTTTAGAGGCAAAATGGTAATTTTACTAAAGTATGAGATAATGGTAAATTTATTCAATGTCTATATTGAATGAGTTGATTTATCATTATAGATCAAGAAAGATGAAGCCCCAATCAAAACCGAGGCAAGAGCAAGGTGGTGGACTAAATTGCACATCTTTATACTTTTTGAGTACCGAGGTAAGTTTATGCGTAATCAGTGCGTTCTACTTATACATTATTAATGCTAGCTAGTGTGTAGCATGAATGAAAATGAATGAGAATGATTGAGAACCTATGTGGTTCAATGGAATGAATGTGGTAGATATCATGAATGAATGAGTAAGTAGATATGTGGATGAGTAGTGATAATATTTGATGGTGGGCTAAGTGCGATACCACCTTAATACTTAACAACTATGGGCTGTGTGCCATACCATAGTTAAGTATATTATTTAGTGGGCTATGTGCGAAACCACTATGAGTACCTCTTGGTAGGCTAGGTGCGATACTACCTTATTACCTGATTGTGATGGGCTGAGTGCGAAACCACCGAGTAATTTAGCTGTATGGATGTATTAGTGTGTCGTATTTTTGAATAAATGTGGTATTGAGTGCAGGGGTGCATGTCAATGATTGTGAGTATGTGACTCATAATGTTTTGGAAATGTGGTAAGGGATAGAAAGAGTAAGCATAATTGTGGATGTGAATTTATTTGGTAGTATAATGCTAATTGTTATTTAGTTTATACTAGAATGCTTAAATTGTTTATGTGTGAACTTACTAAGCTCAAGGATTACTCCTTTTTTTCCCTTGTCTTATTGAGAAAGAGGGTTGAATCGAGATACATGAATTAATCGGAAGATCGCCCACACTATCAACTCACTCGCTACACTAGACTAAATGCTTTGTATATGGCATGTATAGGGGCTAGACAAGTTAGGGAATTTTGTTGTAAATGGCTAAGATGTGTTAGCCTATAGATGGATAATCTATTTAGTATAATGCCATAGTTGTTGGCTGCTTTATTATATGAAAAAGAAAAAATGTAGTTATCCATGTAAGATTGTGTTTGAATTTGAGTTGATTATGGATGTGTTGTTTGAGTATATGTTGTAAGAACTTGAGGAGTGAAAAGAACTTGGCAATTAGCTTTGTTCTTGTCTATGTGGTTAGACACACGGAAATGTGTCTAGACCATGTACGACACACGACCAACCCATGGGCGTGTGCCTTGGTCGTGTCTCATTGACAGATTCGAGTAGTATAGGCCACGAGCTAGCCACACGAGCGTGTGTCTAGGCTTTAGGCCGTGTGGGGTAGTCAGTGTTCACTACGGGTGATGAGCACGGGCGTGTGCCCTAGCCGTAGGGCATTGGCAGAATGCTTGGGTTTTCATGCACGAGTTGAGGGCATGGGCGTGTGTGACCTTACATGGGCGTGTGTGACCTTACACGGGCGTGTAGTCCATATTTAGGTGGAAAATTTTTAAAATCGCGGAAGTTTTCAATAGGTTCTCGAGAGCCTTGCATGTATGAGTGAGGCCTCGTAAGTCGAGACTGAGGTTTTAGAGGTGACTTAAGAGAGTAATCGATGAGCCTAAGTGGTGATCATATAGTTTTAATCCGGTAATACCTCGGGCCCAGTTCCGACATGGATCACGGGTAAGGGGTGTTACATAACTTCTCATGCTAATCTTTATAAGTTTTAGTCATTTTCCCCACGATCTTCTTAATATTTTTAATGGTTGCTTCCGCTGCACCATTCATTTTTGGACGATACGGTGCTAAAATGTGGTGTCTGATTTTGAATTGACTGCAGACCTCCGCTATCGTGTTGTTGTTCAAGTTTAATGCATTGTCAGATATGATCCTCTCAGGCATTCCATATCGACATATGATTTTCTTTTTTAGGAATCTGCTGACTTCCGACTTAGTAACATTGGTATATAAAGTAGCCTCTACCCACTTGGTGAAATAGTCGATGACTACAAAGATAAATCGATGCCAGTTTGAAGCTTTTGGCGAGATCGGCCCGATGACATCCATGCCCCACATAGCGAAAAGCCATGGGAAAGTCATAACATGCAAAGGCAAAGGAGGTTCATAAATTTTGTCTCCATAAATTTGGCATTTGTGACATCTCTTAGCATAATTGATGCAGTCTCCCTCCATGGTAGACCAATAATACCCGAATCTCATAATTTGTCTAGCCATTGTGAAACCATTAGCATGTGTTCCACAAACACCCTCGTGGACTTCTTCCAAAATTTTCTTAGCTTGAACAGCGTCCACACATCTCAATAGTACTTGATCCTTTCTTCTTTTGTACAGGATCTCCCCGTCTAAGACATAGTCACAGGCTAGTCTTCTCAATGTCCTTTTATCATTCTCGGTTGCCTGATCAGGGTATTCATGATTTCTCACGTATCGTAATATATTGTGGTACCAGGGATGATCATCTCTTTCTTCTTCCTCCACGTTGTAACAATGAGTTGAAGCCTCGTAAATACTCATTTAAATGAGTTTTACATCCTCTTGTTTGCTCACTTTGATCATAGAAGCAAAAGTAGCCAAAGCATCTGCCATCTAGTTTTCATCTTGCGGGAGATAATTGAAAGTAATATCATCAAACTCCTCAATTAACCCTAGAACTATCCTTTGATAATTTATCAATTTGGGTCTCTTGTCTCCCATTGACCTTTCAGTTAGTAGATCACCAGTGCAGAATTTCCATATACTTCCAGCACTCTAATTTTGTGTTCTATAGCTGTATGGAGTCCCATGATACATGCTTCATACTCTGCCATGTTATTTGTACAATCAAATTTCAATTTTCATGTGAATGGATAATGATCTCCATTTGGGGATACCAAGACTGCCCCAATTCCATTACCTACAGCATTTGATGCTCCGTCGAAGTTCAATTTCCAAAGGTGATCTTTTGCAATGTCTTCTTCAATAGCTGCCACATACATTAGTTCTTCACTAGGGAAGTTAAAGTTTAGAGGCTCATAATCTTCTAGAGCTCTGCTGGCCAGAAAATCTGCTGCTGCGCTTCCTTTCACGGCTTTTTGGCTCACATAAACTATGTCAAATTCAGATAGCAGAATTTTCCATCTAGCCATCCTTCTATTCAAAGCAGTTGACTCCATCATATATTTTAGAGGGTCTAACTTCGAGATTAGCCAGGTCGTATGATACAGCATGTATTGCCTCAACCTCCGAGTTTTCCAAATCAAGGAACAACACAATTTCTTAATTGGCGAATATCTCATTTCACACTCAGTGAATTTCTTACTGAGGTAGTATATCGCCTTTTCTCTTCTTCCCGAATCATCGTGTTGACCCAGCACACATCCCATAGAGTTATTAAACAATGTCAAATACAGTATTAATGGCCTATCTGGGCATTGAGGTGACAATACTAGAGGACTTGACAAGTACTGTTTAACCTTATCAAAAGCTTTGTGGCATTCATCATCCCACATGCCTAGATTGTGTTTCTTAAGAAGACGAAATATAGGATCACATTTCTCAGTTAATTGTGAAATGGACCGAGCAATGTAATTTAACCTTCCAAGGAAACCTCAAACTTCTTTTTGAGTGCGCGGCGGAGGAAATTCTTGTATAGCCCGGACCTTATCTAAGTCAATCTCAATTCCCCTTTCGCTGACTATAAAGCCTAACAATTTTCCTGATCTAGCTCTAAAAGTACATTTTGTTGGATTGAGCTTTAATTGGAATTTCCTCAGTCTCAAGAATAACTTCCTCAAAACTTGGATATGTTCAATTTCTGTTCGGGACTTTGCAATCATATCATCGACATAAACGTTGATTTCTTTGTGCATCATATCATGGAACAAGGTCACCATGGCCCTTTGATATGTCGCTCATGCATTTTTCAGCCCAAATAGCATCACCTTATAGCAAAATGTACCCCACAGGGTTATGAAGGTAGTTTTTTCCATGTCTTCAGGATGCATTGTATCCCGAGAAGCCATCCATGAAGGAAAACAACAAATAGCTTGTCGTATTGTCTATTAGGGTATCAATGTAAGGCAAGGGGAAATTGTCTTTCGAGCTGGCCTTATTTAAGTTTCTATAATCTACACACATTTGCACCTTCCAATCTTTCTTAGGGATAGGCACAATGTTGTCTACCCATTCTGAGTATTTGACCTCTTGTAAGAATCCGGCATCGAACTAGTTTTTGACTTCCTCTTTTATTTTTAGCACAATGTCAGGCCTCATTCTCTAGAGCTTCTACTAAACTGGCCTGCAATCCTCTTTTATTGGGAGGTGGTGTACAAAAATGTTATTGCTTAACCCGGGCATATCTTGGTATGACCACGTGAAGACATCTTTGAATTCTTGTAGTAACTCTACGAGTTCTCGCTTCTTTTCTTCGGTTATGCACGTTCATATTTTCACTACCTTTCCTTATTCCAAGGTTACAATCTTCTTGTCTCTTTATGAGGTAGAATTTGTTTTTCCTCTTGTTCTACCATTCTTAACAAGTCCGAAGATAAGCCACAGTCTATGTTATCTTCAAAGTCCTAGGATCCCTCTAAACACATGTCTTGCTAAAATGGAGGTTCTAATTCCTTAGCAGCATTACTCATGTCATTGATATCCGAGAACCTGTTGTAGGCGCAAAGGAATATACAAAGAACGAATGAATTTAAGAATAATTATTTGTATGGTATGATTATGAATGAAATGAAAGAATGATTTGGAAAAAGGTCCAAGGAATGAAAGAATCTGACATAATTACTTGTATAGAAAGAATGAAAGAATCTAAAAGAATGAAAGACTATTTACTCAAAATGATATCAAATATGTACTTCATAATGATGTTTGGACATAAGCCTATTTCACAAAGAAATTCTTATTACTTCTAGGCTTAAAGCAACAAGTGTGTTTTGAACATTACTCTGAGTAAGCTCTAAAAACTACAGGAATTTCTTCTGCAGTCCAATTGTTCAGAACACTCCCAGGTTCATAAGGGCGGATATCTGAAAAGGTCACTCTTTCAGTTGTTTCTGCATATATGGCATTAATGTGAACATTTCCCAACATTTCTTCGACACTTTCTTTCCTTGACGTCCTTCTCTTAGGATGAATAATCCCTCTCGATACGAAAGTTTTAGATATGTGGGTGAATATCATTGGTTCCCATTTGATTTCTTCCCCACTCACGCGTGCGCTTCTTCTTTCTTACCTCTTTTCCAGTTCATTCCTTCTTTATCTCACATCTGGCTTGTGCCCTAAGCCAAAGCGGTCATGCTTGTCCTTCAGCATTAGAGCCTCAACTCTTTCCTGAAGATGTCTCCCTAGTCCTTTTCTCAGTAAAGCTCCCTTTCCTACCATCAGTTGTAATCCCATCCTGGTAGCCTTGGATATTTTTGGCACTAGAATCCTGTTCCCCTCAGTAATGAATGTTATATTAAAAAACTCCAAAGACTGGAAAGAACATTCAATTGCCTCATCATTTGTCTCCAAGTACGGCACATCACTGGTTATGGCTGCGATAATATCTTCTTCGGTATTTATCGTCACCAGCCGACCTTCTGATACTAGCTTTCACTTCTGATGTAGTGACGAAGGCATTGCCCTTGCCAAATGTATCCAAAGTCTTCCCAATAAGCAATTGTAGGAGAGCTTGATATCCATTACTAGGAAGTCCACTTCATAGGTATTTGGGCCAATCAACAGTGGCATTTTGATTCTTCCCATGACCCTCCTTTCTGTATCATCAAACGCCCTCACTATATTCTGGCATACTTTCATGTGTGAATTATCCACAGGCAACCTATTAAGTGTGGATAGGGGGAATACATTCAGTACTGATCCATTGTCGATCAGAACCCCTGGCAATGTGTACCCTTCGCATATGGTAGTAAGGTGCAGAGCTTTAATAGATCCCATAACCCCTGGTGGTATTTCATCATCGTTGAAAAAGATGAAGTTATCGACACTTATGTTATTAACCAGTCGATCCAATTTATTGACAGAGATATCATTGGCCACGTACATCTCGTTCAGTACTTTCATCAATCCACTTCGATGTACCTCCGAACTCAAGAGTAAAGCTAGCACAGATATGCGAGCTGGTTGTTTATGCAATTGTTCCACAACACTATACTCACTGTGTTTCAAAAACTTTAAGAATTCCTTAGCTTCATCCTCTTTTACTAGCTCACTAACAAGCGGCTCAGGTCTGACTGCTTTTTCCTTCTTCTACTCCACTGTTAGGGTCTTTCCTTTTACGGGTTCTATTCGAGCATTTATCAAATCATAACACCTTCCACTACGCGTTTTGATCCTCTTTTGAGGCTCTGGCTGAGTTCTCCTTTCCCAGGATTGTCACGTTGCAATCATAATTTCAGGGGACCCTTTTGTTATCCTAATAATAGAAGACTGCCGATTTTTGAATTATGATCTTTGGTTTAAGCACCTATCTGGGTAATCGCTAGGGTTTGGCACAGTGCTATCTAGGGTGGGCCCCTAGGGTCTTCTACATGCGGTTTGGTTCTAAAGTTGAGGTACCCGAATCGGTAGATTCCTCGATCCTCACTATTATAGGCTCATACAGACCGAGTTCAGTTCAGGGGAATAAATTTCCCTATGGCTGTACGAAGATGAAAATCTCACGAAGACATAGGTATGGATGTATCCCGAAATTGATCCACTATCCTGCACTTAGGTGAAAACCTCACGAAGGAGTAGCTTATCACTCCCACTTAAAAGAGGTAAGACCAAACGGTCCTTATGCAATATGATGCGAAAATATCCTATGAGACTCAAACCACAGTAATCATATGGAATAACACAAACAAATGCAATAAAAGGATCGTAATTTTTCAAATCAAATTTTCAATTTTTGGCAACAAGACAGAAAATAATAAATTTTACGGCTTGACTCTCTTATTGTCCCCAATGGAGTCGCCAAGCTGTCGAAACCATTTTTTGTGAAAAAAATAGGGTCAAATTTAAAAACGAAAATGGAGTCACCACCAATCTTTTTTTTTTTTTTGAGGTGTGATTGGATCACCTTGAGATTGATCATTAAAACATTTTGATTTATTAAACAATGATTTTTTGGCCTACAAAATTTGAGGAAACGTGTTCGGGAGTCAGTTACGTGCGAGGAAGGATTAGCACCCTCATAACGCCCAAAATTGGTACCTAATTGATTAATTAAGTCTTAATGTCAAAAATTTGAAAAGATTTTAAAATACAATCCTCTTTATTTAAAAGAAAACTTGAATAAATTAAATTGGATGCTAAGACCCTCTTATTTCGAAGAAGTAAAATGTCAGCCCAGTGAGTTAGGATATGACATTTTAAATCCTCGAAATTAAGCTTGTCTTTTGACTTTTAAAACTCATGTATTTAAGTTTAAGAAGGATATTCGGTTATTTGGGTCAAATGAAAAATCAGAATCTAGTAAGTTAGGGCATGATTTCTCAAAATTCCAAATACAGAATATTACCTTCTTGTAACACCCTAAAATTCGAGTATCAACTTTTATTGCATGTTTTTGATGATTAGATTATGAAGGAAAATTTTCTTACTTCTTTTTCGTGTTTATTATAGTCCTGAAGAAGAGTATAGAATTATTCAGGAATGGAATAATTTTTAGTTTTGAGAATTTAATGAAGTGGATTAAGTGACATTGATACTTAAGTTAATTTAAGTGTCAAAGTGTAGCATAAGATGAGTAAATGGTAAGGTGGTGTTGGCGCATGAGTTGTGGCATGAGGGAGTGGTTGAATCCTTGGTTAGCATCTAGATAATTTTATTTTGCACAAGTATAGCAAGTGTCGGCCAAGCAATATATATGGTAAGGTTGGACTTTTCATTTTGGTAAGTAGACTAAAGGAATAAGGTAATTGTTAACTTATGGTAGGAATCAAGAAATTTTGGAAAGATAAGGGACATTAGGCATGTATCAAGGAAAGGTTTTGGAAATTATTTCATGGTCATTTGACCAATGAATTTGGACAACATTGTGGCTAGGGGAGGTTGGCCAAATATGTTAGTAGCTTGGCTAGGATTAGGAATTAGTTTTGGTCATTCTTAGCTTTTGTGCAAGTTTTGCAACTCTTTCTCAACCTTTCTCTCTTGGCGAATTTGAGCTTTTGGTAAGCCTTAATCTTTTGACCATTTGGTCATTATTGCCTATCACTTTAGTATTCTTTGTATGCCTTTTCTCATAGTGCGAAATTACCAATACCAAAAAGCCATTCCTTTTCTTTCTTCTCCCCATTCTTAGAATATACATTGCTCCTAAACTCATTTTTGTCTTTCTCTTTCTTCTCTTTGAAAACGAATCCTCATCATCATCTTTTCTTCCATATTTTATTTCTTTCTTTTATTTCTTTTCAATCAATACTTTCTCCAATAATTTCTCTCATGGCGAATGTTAGTGTGCCCATAGCGAACCATTTTCTCTTTTCTTTAGTTATACATAGCGAATTCTCCATCATATCTAAACATCCTTCTCAATCCTTTCTTTTCAATCGTGGACAATAGGTAAGAGTTCTTTTTAGTTTATGTTAGTTAATAGTTGTTTTGGCGAATCTTGATGGTGGTAAGAAGGATCTCTTGGATCGAAATAATCATTTTTCTATTAACTTTTCTTTGTTATATTTTAATGCGATAGTAGAAGATCGAAACTCAAGTGTTCGTGAGTATCATAGAATGTTGAAATCGATTTAAGGTGTTAAGGGAGCGTTTTGGTCGATTCTCATATTGTGGAGCAAGGATCTTTGTGGTAAGGAAATCTCACCCTTAAAACCTTTAATATTATTTTGATATATTATTAGGTTGGATTAATGATCTTTTGTCATTGAAGACATTCAAAATAGGGAAGAAAAGGGGCGGTGTATAGTGTTTGGAAGAAGGGAGGTTCCGTTAATCCCCTAAGTATAAGCAAAGGGCTATTTAGAATCGAGATTTTCCACCGGGTTGTGGACGCTCATCAGGAGAATCAATTGTTTGAAGTTGTTCGTACTCGAACCTTTGTTTGTTCGTGGACTTTCATCGGTTAGCGAACCATCAATCGGGGAGAAACCGCAAGTAGAAGTAGTACTGAAATTCGAGGGTAAAAGTTTAGATCTTATTCTAAGATTGGTTTTGTTAGTAAATTATCACGTTTTAATTTATCGTGATGCGTATAGGTATCGACGGCGGGAAAGTCTAGTTCTCACT
The DNA here is from genome assembly GCA_025506655.1 of Gossypium rotundifolium. Lineage (NCBI taxonomy): Eukaryota > Viridiplantae > Streptophyta > Magnoliopsida > Malvales > Malvaceae > Gossypium > Gossypium rotundifolium. The sequence continues at coordinate 5,288,065 of CP106730.1, read as the reverse complement.
ATAACCGGTGTGTAACTTCACACTCATTCTCGGGTTAGATATCACTCCGTAAGTATTGTGATAAAATCGTAAAAATAGCAAAACCAAAAAAATACATAGTAATTCATACTCTTGCGTAAATGCATGAAAATGGTTAAAAGCGAGAAATCTGCGAAAAACGCTAGATCGATAAATTGAAATTTGAAAGATTGCTAGTTTGTTAAATTGGGCTAAAAAAACATTAGATTGTTAAAATGGGCCAAAAATATTCTAGTTAGATATATGGGCCAAAAATATTCTAGTTCGATATATGGGCCAAAATATTCTAGTTCGATATATGTACCAAAGTTAACTAAATTGCTAAATGGGCAAAGTACTAATTTGTTTTATGGGCCTAAATGAAATGTTAATTATAGACCCATTTATATTATGGATTATTTGATAAATTATTATATGGCTATATTTTGTTATGCACACATGATTGCATGGGGCGGGGTATTTGATGAAGAGAAGAATGGCCTGTTGCCAAAAATCTAGTTCGATGGCTCTGCCACAAATTATTTTGGCTTAATGACTCTAGTTCGGTGGCTCTGCCACAAATTATTTTGGCTTAATGCCTCTAGTTCGGTGACTATGTCACAATCTAGTTTGGTAGTGTACTACAAAATTATTTTAAAGGCTTAATGCCTACGATTGGTGTGTTTGGTGGGGTGGGTTGACTTGATCCCCACAGGTGTGTTGGTTGGTACGGGGGTGTGTAGCGGATGGATATTAGGCTTGGTTGGGAAATTCAATTTTCATGCATTTCTATTTATTTTACTTTATATTGTTAAAATGAAATTGGGCTCAAGCCCAAGTTAATGTCTCGATGATCTGGCCCAATAATGGTGGTAAGTGAGTTGCACACTGAGTTCTTAGTAACTCACCCTAATTTATTATCCATCTCAGGTAATGGCAATTGATGTGGACTTGGGCCGGGGATGACTTGGTGGAGGCCATACTACGAGCATGGGTTTATAAACTATGAACTTTATTTAAATTACTTATTTTAATTACTATTTTGGGTTTGATGTAATAAGGCCTCTAATTATGTTTTCATGGATTTTTATGTGTGGATGGATTTAATTCTGTTTTAAGACTTTTGCTTTGGGCTTTTGTTCAATCTATAAAGTTTTCTTAAAAATATTAAGTTTTATAACAATTTGGTCACCTTAATTATTTCTTTTAAATTTCTTTCGAATTCTTTTTAAATTACTTTAAGGTTTTTGATAAATATATTCTAAATGATAAGATTTCAAATAAAGTATTTTCTTAATCTACAAATTTTTAAATCTTTGGTCTTAGTTTTATTAAACTTTATTTCCAAAAGGTGTTGAAGTATTATTTTACTTTAAACATTAGAAAATTAAATGGGTGTTCGATCGGTGTGACAAACCAAATCTCGTCTTAACGCATAGACCTGGTTTGGGGTGTTACATTTAATGGTATCAGAGCCAGTTTCAAAACTTCATTTGGGTTTGGGTTCAACAACGATATTTGTTTGAGAAACAATTCAAATTTCTAGACTTTTGATTTAAAGGTAGTATGGCACCATGAGCATCCCGCACCAAGTCAAGTAAGTATCGTATATTGATTGTTTATTATTATTGTGATATGATCATAGAAACACTCTAGAACTTCTAGTTTTAGGTGTTAAAAATCGTGAGATTGAGACAATAAGGATATGATTGCGAAAACAACTCTATCTCTTTCATATCATAAAATATCGTTAATAAACACTTGAACTAGTATTCTGATTCATAAAACTCTTAATCAGATTAAATCGAATTAGTCATTATGAGCACTTGAGGACGTGGTCATGGACGCGGTAGACGTGGCCGTGGTAGAGGCCAAGGTGCTGCGTCTGAAGCACCAAATCATATGCTGAAAATGGATGCACCTGCGTCACTTGAGAGTGAGACGGGATCACATGATCATATGGAAGAAGATAATGCTTTGACACAAGCAATGCTGCGAGTCCTAGAAAGGGTCGCCGGAACTAGAATTGGGCCAACAACTCGTGGGTCAATTTCAGAACGACTCAAGTCAAATAATGCAAAAGTTTTTAGAGGAGTTTCCGGTGTAGCTCCGAATGTGGCTGAATATTGGCTCGAAGCTGTGGAGTGGATTATGGATGATATGGAATGCACTGTTGAGCAGAAACTGAAAGGAGCTGTGTCCTTGCTTAGAGGCGAGGCGTATCAATGGTGGCTTCTTGTTAGAGAAGGCAATCAAGGCTGCACTGATTACTTGGAATTCTTTAAAGGCGCCATCCAAGGGAAATATGTTGGAACGAGTTATGTAGATGCGAAGGAAGGAATTTGAATCTTGTCCAATGGAGTAAGACGGTGGCGGCGTGAAGTGAGTTTTACGTTTGAGTCACTATGCTCGGACAATAGTATCAACAGATCATGAGCGTTGTGTGCATTTCGAGGATGGGCTTAATGATGAGTTGAGGGTTACGATTGCCCCACAACAAGTTAGAACTTTTCCACGCTTGTAGAGAAGGCCAAGATAGCGAAGAGGCTAAGAACTCGAAACGTCGAAATCGGAAAGATTTAGAAACAAGAGAGACACACAGCAATCGGGTTCTTCAAAGAGATTTTAGAAGAGGCCTCGAAATGATGAACCAGTTCAAGGTAGAGCACCGGTAACTAATAATCAAGTTTGGGATTGTGCTGAATGTGGAAAAAGGCATTTTGGTGAATGCTGGAGGAAAACTGGCGCTTGTTACAAATGCGGTTCAATGGATCACCGATATAGAAATTACCCTCGACGTATGGATCGACTCAAGAAGTTTGTAATCTTGATGCACAACCGTCGAGAGTACTCGAAGAATAGAGAGGTCGTGGACCAAGTCGTGGTGGTGATGAAATTTGGGCGTGGTCAAGGTGCGAATTCGAGGCAATGGTCCTAGAGGTAACACGGATGCAAGACAACCAGGGTTGGTATATGCAGTCAGACGCCGCGAGGATGGCAATGCACCTGATGTGATAACTGGTACGTTTTTCATCTTTGATGTACCTGTTATTGCCTTGATAGATATTGGTTCTACCCACTCGTATATTGCTAGCACCATATCTAGAAACTTGAATTTAGAATATGAAATTTTCGATAGTGAGATGAAGGTAATTAGTCCTTTAGGATAGTCGGTGTTGGTAAATAAACTATTTAGAGACGTGCCCTTAGAAATTCAAGGAGAAATATTTCTGGCGAATTTGATGGAATTGCCTTTCGGTGAGTTCGATATCATTTTGGGCATGGATTGGTTGGTCAAGCAAGGCGCAATTGGATTGTCTTTGAAAAGCGGAAGTCAATAAGAACTGTGGAGGATAAGGAGATAGTTATGATAGGTGACGAAGAAATTACTTGGCAAACGTGGTATCTGCGTTAAAGGCGAAAAAGTTGGTGCGAAAAGGGTATGGAGCATTTCTAGCTTTTATTAGTGCTTTAAATGCCAAAGAGTTATTGGTAGAAGATGTGAGAACTGTAAAGGAATTTCGGATGTATTTCGAAGAACTTCCTGGTATACCTCCAGATCGAGAAGTGGAATTTGGTATTGAGCTTTTGCCCGAAACGGCTCCAGTGTCTATTGCTCCATATAGGATGGCACCGAAGGAGATGACGAAGCTTAAAGCTCAAATTCAAGAATTTTTGGATCGGGGTTTTATTCGACTGAGTGTGTCTCCGTGGGGAGCACCGGTTTTGTTTGTTAAGAAGAAAGATGGGTCGATGCATATGTGCATTGATTACAGGTAATTGAATAAGCTGACGATCAAAAATAGGTATCCTTTGCCAAGAATTGATGACCTGTTTGATCAATTGAAGGAGCTTGATATTCTCAAAAATTGATTTGAGGTCGGGTTATCACCGACTTAAGGTGAAAGAAGCGGATATTCACAAAAGCGACATTTCAAACTCGTTATACACACTATGAGTTTTGGTGATGCCGTTTGGGTTGACCAATGCACCAATGCATTTATGGATATGATGAACTGGTCTTTCAACCATTTTAGACCGGTTTGTAGTAGTATTCATAAATGACATTTTGGTATATTCAAGGAGTGAAGAAGAGCATGACTCGCATTTGCAAATTGTATTGCGATTGCTTGAGATAATCAATCTGTATACCAAATTCGATAAATGTGAATTACAGTTAAGGGAGGTGACTTTCTTGGGTCATGTGGTATCGGTCGAAGGAATAAGGGTGGATCCTCGGAAGATTGAGGCGGTATTGGATTGGAAACCACCAAAGTCGATGGTGAGATTCGGAGTTTCTTGGGTTTGGTGGTTAATATAGACGCTTTGTTGAGGGTTTTCATTGATTCTTTGCACCTAACTAAGCTTTTGCGAAAGGGAGTACCGTTTATATGGACTGATAAGCAACAAGAAAGTTTCGAGAAATTGAAGAAGATTTTGACGGAAGCTCCAGTATTGATTCAACCTGAGGCTGGAAAGGAGTTTACAGTTTACTGTGATGCGTCACATACGGGTTTAGGCTGCATATTGATGTAAAATGGGAAAGTGGTGGCTTATGCTTCTCGTCAGCTAAGACCACACGAAGTAAACTACCCTACTCATGATTTGGAGTTAGCAACGGTAGTGTTTGCTTTAAAGATTTGGAGGCATTATCTTTATGGTGAAAAGTCTATCATCTATACGGATCACAAGAGTCTTAAGTATCTTCTTACTCAGAAGGAATTAAACTTGAGACAACGAAGATGGGTGGAGCTATTAAGGACTATGATTTCCCAATCGAGTATCATCCGGAAAGGCTAATGTGGTAGCGAGGCAGCGTTAAGTCGTAAGGTGGTAATCGAATTGAGAGCAATGTTTGCCCATTTGAGTTTGTATGAGGATGGTAGTCTGTTAGCGGAACTTGGTGAAGCCTCGTGGTTAGAACAAATCAAGGAAAAGCAAATATTAGACAAAAGTTGGGACCTTTACTTGACAAGTTGAAAATGGTGAAATAGAGGATTTTGGAATAAACACGGAAGGTGTGTTGTGCTTTCGTGGAAGAGTTTGTGTGCCTAAGGACTCAGATCTGAGGCAAATGATTCTACGGGAGGCGCATGTAGCCCTTATGCTATGCACCCCAGAGAAAATAAGATGTATCGGGATCTTCGTGAACAGTATTAGTGGCGAGTTGAAGCGTGAAATTTGAGTTTGTGGGAAAATGTTTAACTTGTCGACAAGTGAAGGCGGAGCATCAATTGCCGTCAGGTTTATTACAATAGAGTAAAGATTCCTCTTTGGAAATGGGAGCGGATAACAATGGATTTTGTTAGTGGGTTATCTTTAACACCTACTAAGAAAAATTCTGTTTGGGTAATTGTTGATCGTTTGATGAAGACTGCTCATTTCCTACCAGTTCGTACGGATTACTCGTTACAGAAGTTGGTAAAGCTATATGTATCTGAAATTGTGAGGTTGCATAGGGTACCCGTATCTATTATATCAGATAGGGATCCTATGTTTACATCACGATTTTGGAAAGCTTTGCATGAAGCTCTGGGAACAAAGCTAAACTTTAGTACGGCTTTTTATCCTCAGTCAGATGGTCAGTCAGAGAGAGTGATTCAGATTCTAGAAGACATGTTAAGGGGTTGTGTGATTGACTTCAAAGGTAGTTGGGAGGATTTTCTACCGTTGGCAGAATTTGCGTATAACAACAACTATCAGTCTAGCATTCAGATGGCACCTTACGAGGTATTGTATGGTCGTAGGTGTCGTTCTCCTATTTGTTGGACCGAGTTGGGCTGAGCGGCGGATGTTAGGTCTGAGATGATTTCTAAAGCGGAAGAGAAAGTAAAGGTTATTCGAAACACGGTTAGAGGAAGCTTGGATAGACAAAAGTCGTATGCAGATCTGAAGCATAGGGATATCGAGTGTGCTGTGGGGGATCAAGTTTTCTTGAAGGTCTCACCTTGAAAAAAGATTTTCAGGTTTGGAAAGAAGGGCAAGTTAAGTCCTAGGTACATTGGACCATATCGTGTGATGAAGCGTGTTGGTCCAATGGCTTATCAGATTGAGTTACCTCCGGAATTGAGTCAAATTCATAATGTTTTTCATGTTTTCATACTGAGGCGTTATAGATCGGATCCTTCACTCATAGTACCGGTAGAAGAATTGAAGTTGAATTCAGACTTGTCTTTTGAGGAGGAACCAGTGGAAAACTTAGACCGAGATGTTAAGGTGCTAAGAAAGAAAACCGTGCCATTGGTCAAAGTTTTATGGCGTAATCACGAGTGGAGGAAGCTACGTGGGAGCTGAGGATGCAATTCGGCAACAATACCCTCACCTCTTTCAACCGGTAAATTTCGAGGACAAAATTTTCTTTAAGGAGGGTAGAGTTGTAACACCCTAAAATTGATATCGATTTTTATTGCATGTTTTTATGCTTAGATTATGAAGGAAAATTTTCTTACTTCTTTTTCGTGTTTATTATAGTCACGAAGAAGAGTATAGAATTATTCGGAATGGAATAATTTTTAGTTTTGAGAATTTAATGAATTGGATTAAGTGACATTGATACTTAAGTTAATTTAAGTGTCAAAGTGTAGCATAAGATGAGTAAATGGTAAGGTGGTGTTGGCGCATGAGTTGTGGCATGAGGGAGTGGTTGAATCCCTTGGTTAGCATCTAGATAATTTTTATTTTTCACAAGTATAGCAAGTGTCGGCCAAGCAATATATATGGTAAGGTTGGACTTTTCATTTTTGGTAAGTAGACTAAAGGAATAAGGTAATTGTTAACTTATGGTTGGGAATCAAGAAATTTTGGAAAGATAAGGGGACATTAGGCATGTATCAAGGAAAAGGTTTTGGAAATTATTTCATGGTCATTTGACCAATGAATTTGGACTGACATTGTGGCTAGGGGAGGTTGGTAGAATATGTTAGTAGCTTGGCTAGGATTAGGAATTAGTTTTGGTCATTCTTAGCTTTTTGTGCAAGTTTTGCAACTCTTTCTCAACCTTTCTCTCTTGGCGAATTTGAGCTTTTGGTAAGCCTTAATCTTTTGACCATTTGGTCATTTTGCCTATCACTTTAGTATTCTTTGTATGCATTTTCTCATAGTCTGAAATTACCAATACCAAAAAGCCATTCCTTTTCTTTCTTCTCCCCATTCTTAGAATATACATTGCTCCTAAACTCATTTTTGTCTTTCTCTTTTCTTCTCTTTGAAACCTAATCCTCATCATCATCTTTTTCTTCCATATTTTATTTCTTTCTTTTATTTCTTTTCAATCAATACTTTCTCCAATAATTTCTCTCATGGCCGAATGTTAGTGTGCCCATAGTCGAACCATTTCTCTTTTCTTTGGTTATACATGGCGAATTCTCCATCATATCTAAACATCCTTCTCAATCCTTTCTTTTCAATCGTGGACAATAGGTAAGAGTTCTTTTTAGTTTATGTTAGTTAATAGTTGTTTTGGCGAATCTTGATGGTGGTAAGAAGGATCTCTTGGATCGAAATAATCATTTTTCTATTAACTTTTCTTTGTTATATTTTAATGCGATAGTAGAAGATCGAAACTCAAGTGTTCGTGAGTATCATAGAATGTTGAAATCGATTTAAGGTGTTAAGGAGCGTTTTGGTCGATTCTCATATTGTGGAGCAAGGATCTTTGTGGTAAGGAAATCTCACCCTTAAAACCTTTAATATTATTTTGATATATTATTAGGTTGGATTAATGATCTTTATCATTGAAGACATTCAAAATAGGGAAGAAAAGGGCGGTGTATAGTGTTTGGAAGAAGGAGGTTCCGTTAATCCCCTAAGTATAAGCAAAGGGCTATTTGAGAATCGAGATTTTCCACCGGGTTCGCGGACGCTCATCAGGAGAATCAATTGTTTGAAGTTGTTCGTACTCCCGAACCTTTGTTTGTTCGTGGACTTTCATCGGTTAGCGAACCATCAATCGGGGAGAAACCGCAAGTAGAAGTAGTACGAAATTCCGAGGGTAAAAGTTTAGATCTTATTCTAAGATTGGTTTTGTTAGTAAATTATCACGTTTTAATTTATCGTGATGCGTATAGGTATCGACGAGCGGGAAAGTCTAGTTCTCACTATAACCAGGTGTGTAACTTCACACTCATTCTCGGGTTAGATATCACTCCGTAAGTATTGTGATAAAATCGTAAAAATAGCAAAATCAAAAAAATACATAGTAATTCATACTCTTGCGTAAATGCATGAAAAGCAGTTAAAAGCGAAATCTGCGAAAAGCGCTAGATCGATAAATTGGGCCAAAAGATTGCTAGTTTGTTAAATTGGACTGAAAAAAAGCATTAGATTGTTAAAATGGGCCAAAAATATTCTAGTTCGATATATGGGCCAAAAATATTCTAGTTCGATATATGTACCAAAGTTCGCTAAATTACTAAATGGGCAAAGTACTAATTTGTTTTATGGGCCCAAATGAAATGCTTAATTATAGACCCATTTATATTATGGATTATTTGATAAATTATTATATGGCTATATTTTGTTATGCACACATGATTGCATGGGGGTATTTGATGAAGAGAAGAATGGCTGTTGCCAAAAATCTAGTTCGATGGCTCGCCACAAATTATTTTGGCTTAATGACTCTAGTTCGGTGGCTCGCCACAAATTATTTTGGCTTAATGCCTCTAGTTCTGACTATGTCACAATCTAGTTTAGTAGTGTACTACAAAATTATTTTAAAGGCTTAATGCCTACGATTGATGTGTTTGGTGGGGTGGGTTGACTTGATCCCCACAGGTGTGTTGGTTGATGCGGGGTGTGTAGCGGATGGATATTAGGCTTGGTTGGGAAATTCAATTTTCATGCATTTCTATTTATTTTACTTTATATTGTTAAAATGAAATTGGGCTCAAGCCCAAGTTAATGTCTCGATGATCTGGCCCAATAATGGTGGTAAGTGAGTTGCACACTTTGAGTTCTTAGTAACTCACCTAATTTATTATCCATCTCGTAATGGCAATTGATGTGGACTTGGGCGGGGATGACTTGGTGGAGGCCATACTACGAGCATGGGTTTATAAACTATGAACTTTATTTAAATTACTTATTTTAATTACTATTTTGGGTTTGATGTAATAAGGCCTCTAATTATGTTTTCATGGATTTTTATGTGTGGATGGATTTAATTACATTTTAAGACTTTTGCTTTGGGCTTTTGTTTAATCTATAAAGTTTTCTTAAAAATATTAAGTTTTATAACAATTTGGTCACCTTAATTATTTCTTTTAAATTTCTTTGAATTCTTTTAAATTACTTTAAGGTTTTTGATAAATATATTCTAAATGATAAGATTTCAAATAAAGTATTTTCTTAATCTACAAATGTTTAAATCTTTGGTCTTAGTTTTTATTAAACTTTATTTCCAAAAGGTGTTGAAGTATTATTTTACTTTAAACATTAGAAAATTAAATGGGTGTTCGATCGGTGTGACAAACCAAATCTCGTCTTAACGCATAGACTCGGTTTGGGGTGTTACATTTAATGGTATCGAGCAGGTTTCAAAACTTCGGTACGTGGTTTGGGTTCAACAACGATATTTGTTTGAGAAACAATTCAAATTTCTAGACTTTTGATTTAAAGGTAGTATGGCACCATGAGCATCCCGCACCAAGTCAAGTAAGTATCTGTATATTGATTGTTTATTATTATTGTGATATGATCATAGAAACACTCTAGAACTTCTAGTTTTAGGTGTTAAAAATCGTAGAGATTGAGACAATAAGGATATGATTGCGAAAACAACTCTATCTCTTTCATATCATAAAATATCGTTAATAAACACTGAACTAGTATTCTGATTCATAAAACTCTTAATCGATTAAATCGAATTAGTCATTATGAGCACTTGAGGGCGTGGTGCGTGGATCGCGGTAGGCGTGGCGTGGTAGAGGCCGAGTCTTCGTCTGGAGCACCAAATCATATGCCAAAATGGATGCACCTGCGTCACTTGAGAGTGAGACGGGATCACATGATCATATGGAAGAAGATAATGCTTTGACACAAGCAATGCTGCGAGTCCTAGAAAGGGTCGTCGGAACTAGAATTGGGCCAACAACTCGTGGGTCAATTTTGGAACGACTCAAGTCAAATAATGCAAAAGTTTTTAGAGGAGTTTCCGGTGTAGCTCCGAATGTGGCTGAATATTGGCTCGAAGCTGTGGAGTGGATTATGGATGATATGGAATGCACTGTTGAGTAGAAACTGAAAGGAGCTGTGTCCTTGCTTAGAGGCGAGGCGTATCAATGGTGGCTTATTGTTAGAGAAGGCACCGGTCGCATGATTACTTGGGAATTCTTTAAAGCTGCCTTCCAAGGGAAATATGTTGGAACGAGTTATGTAGACGCCCGAAGGAAGGAATTTCTGAATCTTGTCCAATGGAGTAAGACAGTGGCAGCGTATGAAGCTGAGTTTTTACGTTTGAGTCACTATGCTCGGATAATAGTATCAACGATCATGAGCGTTGTGTGCGTTTGAGGATGGGCTTAATGATGAGTTGAGGTTCGATTGCCCCAACAAGTTAGAACTTTTTCCACGCTTGTAGAGAAGGCCAAGATAGCCAAGAGGCTAAGAACTCAGAACGTCAGAATCGGGAAAGATTTAGAAACAAGTGAGAGACAAAGCAATCGGGTTCTTCAAAGAGATTTTAGAAGAGGCCTCGAAATGATGAACAAGTTCAAGGTAGAGCACCGGTAACTAATAATCAAGTTTGGGATTGTCTTGAATGTGGAAAAAGGCATTTTGGTGAATCTTTGGAGGAAAACTAGCGCTTGTTACAAATGCGGTTCAATGGATCACCAAGTATAGAAATTGCCCTCGGCGTATGGATCGACTCAAAAGTTTGTAATCTTGATGCACAACCGGTCGAGGTACTCAGCGAACCGTAGAGAGTCGTGGACCAAGTCGTGGTGGTAATGGGGCTGGGCGTGCTCAAGGTCACGATGGTCGAGGCAATGGTCCTAGAGGTAACACGGATGCAAGACAACCGGGGTTGGTATATGCGATCGAGGCCATGAGGATGGCAATGCACGATGTGATAAGCTGATGCGTTCTTCATCTTTGATGTACTGTTATTGCCTTGATAGATATTGGTTCTACCCACTCGTATATTGCTAGCACCATATCTGGAAACTTGAATTTAGAATATGAAATTTTCGATAGTGAGATGAAGGTAATTAGTCCTTTAGGATAGTCGGTGTTGGTAAATAAACTATTTAGAGACGTGCCCTTAGAAATTCAAGGAGAAATATTTACGGCAAATTTGATGGAATTGCCTTTCGGTGAGTTCGATATCATTTTGAGCATGGATTGGTTGGTCAAGCACAGGCGCAATTGGATTGTGATGAAAAGCGGATGTCAATAAGAAGCGTGGAGGATAAGGAGATAGTTATGATAGGCGAGCGAAGAAATTACTTAGCAAGCGTGGTATCTGCGTTAAAGCGAAAAAGTTGGTGCGAAAAGGGTATGGAGCATTTCTAGCTTTTATTAGTGCTTTAAATGCCAAAGAGTTATTGGTAGAAGATGTGAGAAGCGTAAAGGAATTTCGGATGTATTTCGAAGAACTTCTGGTATACCTCGGATCGAGAAGTGGAATTTGGTATTGAGCTTTTGCGGAAACGGCTCAAAGGTGTCTATTGCTCCTTATAGGATGGCAAGAAGGAGATGACCAGACTTAAAGCTCAAATTCAAGAATTGTTGGATCGGGGTTTTATTCGATGAGTGTGTCTCTCGTGAGGAGCACCGGTTTTGTTTGTTAAGAAGAAAGATGGGTCGATCGTATGTGCATTGATTACGAGTAATTGAATAGTGACGATCAAAATAGGTATCCTTTGCCAAGAATTGATGACTGTTTGATCAATTGAAGGAGCTTGATATTCTCCAAAATTGATTTGAGGTCGGGTTATCACCGACTTAAGGTGAAAGAAGCGGATATTCACAAAATAGCATTTGAACTCGTTATACACACTATGAGTTTTGGTGATGCCGTTTGGGTTGACCAATGCACCATTTGCATTTATGGATATGATGAATGGTCTTTCAACCATTTTAGACCGGTTTGTAGTAGTATTCATAAATGACATTTTGGTATATTCAAGGGTGAAGAAGAGCATGACTCGCATTTGCGAATTGTATTGCGATTGCTTGAGATAATCAAGCGTATGCCAAATTCGATAAATGTGAATTTTAGTTAAGAGAGGTGACTTTCTTGGGTCATGTGGTATCGATCGAAGGAATAAGGGTGGATCCTCGGAAGATTGAGGCGGTATTGGATTGGAAACCACCAAAGTCGATGGTGAGATTCGGAGTTTCTTGGGTTTGGTGGTTAATATAGACGCTTTGTTGAGGGTTTTCATTGATTCTTTTCACCTAACTAAGCTTTTGCGAAAGAAGTACCGTTTATATGGACTGATAAGCAACAAGAAAGTTTCGAGAAATTGAAGAAGATTTTGACGAAGCTCCAGATTGATTCAACCTGAAATTTGGAAAGGAGTTTACAGTTCTTGTGATCGTCACATACGGTTTTAATTTGCATATTGATGTAAAATGGGAAAGTGGTGGCTTATGCTTCTCGTCATTTGAGACCACCAAGTAAACTACCTACTCATGATTTGGAGTTAGCGGTAGTGTTTGCTTTAAAGATTTGGAGGCATTATCTTTATGGTGAAAAGTCTATGCTTTAAAGATTTGGAGGCATTATCTTTATGGTGAAAAGTCTATCATCTATACGGATCACAAGAGTCTTAAGTATCTTCTTACTCGGAAGGAATTAAACTTGAGACAACGAAGATGGGTGGAGCTATTAAGGACTATGATTTCCCAATCGAGTATCATCCAGGAAAGGCTAATGTGGTAGCGAGCAGCGTTAAGTAAATGAGTGGTAATCGAATTGAGAGCAATGTTTGCCCATTTGAGTTTGTATGAGGATGGTAGTCATTAGCGGAACTTGGTGAAGTCTCGTGGTTAGAACAAATCAAGGAAAAGCAAATATTAGACAAAAGTTGGGACCTTTACTTGACAAGTTGAAAATGGTGAAATAGAGGATTTTGGAATAAACACGGAAGGTGTGTTTTGCTTTAGTGGAAGAGTTTGTATGCCTAAGGACTCGGATCCGAGGCAAATGATTCTCTGGAGGCACATGTAGCCCTTATGCTATGCACCCGGAGAAAATAAGATGTATCGGGATCTTCGTGAAACAGTATTGGTGGCGAGTTGAAGCATGAAATTTGAGTTTGTGGGAAAATGTTTAACTTGTCGCAAGTGAAGGCGAGCATCAATTGCCGTCGAGTTTATTACTGATGAGTAAAGATTCCTCTTTGGAAATGGGAGCGGATAACAATGGATTTTGTTAGTGGGTTATCTTTAACACCTACTAAGAAAATTACATTTGGGTAATTGTTGATCGTTTGATGAAGATTTGCTCATTTCCTACCGGTTAAATCTGATTACTCGTTACGAAGTTGGCGAAGCTATATGTATCTGAAATTGTGAGGTTGCATAGGGTACCCGTATCTATTATATCAGATAGGGATCCTATGTTTACATCACGATTTTGGAAAGCTTTGCATGAAGCTCGGGAACAAAGCTAAACTTTAATGCGGCTTTTTATCCTCAGTCAGATGGTCAGTCAGAGAGAGTGATTCAGATTCTAGAAGACATGTTAAGGGGTTGTGTGATTGACTTCAAAGGTAGTTGGGAGGATTTTCTATCGTTGGCGAAATTTGCGTATAACAACAACTATCGATCTAGCATTGGATGGCACCTTACGAGGTATTGTATGGTCGTGAGGTGTCGTTCTCCTATTTGTTGGTGAGTTAGGCGAGCAGCGATGTTAGGTCTGAGATGATTTACGAAGCGGAGAGAAAGTAAAGGTTATTCGAGCACGGTTAGAGGAAGCTTGGATAGACAAAAGTCGTATCTGGATCTGAAGCATAGGGATATCGAGTGTCTTGTGGGGATCAAGTTTTCTTGAAGGTCTCACCTTGAAAAAAGATTTTCGAGTTTGGAAAGAAGGGCAAGTTAAGTCCTAGGTACATTGGACCATATCGTGTGATGAAGCGTGTTGGTCCAATGGCTTATCGATTGAGTTACCTCGAATTGAGTCAAATTCATAATGTTTTCATGTTTCCATCTTGAGGCGTTATAGATCGGATCCTTCGCACATAATCTTGGTAGAAGAATTGGAGTTGAATTGGACTTGTCTTTTGAGGAGGAACCAATGGAAAACTTAGACCGAGATGTTAAGGTGCTAAGAAAGAAAACCGTGCCGTTGGTCAAAGTTTTATGGCATAATCACGGAGCGGAGAAAGCTACGTGGGAGCCTGAGGATGCAATTCGGCAACAATACCCTCACCTCTTTCAACCAGGTAAATTTCGAGGACAAAATTTTCTTTAAGGAGGGTAGAGTTGTAACACCCTAAAATTTGAGTATCGATTTTTATTGCATGTTTTTTATGCTTAGATTATGAAGGAAAATTTTCTTCTTTCTTTTTCGTGTTTATTATAGTCTGAAGAAGAGTATAGAATTATTAGGGAATGGAATAATTTTTAGTTTTGAGAATTTAATGAAGTGGATTAAGTGACATTGATACTTAAGTTAATTTAAGTGCCAAAGTGTAGCATAAGATGAGTAAATGGTAAGGTGGTGTTGGCGCATGAGTTGTGGCATGAGGGGAGTGGTTCGAATCCTTGGTTAGCATCTAGATAATTTTATTTTTCACAAGTATAGCAAGTGTCGGCCAAGCAATATATATGGTAAGGTTGGACTTTTCATTTTTGGTAAGTAGACTAAAGGAATAAGGTAATTGTTAACTTATGGTAGGGAATCAAGAAATTTTGGAAAGATAAGGGGACATTAGGCATGTATCAAGGAAAAGGTTTTGGAAATTATTTCATGGTCATTTGACCAATGAATTTGACTGACATTGTGGCTAGGGGAGGTTGGTCGAATATGTTAGTAGCTTGGCTAGGATTAGGAATTAGTTTTGGTCATTCTTAGCTTTTTGTGCAAGTTTTGCAACTCTTTCTCAACCTTTCTCTCTTGTCCGAATTTGAGCTTTTGGTAAGCCTTAATCTTTTGACCATTTGGTCATTTTGCCTATCACTTTAGTATTCTTTGTATGCCTTTTCTCATAGTGTCGAAATTACCAATACCAAAAAGCCATTCCTTTTCTTTCTTCTCCCCATTCTTAGAATATACATTGCTCCTAAACTCATTTTTGTCTTTCTCTTTCTTCTCTTTGAAAACCGAATCCTCATCATCATCTTTTTCTTCCATCTTTTATTTCTTTCTTTTATTTCTTTTCAATCAATACTTTCTCCAATAATTTCTCTCATGGTCGAATGTTAGTGTGCCCATAGTAGAACCATTTTCTCTTTTCTTTGGTTATACATAGCGAATTCTCCATCATATCTAGACATCCTTCTCAATCCTTTCTTTTCAGTCATGGACAATAGGTAAGAGTTCTTTTTAGTTTATGTAGGTTAATAGTTGTTTTGGCCGAATCTTGATGGTGGTAAGACGGATCTCTTGGATCGAAATAATCATTTTTCTATTAACTTTTCTTTGTTATATTTTAATGTGATAGTAGAAGATCGAAACTCAAGTGTTCGTGAGTATCACGAACGTTGAAATCGATTTAAGGTGTTAAGGGAATGTTTTGGTCGATTCTCATATTGTGGAGCAAGGATCTTTGTGGTAAGAAATCTCACCCTTAAAACCTTTAATATTATTTTCGATATATTATTAGGTTGGATTAATGATCTTTTGTCATTGAAGACATTCAAAATAGGGAAGAAAAGGCGTGTATAGTGTTCGGAAGAAGGAGGTTCCGTTAATCCCCTAAGTATAAGCAAAGGGCTATTTGAGAATCCGAGATTTTCCACTTGGTTACTGGACGCTCATCAGGGAGAATCAATTGTTTGAAGTTGTTCGTACTCCAGAACCTTTGTTTGTTAGTGGACTTTCATCGGTTTGTGAACCATCAATCGGGAGAAACCGCAAGTAGAAGTAGTCTGAAATTTCGAGGTAAAAGTTTAGATCTTATTCTAAGATTGGTTTTGTTAGTAAATTATCGCGTTTTAATTTATCGTGATGCGTATAGGTATCGACTAGCGAGAAAGTCTAGTTCTCACTATAACCAGGTGTGTAACTTCACACTCATTCTCGGGTTAGATATCACTCCGTAAGTATTTAGATAAAATCGTAAAAATAGCAAAATCGGAAAAATACGTAGTAATTCATACTCTTGCGTAAATGCATGAAAGCAGTTAAAAGCGAAATCTGCGAAAAAGCGCTAGATCGATAAATTGGGCGTAAAGATTGCTAGTTTGTTAAATTGGGCTGAAAAAAAAGCATTAGATTGTTAAAATGGGCCAAAATATTCTAGTTCGATATATGGGCCAAAAATATTCTAGTTCGATATATGTACCAAAGTTCGCTAAATTGCTAAATGGGCAAAGTACTAATTTGTTTTATGGGCCCAAATGAAATGCTTAATTATAGACCCATTTATATTATGGATTATTTGATAAATTATTATATGGCTATATTTTGTTATGAAACACCCCAAACCCGGCCAAAAAGCCTAACGGATTTGGTATGTTCCTCGAGTAAAACTTTAAGCGGAATCACATTGTAAAGTAATTTTGTCTTTTGAAACATTATTTTAGGAGGAATTAATAAAATCAAAAAGGAAACCAAACTTAAGAAAAACTTCTTTGAAAACATTTATATATTAGTGACAAAAACCTTTTAATTAATTATCGAAAACCAATTTAGTTATTTAATAGATAATTGTTCATGGTCAAAATAAAAGTAAATCCAAACACGAAATTAAAGATAGTTTATAGTGGCCTTATTACATAATATTGGCAACCCAAAATAAAGTCTAAGTAATAAAATTTAAAGTAATAAGTTTAAGTTGGAAAATCTCCACAATACTTAATACGAGCACTGGCCACCTCGAAATCCTTCTTGCTCGATCCATCGCACTTCTGAGTCATCTCAAAAGTTATCCCATAAAAATGGGTGAGTTATAAACTCAATGTATAACACATACATTAAAAAGCCCATTTTATCAAATGCTTTCAAGCCCAAAAATTTCACATATGGCCATAGGCCCATTTAACTCATATTTAGCCCAAAGGCCCATTTCATAACAGATCAAATAATAATCATACAATATTACATGGTTATGTTCATGAAATGAAATGCAAGCCCGGCCCAACCTAAATATCCATCCGCTACACACCCCCGTACCAACCAGCACACCGTGGGGATTACTAAATCGACCCTCCATCCGCTACACACCATCGAAGCGATTCTTGCGATCAACATGCACATCGCCTTTATTGTGGCAAAGCCACCAAAACAGATGTGACCAAGTCACCGACCAAGTCAAATTTCAAATACGTGACCAAGTCACCAGATTCACATACGTGACCGAAGTCACGGAGTCATATGTGACCGAAGTCACGAGCCAAATATCGTGTGAAAGTCACCGGAGTCAAATTGTGGCCAAGCCACCGGAGTCAAATATCGTGACCAAGTCACCAAATTCACATATGTGACCGAAGTCACCGAAATGTGGTAAAACCACGAATACTTCCTCATTTATCAATATACCCATATGCCCATGCACATACATATCAAATCAGATTTTCATGCTATTACCCACAAGTCATAATATAGTCATGCTTATTTCATATTGATGCATATAGCAAAAATAAACGGAATATTGAGGTAACATACCTGAATTTTGTATACCAATGATTGGTATCCACAAACAAACATATTATCATATAATCACTTTTTAACAATATAGATCTATGGAAATTTTTAATGTAAGGTTACACACCTTGTGACAGTGAGAACAATACCCTTTTGTTCGTCAGCACCTAATTAATTAACACATTTGGTTAGTATACACTATTGTTAACAAGACTATACTTATTGACGAGAGATCTAATCCCTTACCCTCAGTTCTCGAGCAGCAGTTATTTGTGATTTTCTCCACTAGATGGATCAAAACCGCGATATTCCACCAACGTAAAGTGGTTCGGTTGTACGCACTACTTCGAATAATCGATCCTCGTTAGCAGAGGGTCCACAACCCGGTGGAAAGTCTCTAACCGCCGATACAGCCCTTCGTTTGTAATTTGATGGTAAAGGAATACCTCCCCTCTTCCAAACACTCCAGACGGCTCTTTTCTTACCTATCTTGTTGATCTTAGATCGTCCCTAAAAGTAACATAGATTAGTGATCCATCTAAGGAAATTGATGTGATCTAAATTAATAACTTTACCTTGATGATTTCGAATGGTCACTTAAAGGTTGTCCTCAACAAGATCTTTGAAAAATTCTTTTCAATGAATCGGCCTAGAAGAGAAAATAAAGATCACGATTCTGAGTTTGCTAAAGTGAAAAGAAAAGATAAAAATAATTGATAAAATCTTACTTGAGTCCTTCAAGATTCGGCTTTAACAAAAAGAGAAGAGAAATGGTGGTTTCAATATGATGGTTTCGGTTTTGAGGAATAGAAGAAAGAGAATGAAAGGAGAAGGAAAGAGAGAAGGAAGAAAAGAGAAAGAGAAGAAGAAGATGATGATGGTGATTTCTCAAAAGAAAAGAAATGTTTAGGAACCTTTGCACATTCTGGCCAAGGGGGTAACAAATGGTTCTTGATCCTATGTGGTTTCGACAATGAGAGAAAGAGAAGAGAGAAATAAAATGAAAAGAAAAGAAAAGGAGAATTGATCAAAGAGAAGGAGATTGATTTTGGGGCTTAGATGCATTCGCTAAGGGAGAGAAAAATAAAGAAGAAAATGGTGCTTAGTCTTTTATGGTTTCGGCTATGAGAGGAAAGAGAAGAGAAATAGAATGAAAAAGGAGAAAAGAAAATGAAAGAGAAGGCTTTTGGTGATAGCTAAATTGCACTAAAGAGAAAGAAAAGGAGTGACTTCAAAAGTGACAATATTTTGTCATCAAAAGAGAATTTTGAGAAGAAAAGATGGAATAAAGGGTACCTCTTTGGTCAAAATTCCAATACCAAAACAAAGTAACCTTGTACCAAATGCCAATGATAGTTTCGGTTTAGGGAAAAGTTTTGGAGAAGGGAGAAAAGATGGACAAAAGAATATGCAAGACTTTTGGCCAACTCCCCCCTAATGGCAAAGCACAAATTTTGCCAAATCAATGCCAACATTATCCCCTTTTCCTCCTTGATTCTTCCCCATCAACTCTTGATTTGCTATCACAAATAAACCACTCCCTTTAGCCTTCATGCCGTCTAGGTTCATGGTCAAATGACCATGAACACATCCCAAAACATAGCCCAATATCATGCCTTTTGTCCCCTCATCTTATCATGAACTTATGATCCCATACCATAAGTTCCTAGCTTCCTTTTCACATGGTCAAATAGCCAAAATTAAATGAATTCTCATCCACTCTAGAACATTCTTGGCCGACACTTATATGGAAGACAACAAAAAATTAAAATCCTCCTAATGCTAGCTAGAGATTCGAACCTTACACCTCAAGCACACATCCATGCATCTTAACCACTTTGCCAATTACTTAACTTATGCTTGAAATTCCTTGTCATTAATTCTTAAGGCCTAACTTGCTTAGCTCTCTTTAACTTGCTTAGCTCTCTCTTAATTAATAGAAATTAAAAGTTTAACTAAGCATTCACTTAATTAATGAAACTCAAATAACTTCCAAAAATATACTCATTAATAAATAAGCATGCAACATCATTCAATTAAGTAAAATGCATAACCCCTAATTATCAGGATGTTACATGTTATGCACACATGATTGCATGGGGCGGGGTATTTGATGAAGAGAAGAATGGCCTGTTGCCAAAAATTTAGTTCGGTGGCTCTGCCACAAATTATTTTGGCTTAATGCCTCTAGTTCGGTGGCTCTGCCACAAATTATTTTGGCTTAATGCCTCTTGTTCGGTGACTATGTCACAATCTAGTTCGGTAATGCACTACAAAATTATTTTAAAGGCTTAATGCCTACGATTGGTGTGTTTGGCGGGGTGGGTTGACTTGATCCCCACAGGTGTGTTGGTTGGTACGGGGGTGTGTAGAGGATGGATATTATGCTTGGTTGGGAAATTCAATTTTCATGCATTTCTATTTATTTTACTTTATATTGTTAAAATGAAATTGGGCTCAAGCCCAAGTTAATGTCTCGATGATCTGGCCCAATAATGGTGGTAAGTGAGTTGCTACACCGAGTTCTTAGTAACTCACCCTAATTTATTATCCATCTCGGGTAATGGCAATTGATGTGGACTTGGTAGGGGATGACTTGGTGGAGGCCATACTACGAGCATGGGTTTATAAACTATGAACTTTATTTAAATTACTTATTTTAATTACTATTTTGGGTTTGATGTAATAAGGCCTCTAATTATGTTTTCATGGATTTTTATGTGTGGATGGATTTAATTACATTTTAAGACTTTTGCTTTGGGCTTTTGTTTAATCTATAAAGTTTTCTTAAAAATATTGAGTTTTATAACAATTTGGTCACCTTAATTATTTCTTTTAAATTTCTTTCGAATTCTTTTTAAATTACTTTAAGGTTTTTGATAAATATATTCTAAATGATAAGATTTCAAATAAAGTATTTTCTTAATCTACAAATTTTAAATCTTTGGTCTTAGTTTTTATTAAACTTTATTTCCAAAAGGTGTTGAAGTATTATTTTACTTTAAACATTAGAAAATTAAATGGATGTTCGATCGGTGTGACAAACCAAATCTCGTCTTAACGCATAGACCTGGTTTGGGGTGTTACACCTTTATTTTTAGAAATCCTTACATCGAGATAACAAAATGTCACGTCTAGTGAGTTAGGACACAACATTTTTGAATTCCCGAGAATAAGCTTTTTTTAACTTATATGCTTTGATTTAAAAAGGATAATTGGTTCTTTAGACTCGATGAGAAAAATCAAAACCTAGTAAATTAGGGTACGATTTCTCGAAGCTCCCAAATTCCGAGTATTGCCTCATTGTGAAAACATTTTGAACCAGAATGTTGCAATAAAATGAAATGCATTTTTATTTAAAACGATGATTTGTGAATAAAATCATTACACCAATAAATTACAAGATACAAATACTAAAAGGAACACTTGAGAAAATTACACGACACACTAATCTTCAATGCTAATACAAACAATCAAAAGAAAGTATTATAACATAATATAGCTCATAACACCAACGATTGCAATGACAATGCTATATCTAACATAAAAATAATAATAAAAGTGACGAAATAACAATGAAAATAATAATACTAGTAATAATAATAGTAATAATAATAATAATAATAATAATAATAGAAATATTAAATAATAATATTATTATTAATAAAATTGCAAAAATAACTAAAAAGGGACTAAGTTAAACTTAAAACAAAAGTCCGGAAAAATCGAAATAAAAAGAAAGGAAAGGACCTATCCGAACACGCGAATAACAAGGAGGGGTAAAAAGGGAAATTTTTCCCTTATCCTCCAAAATGACGTCGTTCGATTGAGGGTTTAAAACGAAATAATAGCAAAATTATTGGGCAAAATTAGAGGAAATAAAACAAAAAGGACTAAATTGAAAATGGTAGAAAAAAGGAAGGGCTATCCGCACAAATAGCCCATTCAAAGTAAAACATACGGATCCTTCACTAGATGGGTCGGGTATGGGTCAGCCTCCCCAAAACGATGGCGTTTTGGTGTCTAGGGAGGCTTAATAAAACAACGTCGTTTTTATTGCTTTATAAAAGCTCAAAAAAAATATGCTTCATTTTCATCCTCTTTTTCAAAAAAAACAAAGAAACCTTCAAAACTCTCTGTTTTTCTCCGACGAACCCAGTTAAGCCAAGATGACGACGGGCTCATGTGAGGGTTCACCAGAGTTTTCACGCCCTCACTGCGTCTTGGAAAAATTCCCTTTTTTTTTTGGAAATTTTATTTTCTAAATACAAACCCGATTTGGGTGTTTTTCGAGTCAAAATTGATAAAAAATGAAAAGGGGAAAAAAATCTAAATGCCTTTCGGCTTCCTTGTTTCCTTTTTTTGCAAAGCCTGAATGGAACCCTAAAGGGTTTTTGTGGCTTTGACGAACGGTGGAGACCTCCAATGGTGGCGCAACGCCGAGAAATAGGTAATATCCTTACCCTATTATTTACTAATCTTGAAAAATAGAAAGAAAGAAGAATAAAATAGATCACTTTTATTATTCAAACTATTTTCTATTCTACTTTTTTGGTATTCGCTTTCGTGTTTTTTTCTATTGATATTGTGTAAAAAAAGTTACAAAGTGTGTATTG
The DNA here is from genome assembly GCA_025506655.1 of Gossypium rotundifolium. NCBI lineage: Eukaryota > Viridiplantae > Streptophyta > Magnoliopsida > Malvales > Malvaceae > Gossypium > Gossypium rotundifolium. The sequence continues at coordinate 5,265,688 of CP106730.1, read as the reverse complement.
GCTTTTTATAGCGAAATTGAAAAAAATATACATAAAATACAATGTTTTCTTCTTTTGTTTTTTTTTTCTCATTGTCTATTTGTCCTTGCAGGTACGGAGGCCAGCTAGCGTGCGGTGGTGTGTGGAAGAGTACGGAGGAGGTGTCGACGTGGTGGCGCGCGTGTGGAGGAGCGGTGGCTGAAGCTTGCCCTAGTGTTTTGGTTTTTTCGAAAATTTTAATGTTGTGGGCTTGAATTTGAGTTAGGGTTTATTATTTGGGTGTTTTAGTTGTAAAAGGATTGCTAATTTATTTCCATTTTGGGTTTTATTGGGTCTATTTAAGGCTAATTAGTTTGGGCCTCTTATTAGCCTAGGCTAAAATTGGGCGTTACAGTTAGTTCATACGATGTAAATAAGTTTTTAAGTTGCTATTAAATTGTATCTAAATGCATATATATATATATAAAAGTTTTATTGAATGTTTGGATTATTTACGAATTAGTACATAAGTTGTAATTGGATTGAATTGAAATGAAATGGTATTGAAATTTAATGTGGAGATAATCCTGATGAACTTAGTAAAAGTCTCATACAAATGGTTATAGGTTGATTTCCGATGATTCTGAGCTCCAACATTTTTTACGAACTTAAAGATACTTGTAACACAAGTTTAGCTCGGACAAGTAACCTGATGTCATTTTATAGGTTTAGCTCGGACGGGTAACCTTATAGGTTTAGCTCGGACGGGTAACCTTACATGTATATATAGCCTTGGCCGGGCTATTTATTATGTCAATAAAGGTTCATCTCGGATGGGTAACCCGACACTAATGTATATGCTTAGTTCGAATGAGCATCTGATATGATATGTACCTGTGTATTAAGTTCTTTTACAATGATTCATGGGAAATATAAAAGATATGAAATATTGATACTAACAAGTGATGAATAGAAATTCGTATGTGAAATATCTTGACTAAAATTTGGTATATTACCAGTTCGAAATTATAAATGTGATTATGTACGAAATCTCACCTTGTTGAAGTTGTTTTATTATGCCCTAATAGGTTAAATTGTTTTCCATAACAATTTGTATATGTTAAGATGACTAAGGTAAGCTAATTTTTTATATTGTATGAGCTTACTGAGTATTCGTGATACTTACTCATTGTTACTAGTTTCTCTATAGATTTTGGATGTTCAGAACGTGTCAATCGGATCAATAAGAAGCTCACACCCTTCGTCTCCTAATTCGGTAGACTTTTTATTGTTTCAAACTTGGTTATATGTGGCATATACATAGGAGTGTAAATGGTTGTAATGTTAAGTATGTTTATGGTATAAGTAAATTTTTAAGCATATATCATAACTTATGAATGTGATTAATGGTTGTGTTCACAACTTTGACACATTGTAATGCAACATGAATGGTTAAGCATGAATGGTTCTGTGCATATGAACTAACTTGTGGTATGAATTGTATAATGTTATGGAATGGTTTGTAATGATCATGTTCATTGTTGTGATTTGGTGCCAAATGTGGCATATTGGTTAAATGATTAGGGAAATGTTGTATGGCATGTTTGGCATGGTATTGGCATGTTTTGGAAATGTTTTAAATGTTGTCAAAGGCATACATAGGCATACTTGGTAAGTTGATTTGAATCAAGATCAAATGGACATATTTTGGCTAAAACAGGTTTCTCATCCCGACATCGAGCTTCTCTCGTCGCAACGTTGACCAACAACCAGTGACGTCCTGACGTCAAGTGGTCCGACATCGTGATGCGACAGACTGTTTGGTGATGTCACGACATGGGGAGTGCCTCATCACGATGTTGGCCCTATATTTTTTTCAAACTTTACAATTTGAACATTATTCAATCCCGGGTCAACTTTAGAGCTCACGTAAGCTCGTGTTTAGCTTGAAAAAGGTTTAAATTTTCTCTAAATGACTTATATTATGATTGATTATCGTGTGTCAGAGTCTTAAAAATTTATAATATGAATGATCTAGCCTAAAAACTAACTGTGACAACGACTTGAGGCAAGCGCACCTATCGAATAGTATTATAGTTTAATGGCAAGACCGGATTGTCGAACCCAAAGGAACCAAAAGTACTAATACTAATTTTCTTTTTATTATTTAACCTAAGAATTAAAGGAATTGTTGTTTAACCTAAAATTAATTAACTATCTACTAAGCTAAAGATACTAAGACACAGAGAAGGAATTGTGGAAAATACTTGAAGGAAAAACCAATTGAGTAAGACAATACCCGAGGAAGAATCCACCAAGACTTCACTTGTTATCTAACTCTAAACCAGATGATTTATTCACTTGACTTTATCCGTAGGATTCCCTAATTTATATTAATACATCTCTCGAGGCTACTAATGTCTAACCATAGCTTGATTAATTGAAATCTCTTTCTAATTAAAACTCTTAGAATTGCATTAACTCGATCTATAGACTCCTATATTAGGTTTGACCTTAATCTGGCAAATTTTCTTCATCCTATCTCTAGGGTTGCGATCAACTCCGCTTAACTATGCTAGATCTACTCTTAGACAGGGTTTATTCCTCCTCTACATAAGAGCATAAATGCTTGAATCAATATCCTGAAATATCAAAACAAGAATTAAGAACACATAGTTAAGAACAAATCAGATATTTATCATACAGCTCAGAAAACAATAACAAGATCCATCTTAGGTTTCATCCCCCTCAGATATTTGAGGGGTTTAGTTCATAATCATAAAAGAATACATCTCAGAAGAAAATATAAAACATAACATAAAGAAAACCCTAAAACCCACTGAAGGAATTGAAGGAGAGATCCTCAGTCTTGAGTATGATTTCGGCTTCTTGAGATGAATCAACTGGCTTTCTTCGAGTGAATCCCACAATTCAGCCCTCTGACTTGGCTCCTTGGCCTAGCTGAACGCCCCTCTAAAGGTTGGCCTCTAGGGTGTTTATATAGGCTTTTGGAATGTCTTTCTTTGCCTCTAAGTACCCTAATCCGAATGAAACTCTTCTTTGCTACGGCAGGGACACGCCCGTGTAATTCCAGTTATAGGTTGTAGTCAGTCCTGCTAAAGAGGCACGGCTGTGTGACTCAAAGCTAGGCAGTGTGCAATTCATACTTTGGCCCATTTTCTTCATTTTCGGCCCTTTTCTCATTCTTTTCATCCTCCGGTGCTCTCCTAAGTATAAAACATGAAAACAAAGGATTAGGAGCACCTATTTCCATAATTAAAGGGATAAATCATCCAAAAGTATGCTAAATGTAGGATTAAAATATGTGTATATTATGGTTTATCAAATACCCCCGCACTTAAGCTTTTGCTTGTTCTCAAGCAAAATTTTCAACTCACGATTAAAACGAACTTCCTTAATTCATAGTATATATCAATAATGTTTCATCATAATTCATAGATAATTTATACATGGACAATTTAACTCAAAGAGTCCTAAAGATCCAAACAATCAAAGTCATAAGTTTATAGCACGAAAACATAAGTGTTTCCCCTTATCCAAATAATTACCTTTGATTCAAAATCGTCAAGAGTTGACATCCTCCCTAAAGATTCACTTAAATCACTCAAGGTGTTTAAGGGTCAAAATAAAGCACCCATCAGTCAAACATGAAAAGTTATTACCATAGGCTTGCATGAAAATCAAATCTCCACCACTATAAAATGAGATGATACACAAATCAAAAGGTCTTTAAAGGGTTGTAATGGGGTTTAGGTTAAAGGTGTGGATAAAGGTTGAATTAAAGGGTTAAAATCGAGATTGAATTAACAATTTACCTCACTAGAAAAATGAACTAATCTTGAATAATTATATCTATTGAAAACTTGAAACTAATAATACGAGCTTCTACTTCAAGATGTTGAATTTAAACGTATAAGCTCACTTAATCACGGAACTAATAATGAATATACTTGATTTTTTATTTTTTTATTTTTATCAAAACAAGAACAAATCAAATTAAGTACATAATATAAGATGAATTCAACTACTAAAATAAAATAATTAGGCAACTGATCAAATCAAATCTCGATAGAAGGGTAGTCAAGAGGAATGGTGATAACAAATACAAGATGGGTTTTGGGTTAATATTAGTTGGTGAATCAATAAAAAGGGTTGTTAGGATCAAAGGGGTTCACTAGGGGTTAATTGTGAGGGTAGGCTTTTAGTGGAGTAAGTGGGTTTAATCCTAAGTGCCTTTATCATCTCAGTATATCAAATCAAAGATGTGGTCTCGACATGTATAATCGAAGCAAGTTCTAGAATAACATATCAATGTTGACACACTCATAATCAATAAAGTTTGCACGAAAAGAATGTATGCTCTAAAAGGTTCAAAATCTCACAAAAATTATGGGTTTTTGATGACAACCTTGTAAATTTTAAACTTCAAGGTAATAATTAGATTCAGGTAGACAACTTAATAAAATTTTAATTTTTAAAATAGACTCATCTGCTTGATTCTCTAGTATCTTAAAGTTTAAATCATCATTGTATAATTATCAATGACTTAATCAAAACATATCAATAAAAATCATAAATCAATAGGAATTTCATTCTAATTAGTGATATGAGAAAATTACTTAAGAACAAGACATAATTCAGGGATTTGAGAATAATGCAAAAAGTTAGAAACTTTTCTAAATAAATTTTCACCCCCCACACTTAAGATGTACATTGCCCTCAATGTACAAAGATAGATAGTAATCATATATTAAGAAAATTAAAAGAGAGGGAGAGAAGTGAAACTTCTTGAATTTTTAGATGGATTTCTTGAGTTGGAAGTGTGGAAATTGGATTCGGAGGTGAAAGATAAGTTGGAGGGGTGCCTCTAATTCCTGCGTAGATGAAGAAATTGGGAATCTCGTGAAGAGTTAGCCAGAAATAATAAGAATAATTCTAAATATAATAATTTTATATTTAAAGAAAAGAAAAATAAAAAGAAAGAGTGTAAGTGAAGTAAGACTAAAAGAAAAGATTAATGGACTGAAAAGTCCTTATTGTTAGATGGTTCGCAAGGTGAGAGTGATTTCTAAGGCTTGGAGTAGTGATTCCCTAGCAGCCTTTGGAACCTAAAACCAAGAAACTAAAATAAAATAAACCAAATTTAGTATAAGAAAAATAAAGATAAGGAAAATAAAGGAGAAGAGAAAGTAAAAAGAAAGATTAAATGGACTCAAAGGTCCTTTTCCTGTCGAGTTAATGAAGCGGCTGGCATGAACTTATGTAGATCGGTCTCGCATAGGGAGACTGGGATAGGATCCTTCCGTTTCTTCGACATGGATGAAGTGTAGATCAAGAGTTTAGAAAATGAAAAAGGAGGAAATGAAAAGGGAGGATAGTGTAAAGGTTGTGGAAGAAGGAATGGAGAGTAGGTGAGAAGGGGAGTAGGTAGTTTAAATAAAATTTTCAGTCTGGTACATCCCCACGCCCGTGTATCATGGGCGTGTCAAGTTACACGATCGTATCGCCCGGTCGTGTGGTGGTTCATTCGTTTCTTCCACTCCTGTGTGTAGGTCGCCACTCCCGTTTTGTTAAAACAGTGTCGGCCACGGCTGCGTCGCATGGCCGTGGTGTTTTGTCGGAGCCCGTGGCTTGAAGATATTTTTCTTCCTATTTCGTACTATCTCTGCCATGCCAGTACTAAAATTCGTAGTGTCCACAGGGCCACGGCCGTGTGGTATGGAAATCTACACTTTGGTTAGTTTATAGCGAGGTTCTAGAAAGGAAAAAAATAAAAGTAAAAATAAAAATATAAAAATTAATGGGGTTAGTGCTTGGGTTCCTCCTGAGAAGCGCTCGTTTAAAGTCTTAAGCTAGACTTACCTCTCACTCGCATAATCATGGTGGTTTGAGGCGTGAAAAATCCTTTCTCATGCTATCAGTTTTATTATCAGTATATAATTCGAGTCGAGTAGTGTTTACTTTAAAAGTTTCAAATATAGGATCGCTTACCTTGACTGTCCCGTATGGGAAGACATTAAGTACCTTAAAAGGGATTTCTTCGTTTGTCTTGAGGTCTAAAGTGGTGATTCGAGGGTCTGTTTTATCTAACAGTACCTGATCTCCTATTTTGAATTGATTTGATGTTCTTATAAGCTTGTCTGGGGGTTCCTTCAGTTTCACTTCGTGTAGTTTTGATTCCTCCTTGAAATGTGCCTTCCACTCATCTAGTTCATCAATCTGAATCCTTCATTCCTCATAAGTTATTTCTTCTTTAGTGATACGAGGTCTAAGATCTGGCTCAGTTGTGCAATTCAGTGGTGCTTCTTGTAAAGAAAGTTAAACCAAATGATTATCAATAGAATTTACTTTCTCACCTTTATCACTCGACATCCTAGCTGAGTCAAGAGCTTGAAGCCTGATTGATTCGTCACCTGCACGAAGTGTGAGTTCACCTATACCAACATCAATTTTAGATCTGGCAGTTGCTAAAAAGGGTCTTCCTAAAATTAAAGGAACCGTAGTATCCTCATCCATATCTAAAACAACAAAGTCTAGGGGAAGATGAATTTGTCAAGTTTAATGAGTACATTCACAATTATACCCCTAGGAATTCGAATAGTCTTATCAGCTAATTGAATACTCATCCTCGTTTGTTTGGGTTTCCCTAGACCTAGTTGTTTAATTATTTTATAAGGCATAACATTTATGCTTGCCCCTAAATCAGCTAATGTGTTATTAATAGTTAAACTACCAATTAAACATGGAATTGTAAAACTCCCTGGATCTTTTAATTTTTGTGGTAGTTTGTTTTGCAACATTGCTGAGCACACTGCGTTTAATTCCACATGCAACTCCTCGTCTAACTTTCGCTTATTTGTCAAAAGCTCTTTTAAAAATTTCCTTGAATCTGGCATCTGCGAAAGAGCTTCAAGAAACGGTAAGTTAATATGTAATTTCTTTAAAAGTTTAAGAAACTTACCGAACTGTTCATCTGAATTATCTTTCTTCATCGCATCAGGATATGGTATACAATGTTGGTATTCTTTAATTACCGGTTTTGGCTTTTCTTGGCTTACCTGTAACATCTCGAAATTGGGCCCAATAGGCCTTGGGTGTAGGAGTGTTTAAAAATTTTTTAGAACAAGAGAATGGCATTATTTCAAGTTAGACTTATTAGGAAGGTGATTTTGGAAATTTATGGGGTCCTAGGAAGCTTCGGGTTCAAGTTTGGCTATAGGAAAAATTTTGTGTTTAAGCCTATTAAGGAGAGAGAGTAAGTGACCTTAAAGCTTATGGAAATAAATGAGTAAATGGTTAGCACAAGTGAGCAATTAGTAAAGAGGTTATGACATTAAGTGAAGTACCTGGCGGGAAGAGGTTCAAATCCCTTTGTGTGAAATTTTTGACTAATATTTTTGCACTCTTTCCTTAAGTGTCGGCCAAGAGGTATTTATGGCAAGTTTGACTTCTTTATTTTTGGTATGTGGCTAAAGAAATAAGGCAAGGTTGAGGTTAGGGAAAGGAATCAAAAGGAATAGGTAAGTAAGGGGGACAAGGGGCTTATTTCGTGGGTGGTGTTTTGGAAAGTTTGGGTGGCCAAACTCTTATCCTAGGGGGGACGAATGTGAACGGCTTGGGGCTAGGATGATAGCCAATTTAGTGCTTGATGTTTTGGTATCATTTTCTTTTCTCCCCAAACTCCTTCTCTTCTCCTTGTCAAATCTACACAACTTGAGAGTGCAAATTCCATTTCTTTCTTCTTCCGATTGTACCCCAAACTTTGAGACCATTTCTTTTGTTCACTCATCCTTCTTGAAACCTAAACTAATCCATCATTTTTCTATTTCTTATTCTTCTTTTCTTTTGTAAAATCTTTCAAGAATCACTTCCCTCTAATATTTTTTCACCATAGTCGAATATTGAGTCCACTATTTCTTTATAGTAGTATCTTTCATCTCATACATATTTTCTTCTAAACAATATTGCTACTCATACTTTGATCAATCGGTAAGCGATCCATTTCAACATTTTATCTTTATTCTTTCTCTTAATGCCGAATCTATGTCTTGGTGTGGGATGGTCACATTGACCGAAATCATCATCATACCTTCTCTCATACGAAATCACTTGTCTTCTCCGTAGAAATATTGTGGAAGGCCAAAACTTGGAGTTTCCAAAGTTCTCGTTTAATCGTTAGAAATTGAAACCAATATTGTTAAGGTAAGGGATTCATCATGGTTCTTTTTGGATCTTTTCGTTGACCGGTTATTTTGCTTAACGAGATAGTGGTTGTGACTAATCGATTATATTTTTAGGGACTAAATCGCTCGATCTATCCCTCGTAATAAGAGACTCAGATTGTTGGTAAGTGATATAGGTTGTTAATCAATCGTAATACTTGGATGAAGTTGTAAATTGGGTTTGGACAAATTGTTAACCGATTGTACTTTTAGGTGCCGCGAAGAGTATCGTGTTACGGATCCCGTAATAAGGTGTGTAATCCCGTACCTTCCGTATACATATCTGAAATGGTGTGTAATCTCACACTTCTTTGAAAGTTTGAATGAAATATTCTGTGAATCGATTGAAATACCGAAGAAAACCAAAAATCGGCATCCGTAATCACTCGGGCGTGCGTATGATCGTAGTGGTAATTATATTTTGTAATAAAACAGTTTCGATTAGAAATAGTAACATGTTTTTGAAAAATCACAAAAAATAGGATAAAGGGAATTAGAAAGTGAATGAGATATCAAATAAAAGCTTACTGTGTCTATTTTGATAAAGAAGAAAGGAGAAGGAAAAGGAATTTTATATTCTGAGATATGTTAATTTTAGTGAGACTGATTCTAAATGATTACGTGGTTCCCTAATCTGTCTTGGAAAAATCATATAAAATTGTACAAAGTGAATTATGGGATATAATTTATATGTATGGATTCCTTAGTGAGCCTATTTTCAATAGAAACAAGTGGGAGCAGTATATGAAAATCGTACAGAGAGATATTTCAAATTAAGGAAGGAGAGGTCAGAATCGTTGGACAGTGAAACAAGGGAAAATTTAAGGAATAAACTATACTAAATGATTAAGCCAAAAATTCTGGAAAACTTGTAGTAAGAAGATATATGAGTCTAGTTTCAAGTAAAATTTACAGATTTGGATTTCGAGTTTCCTAACTCAAGTTATAGTCAATTTAGTCAGTACGATGCAGATGGACAGTTTAAATTTTTATGCCTAAATTAGTAGTTAAGTCTGGATTGCGAAATTACCAAATTACCCTTAGTGGGTAATATTACCAATTTATGAAAATGCCCCTATGGACCAAATTATTGAAATACCCTTAGTGGTTAAGATTTATTGAATTACCGAAATACCCCTAAAGGGCCGAAATACGATATTGCTTAATGGACTGAATTGACGTATTGCCTTCTGGGCCGATTGGACATATTGATTAATGGGCTAATATGATATTTTGTTATATGGGTCGATCTGATATTTTGCTATATGAGCCAATTTGATATGTGACTAAAGGGCCAAATTGATATGTGACTAAATGGGCCAATTTGATATGTGACTAAATGGGCCGAATTGATATGTGATTAAATGGGTCGAATGGATATGTGATAAAATGGGCCGATTTGATATATTACTCTAATGGGCCGATTTTGCAAAGTGTTATTGGGCCAATTTGTTTGTCATAAATTTCTAAATTTTTAATTATTGTTATTATATTTGTAAATATCATGATTTGATATGTATGATGCATATACATGAATTGCATGGGATGTGATAATGATGAAGAGAAATTTTGATAGCTTTGCTACATAATTTTGGTGGCTCTGCCACATAATTGGTGACTCTGTCACAATCTGTCTGGTGGCTATGCCACATAAATTCTATTATTCTAGTGGCTTGTCCACAAATAATCTGTTATAAATGGCTTAATGCCTACATTTGGTGTGTTGGCGGGGTGGGTGACTAAAGCTTCCCATAGGTGTGTTGCTTGGTACGGGTGGTGTGTAGCGGATGGAAAACTAGGTTTGGTTTGGGAATTACATTTCATATTCATGTTATATTCATTACATTATTATTGTTGTATGTGGGCTTAGGCCTAAATAATTGCTTAATGAGATTTTGGCCCAGTGAACAACAGTAAGGGGATTTCACACTGAGTTCTTGTAACTCACCCCCTTCTTTCTTAACCCTGTAGGTAATGCTCCGTGAGGTGGACTTGGGCCATGGATGACTCGGTGGAGGCCATACTTCAGAAATGGTGTTATAAAATTTAAAATTTCTATTTCCGTTTATTTTATTATTTTGCTATATTGGTTTAAGTTGTAATAAGGCCTCTGGAGTATTTTGTTATTTGCTTTATGGTTGATATACTTATTATTTTGCTTAATTTGTTTCAAACGAGTTTTTTTTTGGTGACATGCTAGATTCGGACCTAACTTCTAAGCCGGATTAGGGGTGTTACATTTTATGGTATCAGAGCCCAGTTGCAAAACTCGGCCGTGGTTTGGGTTTAAAAGCATTTTCCAAAGCTATTTAGAATTTTGATTTATAAATATATGTTCTAAAGGAAGTATGGCACCACGAATATCCGGCACCAAGTCAAGTAAGTATTTGTTTTTATTTTATGATTATTGTGTTATGAAAATTCTACAAAGTAGAATACTCTAGAACTGTTAGCTTTAGGAGTTGAAACTATAGAGACTGAGACTCTAGGATACGGATTTTACACTCGAAAATAACTTTTCTACTCATACTCCATAAAACATTGTTTAATAAACATCGAATAGCATAATGATTCATAAAACTTTTAATCAGATTATATCGACTTAGTGAACATGAGCGCTAGAAGACGTGGACGCGGTAGACGTGGACATGGTAGATGCCGAGGTGTTAGGGCTAGATCTTTGGCACCGAGGCATGTTTCCGAAAGGGAGACGTTGGCATCGCCAGTGGTTGAGACGGGATCTCATGATCGATTTAAGGTTGATGAGCTGACTCAGATAGTTAAGAAAATATTGGAGGAGGTTAAAAGAATCAGTGAGGCACTTCGAGTTGGGTGCGTGGACTATAATAAGAAAAGAGATCGTGGTTCTTTAGGGTCACAGTCTCGTTCTGTGAAGCGTGTCAAGGCACGTCCAAACTTTTTGGCTTGCGATTATTGCAGAAGGCATCATCCGGGAGAATGCTGGAGGAGGTTAGGAGCATGCTTGAGTTGCGGGTCTAAGGAGCATAAGGCTCGGGATTGTTTTATCACCATCAAGTTAGGTATGTTTTGGTTGTGTGAAAGAGGATTTAAGATTAAGTTAAAAGTACATTAATGTTAATAAGATCGAAAGGCTTGGTGAAAGCATAGTGGTGTGATTTGAGCTGACGTTTAGTAGTTGATTGGAAATTTCGAGACTAAATTTCTTTAAGGAGGGTAGAATTGTAACATCCCAAAATTGGGCCTAGAAGAATTAGGCCCAATGGGCCTTGGGCGTAGGAGTGTTTAAAAATTTTTTAGAACAAGAGAATGGCATTATTTCAAGTTGGACTTATTAGGAAGGTGATTTTGGAAATTTACGGGGTCCTAGGAAGCTTCGGGTTCAAGTTTGGCTATAGGAAAAATTTTGTGTTTAAGCCTATTAAGGAGAGAGAGTAAGTGACCTTAAAGCTTATGGAAATAAATGAGTAAATGGTTAGCACAAGTGAGCAATTAGTAAAGAGGTTATGACATTAAGTGAAGTACCTTGAGGGAAGAGGTTCAAATCCTTTTGTGTGCAATTTTTGACTAATATTTTTGCACTCTTTCCTTAAGTGTCGGCCAAGAGGTATTTATGGCAAGTTTGAATTCTTTATTTTTGGTATGATGGCTAAAGAATTAAGGCAAGGTTGAGGTTAGGGAAAGGAATTAAAAGGAATAGGTAAGTAAGGGGGACAAGAGGCTTATTTCGTGGGTGGTGTTTTGGAAAGTTTGGGTGGCCAAACTCTTATCCTAGAGGGGATGAATGTGGACGGCTTAGGGCTAGGATGATAGCCAATTTGGTGCTTGATGTTTTGGTATCATTTTTCTTTTCTCCCCAAACTCTTTTTCTTCTCCTTGCCGAATCTACACAACTTGGAGAGTGCAAATTCCATTTCTTTCTTCTTGCCGATTGTACCCTAAACTTTGAGACCATTTATTTTGTTCACTCATCCTTCTTGAAAACTGAAACTAATCCATCATTTTTCTATTTCTTCTTCTTCTTTTTTTTCTTTTTTTTTTTTTTTGCAAAATCTTTCAAGAATCACTTCCCCTCTAATATTTTTTCACCATAGCCAAATATTGAGTCCACTATTTCTTTGTAGCCGAATCTTTCATCTCATACATATTTTCTTCTCAACCATATTGCTACTCATACTTTGTTCAATCGGTAAGCGATCCATTTCAACATTTTATTTTTATTCTTTCTCTTAATGCCGAATCTATGTCTTGGTGTGGGATGGTCACATTGACCGAAATCATCATCATATCTTCTCTCATACGAAATCACTTTTCTTCTCCGTAGAAATATTGTGGAAGGCCAAAACTTGGAGTTTCTGAAGTTATCGTTTAATCTTTAGAAATCGGAACCAATATCGTTAAGGTAAGGGATTCATCATGGTTCTTTTTGGATCTTTTCGTTGAACGGTTATTTTGCTTAACAAGATAGTGGTTGTGACTAATCAATTATATTTTTAGGGACTAAATCGCTCGATCTATCCGTCGTAATAAGAGACTCGGATTGTTGATAAGTGATGTCGTAACCATTTTTGATAAAAGCAGAAACGACGCGTCGACTCGAGTTTTGAAAATGAAAAGAAGGAGTCACCACCAATCTTTTTTGATGAGTCGTGATCGGGTCACCTCAGAAATGCTTGTTTTTAATAAACATTTTAATTTATCAAAATAACGATTTTGGTCTACGAAATCTAGAAAACAAGTTCGAGTCGATTACATGACGAGGAAGGGTTAGCACCTCGACGCCCAAAATTGGTACTAAATTGATTGATCGATGTCCTAATGTTGAAAACTTTGAAATGATTCAAAATAGATACTTTTTATTTCTAAAACTTGAAGGATCGGAAGGACGTTAAGACTCTTATTTTCAAGAGATAAAGTATTCATCAAAGAAGTTAGGCGCAATACTTTAGACTTCCAAACTAAGCTCGCCTTTTAAAACTTAGTTTTATATTTGAAGAGGATCTCCGTCATTTTCAAACGAGAAATCGTAACCCAAAGAAGTTAGGGCTTGATTTCTAGAATCCAAATTAGGAATATTGCCTCTATTTTAGAAGGAAAAGAAACTTATCTCGCAGATCTAGGTGTCGAGTCCAAGAAGTTAGTAGCGACATTTCAAATTTTCGAGATAAAGTGTTTTGTTTAAAATTTAAATTGCGATTGTAAAAGGAACACTCCGTTGTTTAGCTTAAGCGAGAAAAACCGAAACCCAGTAAGTTAGGGCTTGATTTCTTCGAATCGCTAATACGGAATATTGGTCGTTATAAAATTGAGATGTTGGGAAGGATTAGTGAGACTAATTATGAGAATATTGATAATAACAAATAATAATAATAGCAATAATAATGAAAATAAAATAACAATAATGATGATAATTAAATAATAAAATAGTAATATATAAAATAATAGTAATGGGTGAGAATAATAATATAAGTGATAATAATAACAATATAATAATAATAATAATAATAATAATAATAATAATAGTAAAATGCTAATAATAATAGTAAAAGGATATAATAGTAATAATAATAATATACAAATGATAATAATAATAATAATAATAATAATAATAGTAATAGTAAAATAATAATAATAATAATAATAATAATAATAGTATAATAATAATCTAGCAATAACGGTAATACAATAATAATAACATAGTAATAATATATATATATATATATAAAATGATAATATAATATTAGTAATAGTGTAATATGAACAATAATATAATAGGTAATAATAATATATATGTACATAAAAATATGATAATAATATTAGTAATAATGTAATAATAAACAAACAATAGTACAATAAAGAAAAGGACAAAAATGATTGCAAGGCCAAATAAAAATTATGAAATAATATAGCAGATGGGCCAAATTGAACTTAAAACAGAATGGAAGGGGTCAATTTTGGTAAAATGGGTGTTGTGGGGGGTTAAATTATAAATCAAACAAGCTTCGGGGGTTAATTTGTAAATAAAACAAAATTTTAGGGTCAATTCAAAACAAAAATAAAAGAAAAGGACCAATTTGCACACGCGGAGGAAACAGAGGGACCACGTACGCAATAAATCCTTTTCGACCAAAACGCCTAGCAATGAGGAGACCAAATTGAAAACCAAACTAAGTGTTCGGGCCAGATTTTGAAATAATAAAAATCTAATTAAAAATGATAAAAATGCGGAAGGGCTAAAAGTGCAATTAGCCCTTCCCTTTAAAAACACGCGGATCCTTTGCGGGCACGGGTCGGATTCGGGTTGGGTCGAGTGAAACGACATCATTTTGGGGGTTAAAAGCCAGCCCCAAAACGACGCTGCGTTTAAGGGGCTATAAGGCCTAAAACTCGTAAAAAATTCATTTGAGCTGCTCCAAAAAAAATGATCCTTTGTTTTTTTTTTCTCTGCAGGTTCAAGGGTCCGGTGGGATTCCGTCCGTTCACCGCCGCGGGCTCCGTCACCGGCGACCGCCGTACACGGTGGCGTCGAGGTAAAAATCTCCTTTTTTTTTATATTTAATATGTATATATATGTAATTTTTTAGAAAAAAACAAAGAACTGGAAGAAATCTTACATGCAACAGTTTCGAAAATTGAGAAAACAGAGAAGTCAAAGCCCCTTTTTCGCGATTTAAAACTTGCTTTTCGTATTTTATGCTTGTATATTTGAGAGTGTCTGTAATGGTTTTTTTGATTGTATAATATGCATGAATTTCTCTCCTTTTCTTATTGATAAAAAAACCCCATTTTACAACAGATTTTGATGGCTTATATAGCCATTACAACTTGTTATTGCTGTCATTTCTCTTTCAATATTTTGCAGGTGCAAGTGGAGCAAGTGGAGGCAGTGCTGACGTGATAGTGTGCGGTGGCTGCAGGCTTCGGCGTAAGGAGGGCAAGTGGGGCGTATAAGCGGTAAAGGGAGGCACTAGGTTGACATGGGCGGTGGAGGTAGAAGACCCTAGGTGCAGCGCACCTAGGGTTTGTTGTTTTCTGTTTTTCATTTGGATATTGGGCTGGTTTAGGTTTAATGGGTTGTGGGTTAATTGGTTTGGGTTTAATGGTTAAGTGGGTATGGGTTGTCTGATTGTTGGTTTTGGGTTGTAGTGGTTTGGGTTAAAATGGGCTTGTAAGCCCGGGCAAAATTGGGGTTGTACAGCTGCCCCTCTTTGCTCGCTGTCGTGTAACGGGAACAAAGCAAAGACTTTCAAGAAAGACCAATTTTTCCCAGTCCCGCTAAGTTTTTGACTTCTTTGGTACCCCTCTTCTTCAAGTAGCCTCATTCCAATTCACCGCATCTTGTTGTTTCGGTCCACTTCACTGCTGCAACTTCAGAGGTATAAGATTCTTCATTTTAATCTGCTACTTCGATCTGCTCCTGCTATCTTCGATCTGCTCCCTGCAACATCAAGAATGCCAGACTTGCTGTCTCCAATCTGCTCCCTGCAACATCAAGAATGCCAGACTTGCCATCTTCGATCTACTCCACTGCAAACTCAGGGAGACAAGATTTGCCATTTCAATCTGCTTCCTACAACATCAGGAATGCCAAATCTGTTATTTTCAATCTGCTCCCTGCAACATCAGGAATGCCAAATCTGCTATTTTCAATCTGCTCCTTGCAACATCGAGGAGGCAAGATCTTCCATCTTCAATCTACTTCCTGCAACATCATGAACGCCAAATCTATTATTTTCAATCTGCTCCCTGCAACATCAGGAATGCCAAATCTGTTATTTTCGATATGTTTCCTGCAACATCAGGAACGCCAGACTTGTTATCTTCGATCTGCTCCATTGCAAACTCAGGGAGACAAGATCTGCCATCTTCAATCTGCTTCTCGCAACATCGAAATGCCAAATCATTATTTTCAATCTGCTCCTCGCAACATCGAACGCCAAATCTATTATTTTCAATCTGCTCCCTGCAACATGAAGGAGGCAAGATCTGCCATCTTCAATCTGCTTCCTGCAACATTAAGAACGCCAAATCTATTATTTTCAATCTGCTCCCTGCAACATCAGGAACGCCAAATCTGTTATTTTCAATCTGCTCCTTGTAACATCAGGAACGCCAGACTTGCTATCTTCAATCTGCTCCCTTCAACATCGAACGCCGGACTTGCCATCTTTGATCTGCTCCCACTCGCAAACCGAGGGAGACAAGATCGCCATATTCAATCTGCTCCTCGCAACATCGGAACACCAAATCATTATTTTCAATCGCTCCACCGCAACATCGAACGCGCGGACTTGCTATCCTTGATCTGTTCCTGCAACATCAGGAATCGTCAACTCTATTATTTCAATCTACTCCCTGCAACATCAGGGACGCCAGCCTTGCTATCTTCAATCTATTCCTGCAACATCAGGAATCACCAACTCTATTATTTCAGTCTGCTCCCTGCAACATCAGGGATTGCCAACTCTATTATCTCAATCTGCTCCCTGCAACATCAGGGACGCCCAATCTGTTATCTGGTCTTTGGTCTACCCCGCTAGGGGGTAATATCTAAAATCTTCGATATTGCTACATCGTCCTCTGGGGAATTCATCATGTAGAATTATTTTTACGTGCTTATGCAAATGATGAGGATGCTATGATCAGAATGATTCAAATGTTCCTAACTACATGTGCTATGGCTGGCATTTACATGAATGCCATGTCATGAGAATGATTGAGATGCAATGATCATAGTAATTTGAATGCTCCTACCTAAATGGTATCATGGAGGACATTTGCATGAACGCAGAATGTCATGATAATGATTCTTTATTAGAAATGTATAAGGATCAGGATCAATGATCACACGCTCTCAATGATGATGAGTGAATGAAAAATGAAATGACCCCCTTTCATGCTTAGGGTTGTCACTGCTCATCGTACACCAAGTTGTACGACACAGCTATCTCGCTATTGCTGGTACCTTTGCCAGAAACTCTAAGAAACAATCATATTTTGCTCAAATAAGTTGCCCCAATGTAACTTCAAGGTCCACTCCACGGCACCTATAGGACTTTAAGGCTTACCTTCTTCCGACCATCCCATTGCGACTTAAGGGTATAGAATTTGTGTCATTTTTGATCCATCCCACTACGACTCAGGGGTATATAATTTGTAAACGATTTGGTCTACTGTACCTTACCATTCTCGGGAGTCATGACCAAGTGTGCACGCATGATCCTAACACGGATACAAAATATCATTTTCGCGTGGATGATTCCCCGTTTACACATGGGTTAACATTTCCCTTTTTCGTCAAAATCGTCATTTTTTGACAAAATCCGAAGAGATAGCCTCAGTTCAGACTTTTCCTCCACCATTATTTTTATCTCTTAAACTCGAGGAGTTTTAAGCAATAGTCCTGTTTCAGATTCCAGTACTATTTAGAAGTTTCCAGAGTGATATGCGAAACTTCTTTCGTGAAAGTGTCGTTAGTCCATTAATCGTTATTTCAATGCAAAATGCCTAAAAGAGACCATAACTATGGATGAGAACGAAACTGGTTAGGAGCATAGCTTGAAACAAATAGGTTAAACAAATACAAATGCAATTACGGATGAAATTTATTGGCAGTGCCTTTTGCAAGGAAAATAACTACAAATAACAAAAATGGGTAAAATAGAAGCTAGGTGCCCAGATATCGCAGCCTGAGCTTCTCTGTTCAAACTTCTTGAGGACTATTTTAGGCTCAATATGTGTTTACGAGATCCGGAGTACTATGTCGATGCACCGAGACGTAAGATACTTCTTTATTGTTAACTCAAGTGCAGCAAGACTACGGTATGCCTCACTTCGATCAAAGTTTGAGCTGCCCTTCTTAGGTTTTCAACTCAAATCCCCTTTGGTCTCAAGGCGCCCTTTACGGGTTTTCGTCTTGGCCTCTCCTTTTTCTTCTTTCTTTATTCTTCTTCTTCTTCTTCTTTCTTTTTTTTTCTCTTTTTTTTTGGAAAAACCTCTTTTTTTATTTTTTTATTTTTTATTTTATCAAATTTGAACTCGTAGGGTTGGGCACGTCATTGCCGTCCATCTTGGTTAGTATCCATTTTCCCCGAACAGGCCTTCTTTGCTGCATAAGGCTTTTACTCTTCCTCTGAGGTTCGTTTTGATAAGAAGAATCCTTCTTAATGCAGGTCTTTTGTGCAAACCTTTTTTGTTGTAAGCTTGTATCCCCCTTTTTGGTATGTTTGACCATGAATACTTTCAATCAAGCTTACTGTAGACGTTCAATTTCATCCAAAAGAATCTTAACATCCAATAATTGTTTATTTTGTGAACCAACGAGAAGGACGTTGCTCAAAGAAGGTCTTCGCCAACACTCACAAAACACGTAAGGTGAATGGTAACTTCTATGCCAACTTTTACAAATATCGCTTGTTTTCAAAAACTTGAATGGTTTTTTTTGCCTTGTCAGATTGATATGGTGTCGATCTTTGAACAGATCAAATTCGATGCCATCATGTTAAACACGTTTCTTCCGGGCATTCTTTATTGTCACTCTCTTTTTATTTCTTTTTTTTTTTTCTCTTTTTTGTTTTTTTTTTTTGAATTTGAATTTGAATTTGAATTTGATGACTACTAACTTTGTAATTTTGGCATATGAAACGACCTTCACCCTCCCAGTGAGGTAACCAAAGGCCATGAATATGAATCGATGTTGGCTAAAAGCTTTTGAAGAGACTGGCTTGATAGCGTCCATGCCTCACGATAGGAATCAGAAGAAATAGATGAGGTGTGAAACACCCCAAACCCGCCCACAAGCCCCGACAAGATCTGCATGCTCCTTAAGCAAAACGTAGTCAAGTCTCATATGACATTTTGGAAATCGTGGTGGTTTCGAAGAAAGTAGATTTGGGTTGTTCTCAAGTTAAAAATTGAGTTGTAATTTAATTTTGTACTAAATCGATAATTTCATATTTCAAAAGTTACAAGTTAAAGAAATATCGAATTTTAGAGTTTAATAGTTTTGTTAACTTGAAAAACCGTAGGGGTTTGAGTTTCAAAACAATTGATGTTGTTCGTAACATAATAGAAATTTAAAACGCAAAGGAAATAAAACAGTTAAGTAATAATGGCCTTATTACATCAAAATATATATCAAAATAAACCAAAGTAAACTTAGTAAGAAAACTGAAGAAAATTTTAGCTGTGCATGGCCACCACTAAGTTCCTGCCGACCCGGTCCATCTACTGAGTGCCATCTGCAAAAAGTTAGCCCACGAAGGGTGAGTCAACAGACTCAGTGTGTAACTACCATCACAGATTCCCAAATCATACAAGGCATAATAAATCACATAAAATAATTGTAAACCATGATGCAACCCAAACCACCTAGATCCAACCTCTACACATCACCCATACCTACCGATCACACCGTGGGGATTACTAAATCGACCCTCCATCCTCTACACACCATCGAAGGCAGTCACTGCAGTCAACTGTACATTGCCCTTATAATTGTGGCATAGCCACCAGATAATGTGACAGAGTCACCAGATTCATATTATGTGACATAGTCACCAGATAAAGTGACAGAGTCACCTGATATTGTGGTAGGAACCACCAGATCACTTCCCCTTTCATGTAATCACCCATATGCCCATACAACATACAAAACATGCTATTTTTCATGCAATTTACCTTACCCCAAAATCATAATGGGATTCCACATGTTTCACATCAATGTTATTAAACATTATTTACAAGTGGTAAGGGGTAACACCTGAATGCACTCGTACCATTGAATGGTACCCTTAGCCATATTTCATATTTTCATTAACACATATCTAATATTATCAACCTAGGGGGAATTAGAGTAGGGCTACACACCTGATTATTCGTAGATCTAATTGAAATCCCGAAAATATCACTTGTCCTTGGAAATGTCGAAATCCCTACATGGTATATGTTAGATTCGATTCTAACATTTGATGAACAAAGTAAATGGCCTTTGGCCTAAGATCACACTTCACTTACCTTGGATATTCAAATCCCGAATGATCTCCCCTTATAGACAGCTACAAACGAATCCCGAAATCTGCCTTCAAGGTTTCGACCAAAGAGAATAGGAGGGATTAGAGTCTTGCTTTTTGACAGTCAAAGAAAGAAAAGAACAGGAAATCAACAAAGAAGAGATCCCTACCGAATAGAGTGACCAAAACGCAAATGGTTCACTAGCTCTAAATGTCGACAAGAGGAGAAGGATGTTTTGGTTTTCGACTCTTAGTGCTTAAGATCAATCAGCTATAGCCTGGAAATACCTTCGGCTTTTGATGATAAAAGGAATGGTGAGAAGAAAAAGATGAGGGAAAGAAGGTTGCGGCTATGGTGTTTCAGCTTTTGGAGTTTGCAAAAAAGAAGAGAGAATGAGGGACAATAAGATTCGGCTGAGACTCCCAAATGGAGATGGAATGTTTGGCCACCAAAAGAATAGGTATAGAATTGAGTTTGAGAAGAAGAAAAGTAGTATAGGAGAAGGCTAGAAGAATTCGGCAATGGTATGCTTTGAGAGAGAAAAAAAGACAAAGAAAAGTGTCGGTGAGGCTTAACCAAGAATTCGGCTTAAGGGATTTTGGTGATCGAATTTGTCATCCAAGAAGTCCCTTGGCCGGCCAACTCTCCCACTCTCCACTCAATCCCCCTTTTCACTCTACCTTAGTCGAATCTCTAAGCTGTTAGACCCAATCTATACCTCCTCCATCAGAGTCCCTGTGCCGTCCACCACTGCCCTTCCTTGCTGAAAAATAAAACTCCAAAACGCTTCCCTTATTGCTTGTGAAACACCCCACACCCAGCCCAAGAGCCTGGACCGGATCTGGTATGTTCCTCAAGTAAACCGGTTCAAATTCTTTTGTTACTTTGTGAAAAACTTGCGATTTTAAAGAAAATTGTTTGGGTTGGGCTTGTGTTGAAAACCAATTTGAATTTTTATATTAGAAAACCCTTTTTAATTTTAAGTGATAAAACATATAGAGTATATTTTAAAATAAAATACTTAGTCTTTAACTCAATCAAAATTTTTAAAACACCATTAAACAACAAGCGTAAATAAAATCGTTCATCATGGCCTTGTGGCCTTATTACATCAAATCATAATTTCCAAATAATTCAAAATACTAAAATAAATTAAGAGTCCATGAAAATATAAACTTCATTTTGTGCATGGCCACCACAAGTTCTGCCGTCCCGGTCCATCACTGTTCATCACCTGAAAAAAATATTCCCACAATGGGGTGAGTCAAACAGAGTCAATGTGTACACGACACTTAATCATAATAGAATCAGGCATACAATAGTTACACATTCAAAACATAAAAATACAAGTTATGATGCATTCCCAAACCCAGACCTAATTATCCATCCGCTACACACCCCTCACACAGGTCATACCGTAGGGACTACTAAGTCGACCCTCCTTCCGCTACACACCAAATCGCGGTCTTAGACCACTGCATTCGTGGTCTTAGGTCACCACTTTCAGATTACTGTGGTCTTAGGTCATCATTTTTCAGGTATCACGGTCTTAGGTCACCGTGTTCGTGGTCTTAGGTCACCACATTTACTTCCCTTTCAAAATAAACCCATATACCCATAATAATAATATGCATAATATGCCAAAGTTCACATTCTTATCATATTCTCATGTTACAAATAACATTTTCATATTCCTAGTAGAAGTAGGAAACGTACCTGAGTATTTAGTACCATATCATGGTACTTTAGCCACTTTCATATTCTTAATATCACATATCTCAAATTAAACAGCCATGAAACATATTATAAAGTAGTGTGGGTACACACCGATTTGTTTAACGAAGTCCTTGAAATCTCGAAAACCGATTCTGATTTAGATCTCAAATCCTACATAAATTCATCACTTTCTATTTAAAAGACCATTCGCCACTAATCCAAATCTCGATAGGATTAGTATTACTTACCTTGTTGCCGAATTGAATTTAAGAATCAAATGCCTAACTTTATATTCCTCCCTTGTGAAATCGGCTAAACACTATATTACTCCACGGGTTAGTTTTCACCGATAATAAATCCAAACATTTAAAATAGGCCTTTGGTCAATGTCTTAAACACATACCTTGTGATCCCAAAAGTACCCTTGGCTATGGAGATGTTGAAACCTACATGATATTGTTAGATCCACTTCTAACACTTAAAACAAAGCCTTTGGATCTTATAGTTTCTTACCTTAAATCCTTGAATCCCGAAGTTCTCTTCCTAATTAGCCGAAATTCCTTAGATCCAAATCCCGAATTCCTCCTTTAATATTCGCCAAGAGACAACCAAAAGGGTCAATTCCTAAATCTTGATTAAAAGAGATTGAACAACAAGAATCTATTGTTCTTGCCTTAACACCACGTGACACCCTTTTTGAAGCCACAAAGATTCATTTATGGAGACTTAAACAGGATCAAAGAGGTTTTGGTTTTGACAGAGAAGAGAAAAGAAGAAGAAAAGATGGATTTTGCTTAAGGCAAATTTCACAGGAGAAAGAGTGGGCTAGGGAATTTTCGGCAATCACTTAGAAAAGATGGAAGAATGGCCTCACTTCTCCTCCTTAGCCGAATTTATCGTGCTAGAGTCCCTACTTGGCCACCACTCTTCCTTTGTGATAATATTATCCTTTAATTATCACTTTATTAAAACATTTAATCCAACATTTATCTCTCCAATTTAAAAATCCTTTATTTATCACCCTTTTTAATCGAATATTTATGAAAATAAAACACCTCCTTTCTAAAAGCATGTGCCGTCCACCTCGGTCTTACGGGAGCAAAAATAAAACCTCCTTTATTTGCTTCCCAAGTGACTCAAACCTGTGCCCATTCCTCTTGCATATGGCGCCATTTCCATAGGCCCTAAGTGACATCTTCAGCCACTTTTCCAAGCTTTGTTTGTGTGTCAAATTTCACAAACTTTTTCTTTTAAGGCCACCTTGCCTTAATTTCCTCTTTAACTTTAAAACTCGACATTTCTAAGTCATTTCTAAGTTTCCAAAAATTTTCGTTCGGCTCTTTGAACATGACATTTCCTTTCATTTCCAAGTTTCCAGAAATGTTCACTTTCCTATTTGCTTAGGTTTCCAAAATGTTCACTTTCCTATTTCACTTAGGTTTCCAAAATGTTTACTTTCCTATTTTACTTAGGTTTCCAAAATATCAACTTTCCTCTTTTTAACATAACATTCCCATACATTCTCAGGTTTCCAAAAATTATTCAAAATTTATTCATAACGCATAAGACATGTCATTATGTACAATTAAACCAAAAATGCATAGGCCCTTTTCAGGATGTTACAATTCTACCCCCTTAAAAAATTTCGTCCTCGAAATTTCCTAACTAAAATAGTTGGGCTTAACTTCCCTTTGCGACTGAACCTCATAACCTTCTTCCAAGGTGAGACCTTTAAAAACACTTGATCTCTCACTTCAAACTCTATCTCCGTCCATCTAAGGTCTACGTATGACTTCTGCCTATCAGAGGCTTCCTTTAATCGTGCTCAGATTATCTCAACCTTTTCCTCAGTTTCTGCCACTAACTCCGAACCCAAAACTCGACGTTCTCCTAACTCAGTCCAACAAGTAGGAGTTCGACAGTTCCGACCATACAACGCTTCATATGGTGCCATCCGAATGCCAGCCTGATAGCTGTTGTTGTAGGCGAACTCAGCTAAAGGCAAGTAATCTTCCCAACTTCCTCGAAAATCCATCACACAGCCTCTCAACATATCCTCCAACACTTGTATAACCCATTCAGACTGCCTGTCCGATTGTGGGTGAAAAGCCGTAGTGAAGACCAACTTAGTGCCTAAAGCTTGATGAAGTGCCTTCCAAAATTGAGACGTGAACCTTGGGTCTCTATCGGAGATGATCGATGCCGGTACTCTATGTAACCTCACGATTTCCGCCACATATAACTTGGCTAACTTTTGAAGAGAATAGTCCACTCTTACCGGGATGAAGTGTGCGGACTTGGTCAAACGATCCACTATCACCCGTACCGAGTCCTTCTTAGTAGGCGTAAGGGGAAGCCCACTAACGAAGTCCATGGTAATTCTCTCCCACTTTCATTGCGAAATTTCAATGGGTTGAAGCAATCCCGATGGGACTTGGTGTTCAGCCTTAACTTGCTGACACGTCAGGCATTTCCCTACTAATTCGGTCACTTCCCGCTTAAGATCAGACCACCAAAATTGTTCCCTTAGATCTCTATACAGCTTAATGCCTTTGAGATGCATAGCATAAGGGCTACTATGCACCTCTCGAAGAATCCTTTGTCTTAACTCCTTTTCGCTTGGCATACAGACTTTACCTTTGTAGCATAATACTCATTTATCATTAATGCCATAATCCTTTAACTCTCCGTCCTGTACTTGCTGTAACTTAGCACTTAGCTCCTTATCAGACAATTGTCCCTCTTTCATTTCCTTCAGCCATGTGGGCTTGACTTGCATCTCGCCAACAAGCTTCCATCATCATACGACTTAAGTGAGCAAACAAAGCCCTTAGATCCGACAATAACCTTCCTACTTAGGGCATCGGCTACCACATTCGCCTTGCGGATGATATTCTATCGAACAATCGTAGTCCTTCAACAATTCCACCCACCTTCATTACCTCAAGTTCAACTCCTTCTGAGTCAACAAGTACTTAAGACTTTTGTGGTCTGTGTAGATAACTAACCTTTCTCCATAAAGGTAGTGCCTCCAAACCTTAAGGCGAAAACCATCGCCGCCAGTTCAAGTCATGAGTTGGGTAGTTAACCTCATGAGGCCTTAATCTTGAGACACATAAGCGACCACTTTTCCATCTTGCATTAGCACACAGCCTAACCCCGTATGCGAAGCGTCACAGTACACCACAAAATCTTTTCCTGCCTCCGGCTGAATTAACATTGGAGCTTTCGTCAACACCTTTTTAAGCTTTTCAAAGCTCTCCTGTTGCTTATCCGTCCATTCAAAGGGTACTTCCTTCCTTAGCAACTTTGTCAAAGGTGCGGCTATTGACGAGAACCCTTCCACGAACCTTCTGTAATAGCCTGCCAAACCTAAGAAACTTCGGATCTCAGCCACGGACCTAGGTGGTTTCCAATCCAACACTGCTTCGATTTTCCTAGGATCCACTCTTATTCCTTCTGCGGATACCACATGTCCTAGGAATGCCACCTCCTTAAGCCAAAATTCACACTTGCTGAATTTGGCATAGAGCTTCTTCTCCCTTAACATTTGTAGCACAACTCGGAGATGCTCATCATGCTCCTCCTCCGACTTCGAGTATACCAAAATATCGTCGATGAACACAACGACGAACCTATCCAAGTAGGGTTGGAAAACCCGATTCATCATATCCATGAACGCGGCTGGAGCGTTCGTCAATCCAAACGGCATCACCACAAACTCAAAATGGCCGTATCTTATCCTAAAAGCAGTCTTATGGATATCAGCCTCCTTCACCTTCAACTGATGATATCCCGACCTTAAGTCAATCTTTGAAAATACTGTGGCCCCCTTCAGCTGATCAAACAAGTCATCGATCCTTGGCAAAGGATACTTGTTCTTAATGGTCAACTTATTCAACTGAGGGTAGTCTATGCACATCTGTATAGTTCCGTCCTTCTTCTTTACAAACAGGACCAGTGCTCCCTATGGAGACACACTGGGTCGAATGAACCCACGATCCAACAACTCTTGGATTTGAGCCTTGAGCTCAACTAACTCCTTTGGCGCCATTTGGTATAGAGCGATTGACACAGGAGCCGTTCCAGGTAACAAATCTATTCCAAATTCCACCTCCCTATCTGGGGGTATTCCTGGTAATTCCTCTGGAAATACGTCTTCAAAGGCCCTTACCGTTCTCACTCCACTAACACCTTCTTTCTTTCCACCTAGTGCACTTACGAAGGCTAAGAATGCCTTGCACCCTTTCCTAACCATTTTCTCAGCCTTCAGCACTGAAACTATGTTAGACAGGTAGTTCCTCCTTTCTCCGATCATTACTATTACTTCATCCTCTGGGGTCCTTAGTTCCATTCGTTTAGTCGCACAATCTAACACGGCTCGGTGCTCTACTAGCCAATCCATACCAAGTATGAGCTCAAACTCTCCAAAGGGTAGTTCCATTAAGTTGGCCCAAAAGTTTACTCCCTGAATCTCTAAGGGTACATTCCGAAAGATCTTATCAACCACTACAGTTTGGCCTAATGGGCTTACTACAGTCATCCGCCTATCAGAAAGTTTAGAGCCTAGGCCTAGTGTGTCCACTATACTACATGCAACATAGGAATGGGTCGAGCCCACATCAATTAGAGCAAAATAGGGCTTGTCAAAAATAAAGAACGTACCGGTTATAACATCCGGCGCGTCTCTATCCTCCCTCCGATGAACCGCATAAACCAAACCCGATTGCCTTGCCTCAGTATTAGCAGCACCTCTACCCTGTGTTCCACGGCCTCTGCCAGTACCATTTCCTCGGTTATTCGAGCCACGACCTCGTTGAGGCTGCAGTCTTCCTCTACCAGCCTGACTAACATTCTGAGCTGCTGGTCGGCTTTCCTCTGTGTTCTTGGGGCAATCCTTGACCACATGGTCCTTGGACCCACACCTAAAATATCCTCTAATTTTCCTCCAACACTCTCCTAGATGCTTCTTTCCACACACATCATAAGGTCGATACCGCCCTTCTAATCCAGCTTGCTGACCTCGCGGCCCATCAACTCTAAGCCTCTTATGAACCTTTCCAGATGACCCAAAACCTCTTTTGGGCCTATTCCTATCCATAGCCCGCTTTGTAGAATCCTTGATTCCCTCGGCCACCTTGGCCTTTTCTACCAAAGCGAGAACTCCCGCCCGATGCAAAGGCTATCAACGGCCTCAGATCATCCCTTAGCCCGTCCTCAAATGGACACGGCGCTCATGCTCGATTGCCACTACACCTCGAGCATAACAACAACCTTAAAAATTCTGCCTCATACTCTGCCACAGACTTGTTCCCTTGAACCAGCCCCTGAAAAGCTTTCCTTTGCTCATCAGTATACATGGTTCCCACATACTTCTTCTGATAAGCTTCCTTAACGTACTCCCAGGTCAGCTCCTCGCCAGTGGCACCATCCCGAACAGTTAACCACCACTGATACGCTTCATCGCGTAATAGTGCCACCATTCCTTTTAACTTTTCCTTAGGGGTCAGATCAAGCTCATCCATAATGCGCTCAGTTGCTTCCAACCAAGACTTCACCAGATCTGGTGCTACTCGAACACTCCACGAAACATTTCAGCTCTATTAGCTCGAAGCCGTTCAGGCACGTACTTTTGATTTCTCGAATTTCTTCCTGCACCAGCCACCAATTCCAATACTCACAGCACAGCCTGTGACACAGCATCTTCCTCCGTCTGAGCTTGCTACTCAACACCCACAGCTGGGGTGGTGGTGGCGGTGGTATCTCATTGTCAGACCCTTGACCCGATCTAACGGGTTCTGACACAGTCATCCTTCCTCTACTCGTCACGGACGACCACGTCCTCTAGAGCTCATTTCTAGCGTCGTGATCTGATTAAGAAGTTTTATGAATTAGTACTTTTGTTTCACTTGTTTACCCGCGAAGGAGTTTTATGAAAAAGAATTTAGGAGTGGTTCTTTCGTATTCATACATGCACACGATCTTTTCATTCATTCATCCATCCACTAAATGCTTATGAACTTTCGTTCATTCAGGAGAAATGTTGTAGTTTTTCATTGTTGTTGTTTTCCACTACCCAGGGGTATTTTCGTAATTTTGTCCTACAGGGGTATTTTCGTAATTTTCCAAAAGAAAAAGTTCCTTGGTGATTTTGTCACAAAGTATTTTGATATTTTTAAATTCTCGAGGTATTTTGGAAAAATTTTGAAATTCGGGGGTATTTCGATAATTTTTCACAAATTAGGGTAAATTTGTAAAATTTAATAAATCAGGGATATTTCAAAAGTTGTAAACTTTGAGGGTTCTTTTTGAGAATTGCATTTTCCAAAACAGTGATGTTGCAAAAATTTTGGAAATCAGGGTCATTTTGGTAATTTTGTAAGTTAGGGGTAATTTTGTAATTTTCTAAAATCAAGGTATTTTTTTGATATTTTGCAAATTAGAGTTGTTGAATGTTTATAAAATAATGAAACTTTGATAGAACTGTTGAGTAGTTGGTCATTTTACAAACCAAGGGCATTTTGGTAATTTTACCACTAAGAGCATTTTGTAATTTAAGAAGCGAAAATTTTTTTCGAAAAATTTTGTAAAGATGGTTTTCACGAATTTAAAATAAAGTTTTAAGAGTTTTAAAACTAGGGTTTTGTTTTTTTTATAAAACACGACTAGTTCCCTTTCGGGTTTTAGTCATTGTGTTTAGCCTATGACCGAGCCCTCTTGGTCGGGGTGAACCAAAGTTACGCACTGTGCGAGATTCGAGTGGAGAGGAGGTGAGTCATGCGGACTACTTAAATACCAAGCTCCCACCAAAACCATTCCTAGACATGCATGCATGAGGTTGCCACACCAACTGAGCCCTCTGGGTTAAGTGAACCGAA
The DNA here is from genome assembly GCA_025506655.1 of Gossypium rotundifolium. Lineage (NCBI taxonomy): Eukaryota > Viridiplantae > Streptophyta > Magnoliopsida > Malvales > Malvaceae > Gossypium > Gossypium rotundifolium. The sequence goes on along the minus strand of CP106730.1, from coordinate 5,236,902 downwards.
GCTACGCACCAGGTAGGATTCCTCCAAGAGGAGGTGAGTCACTAGGACTGCTTAAATACCAGGCTCTTCCGGATCCAATCCTAAACATGCGCACAGGGGTTACCACACCCTAACTCAGTGACTTAGCCATGCCTTTTCTACCCTTCTAATATTCATAACATGATTCACATAATCACCCAAATAGTTAGGGGTACTTACCTGGTGGACTGCGGGTCAGAGACCTAGGTGCCATGCAAAAAAAACTTGCTTATTTCATAAAATATTTCAAAAACTCATTTGGGCTCACTTTGAAAACGTTTTGGGCCTTAGCCCACAGGCCGAGAGTTTTAAAACTGGGCTCTGATACCAAATTGAAACACCCCACACCCGGCCCACGAGCCTGGACCGGATCTGGTATGTTCCTCAAGTAAACCGGTTCAAATTCTTTTGTTACTTTGTGAAAAACTTGTACGATTTTAAAGAAAATTGTTTGGGTTGGGCTTGTGTTGAAAACCAATTTGAATTTTTATATTAGAAAACCCTTTTTAATTTTAAGTGATAAAACATATAGAGTATATTTTAAAATAAAATACTTAGTCTTTAACTCAATCAAAATTTTTAAAACACCATCAAACAATAAGCAGAAATAAAATCGTTCATCATGGCCTTGTGGCCTTAATACATCAAATCATAATTTCCAAATAATTCAAAATACTAAAATAAATTAAGAGTCCATGAAAATATAAACTTCATGTTGTGCCCGCCACCACAAGTTCTGCCATTCCGGTCCATCACCGCTCATTCTTGAAAAAATATTCCCACAACGGGTGAGTCAAAGCAGACTCAATGTGTACACGACACTAAATCATAATAGAATCAGGGCATACAATAGTTACACATTCAAAACATAAAAATACAAGTTATGATGCATTCCCAAACCTAGACCTAATTATCCATCCGCTACACACCCCAGTACCTGCCAGTCACACCGCGAGGACTACTAAGTTGACCCACCTTCTGCTACACACCAAATCGCGGTCTTAGATCACCGCATTTGTGGTCTTAGGTCACCACTTTTAGATTACTGTGGTCTTAGGTCACCACTTTTCAGATATCACGGTCTTAGGTCACCGTGTTCGTGGTCTTAGGTCACCACATTTACTTCCCCTTTCAAAATAAACCCATATGCCCATAATAATAATATGCATAATATGCCAAAGTTCACATTCTTATCATATTCTCATTTTACAAATAACATTTTTCATATTCCTAGTAGAAGTAGGAAACGTACCTGAGTACTTAGTACCATATCATGGTACTTTAGCCACTTTCATATTCTTAATATCACATATCTCAAATTAAATGTGCCATGAAACATATTATAAAGTAGTGTGGGTACACACCTGATTCGTTTAACGAAGTCCTCGAAATCTCCAAGAACACCGATTTAAAGATTTAGATCTGAAATCCTACATAAATTCATCACTTTCTATTTAAAAAGACCATTCAGCCACTAATCCAAATCCTAATAGGATTAGTATTACTTACCTTGTTGCCGAATTGAATTTAAGAATCAAATGCCGGAACTTTATATTCCCCCCTTGTGAAATCAGCTAAACACTATATTACTCCATGGGTTAGTTTTCGGCTTTTGATAATAAATCCAAACATTTTAAATAGGCCTTTGGCCGAATGTCTTAAACACATACCTTGTGATCCCAAAAAGTACCCTTGGCTATGGAGATGTTGAAACCTACATGATATCTGTTAGATCCACTTCTAACACTTAAAACAAAGCCTTTGGATCTTATAGTTTCTTACCTTAAATCCTTGAATCCCAAAATTCTCTTCCCGATTAGCGAAATTCCTTAGATCCAAATCCTGAATTCCTCCTTTAATATTCGCCAAGAGACAACCAAAAGGGTCAGTTCCTAAATCTTGATTAAAAGATATTGAACATCAAGAATCCATTGTTCTTACCTTAACACCACAGTCGACGGTACCCTTGTTTGAAGCCACAAAGATTCGGCTATGGAGACTTAGACAGGGATCAAAGAGGTTTCGGTTTTGACAGTAGAAGAGAAAATTTTGCTAAAGGCAAGAACTCCTCCCAGCTTCATTTGAAGTCTATCACGCAACCTCTCCACATATCCTCTAGCACTTGAATTACCCGTTTAGATTGGTCGTCTGACTGCAGATGGAATGCCGTACCAAAATCCAATCTGGTGCCCAAAGCTTGATGTAGTGCTCTCCAAAATTAAGACGTAAACCTTGGATCCCTGTCCGAGATAATTGACACCGGCACTCAAATGCGACCTCACGATTTATGCTACATACAACTTTGCCAATTTTTCTAGAGAATAGTCAACCTGCACCGGTATAAAATGTGCAGACTTCGTCAACCGATCTACTATCACCCATACCGAGTCCTTCTTAGTAGGCGTGAGGGAAGCCCACTAACGAAGTCCATGGTAATTCTCTCCCACTTCCATGTGGAATCTTTATCTTTGAAGCAACCACGCGTACTTGGTGTTTAGCCTTGACTTGTCGACACGTTAAGCACTTCCTTACAAACTCAGAACTTCTCGCTTAAGACCGTGCCACCAAAACTGCTTTCTCGTAAATCCTTGTACAACTTACTTCCTCCAGGATGCATAGCATAAGGGCTACTATGTGATTCCCGAAGAATTTTCTGACTCAACTCCTCATCCTTCGACATACAGACCTTGCCCTCGAAAACACAGCACTCCATCGCTGTTTACACCAAAATTTTCCAATTCCCCATTTTGTACTTGTAGCAGCTTAGTACTTAGTTCACCATCTAACAATTGTTTCTCTTTTACCTGACTTAGCCACGTCGGCTTCACTTGCAATTTCACTAGCAAACTTCCATCATCATAGAGACTCAAATGTGTTGCCCTTAACTCCGACACTACTTTCCAACTTAGGGCATCCGCCACAACATTTGCCTTGCCTGGGTGATATTCTATAGAGCAATCGTAATCTTTCAACAACTCCACCTGCCTTCGCTGTCTCAAATTCAGCTCCTTCTGAGTCAGCAAATACTTCAGGCTCTTGTGGTCCGTGTAAATCACTGACCTTTCCCCATACAAGTAGTGCCTCCACACTTTCAGAGCGAAAACCACCGCTGCCAACTCTAGATCATGCGTCGGATAGTTAACCTCACGTGACCTCAATTGTCGAGACACATAAGCGACCACTTTCCCGTCTTGCATAAGGACACATCCCTATCCTGTATGGGAAGCATCACAATATACCACATAGTCATTCCCTGCTTCAGGTTGAATCAAAATTGGAGCTTCTGTCAATACTTGCTTAAGCTTCTCGAAACTCTCCTGCTGCTTATCCGCCCATACGAAAGGTATCTCCTTTCTCAACAACTTCGTCAAAGGTGCTGCTATTGACAAGAACCCCTCAACAAATCTCCTGTAGTAGCCTGCTAACCCCAAAAAACTACGAACCTCAGCCACAGACATGGGTGGTTTCCAACCTAATACTGCCTCAATCTTTCGAGGATCCACCCTTATTCCTTCGGCAGACACCACATGCCCTAAGAACATAACTTCCTTCAGCCAAAATTCGCACTTGCTGAACTTGGTATAAAGCTTTTCCTCCCTTAACACTTGCAACACAACCCAAAGATGCTCATCGTGTTCTTCCTCAGACTTGGAGTACACTAAGTATCGTCTATGAACACAACGATGAACTGATCCAGGTAGGGTTGGAAAATTGGTTCATCATGTCCATGAACGTAGCTGGGGCATTTATCAATCTGAACAGCATTACCAAGAACTCATAATGCCCGTATCTTGTCCGGAAAGCTGTCTTATGGATATCAACCTCCTTCATCTTAAGCTGATGATATCCTGACCTTAGATCTATCTTTGAAAATACTGTAGCCCCCTTAAGCTGATCGAACAAGTCATCTATCCTTGGCAATGGATACTTGTTCTTGATGGTCAACTTATTCAACTGCCGGTAATCTATGCACATGCGCATAGTCTCATCCTTCTTCTTCACAAATAGGACCGGTGCTCCCCATGGAGACACACTAGGTCGAATAAACGCACGATCAAGTAACTCTTGGATCTGGGCCTTGAGCTCTACTAGCTCTTTTGGTGCCATTCGGTATGGAGCAATTGACACAAGATCTGTACCCGACAATAAGTCAATTCCAAACTCCACCTCCCTATCTGGGGGTAACCCAGGCAGCTCCTCAAAAGACATCCACAAATTCCCTTACTGTTCTAACTCCTCCTACAGCTACTTTCTTAGCCTCTGAGGCACTGATCAACATCGGAAAAGCTACGCACCTTTTCTCATCATATTCTCGCCTTAAGGCGGATACTACATTTGACAAGCAATTACATCTCGCCCATTACCATAACCTCTTTATCGTCAAGTTCTTAACGACATAAGCTTAGCAAGTACAATCCACATTTGCATGGTACTTCACTAGCTACCCATGCCTAAGATTAGATCAAATTCCTCAAATGGCAACTCCATTAAGTCACCGAAACCGTGCCTCGAACTTCCAAAGGTACGCCCTAAAGAGTTTATCTAATACTACAGATTGCCCTAAAGGACTAAGCACGACCATCTTCCTAGGTACGCCGTTCGAATTCACATGCGAGTTCCGCACACCTAACTAGCAATGTATGAATGAGTTGACCCAATATCTATCAACGCAATAAAGGGTAATCCAGAGATAAGGAACATACCCATTATGACATCAAGTGCGTCACCATCCTCCTTCCAACGAACTGCATACACTAGACCCGACTGTCTCGCCTCTGTGTTACCAACACCTCTACCCAGTGTTTCCCGTCCTCTTCCAGAACCATTACCTTTGCCAGCCGAACCACGACCCCGCGGTGGTTGTTGCTCACCCTTCTGCTCGATTAAGACCACGACTTCTTCGGTGGCTCTGCCTATTTTCATGGGATAGTCCCTAATCATGTGATCCTTGGACCCACACTTGAAACATCCTCCCGTCTTCTTCCAACACTCTCCCAAGTGCATCTTTCCACACTGAGCACAAGTACGGTACTGTCCTCCTGTAGCAACTTGCTAACCTCGCGACCCATCTGTTCTAAGTCTCTTTTGAACATTCCCGGATGACCCTGATGTTCCAAAACCTCTCTTTTGTCTATTCCTGTCTGTGTTCTGTCTCACAGACTCCTTAACTCCTTCAGCAACCTTAGCCTTTTCTACCAATACGGTAAACTCCCGCTCCTACTGTGGAGCAATCAATAATCTCAGGTTATCCCTCAGTCTGTCCTCAAACTGGACACATCATTCATACTCCGTAGCCACTATACCTCGAGTGTATCGGCTCAACCTTAGGAATTCTGCCTCGTACTGCTTTCTGCTACGAATTTATTCCCCTAAACCAGCCTCAGAAATGCCTTCCTCTGCGTATCAATGTAGCTGGTTCCAATATACTTCTTCTGATACGCCACCTTAAAATACTCCCAAGTGAGATCATCTGCTGTAGCACCATCCCGAACTGTGAGCCTCCATTGATATGACTCATCACGGAGAAGCGACACTACCCCTTTTAGTTTCTCCTCAGCAGTCAAGTCCAAATCGTCCATAATTTGCTCCATCGCCTCCAACCAATACTCAGCTGTATTGGGCGCCACACCAGATATACATCGGAACACCTCAGCTCTGTTGGCTCGGAGTCACTTGGGTACAGATTTTCAAGCTCCCATACCTCCACCTGCTCCAGCACCCTCTCAAGAACTCGCAGCATCGCCTGCGATACTGCATCATCCTCCGTTTGATCCTGATATTCCATACCAGCAGCTGGTGATGGTGGCATCTCATTCTCGGACCCTTGACCAGACCTAACGGGTTTCGATACCGTCATTCGACCTCTACCACGGCCACGCACATTACGACCACGTCCTCTAGAACTCATTCTTAGGAGTTGCGTTTATCTGATTAAGAGTTTTATGAATCATTATTTCATTCCACCGATTTATCGCGAATGATCTTATGATTAATGGTTCTAAAAGTAGTTCTTCAATTCATACACACACTACGCCTCAAGTTCATTCATTCAATCATCACTATTCATGAACTTTCGTTCACTACGTAAAAGTGTTGTGGTTGTCATTGTTGTTGTTTTCCACTACCTGTGGGTATTTTCGTAATTTTATCCTACATGGGTATTTTCGTAATTTTTTAAAATAGGGTCCTTGGAGATTTTGTGAAATAGGGGTGTTTTGGTAATTTTGTAATCACAGCATTTAATTTTGGAAATCTGGGGTATTTCGATATTTTTCCAAATCGGGGTATCTTGAAATTTTACAAAATAGGGTTTTTGGTATTTTTACAAAATAAGATTATTTTGATAAAATTTGAGGGTAGTATGACAATTTTATAAACTGAGGATATTTTAGTAATTTTATAAACTAGGGGTAATTTGGTCAATTTGCAAATCAGGGGTATTTTGGTTATTTTTCGAATCAAGGGTACTTTGGTAATTTTGAAACCAAGGTTTAATTTTAAGGTTGTACAAAACAAGGTGATTGGTCCCTTTCGGGTTTTAATTATTGAATTTAGCCCGTGATTAAGTCCTCTTGGTTAGGGTGAACCGTCACTACGCACTGTAGGATTCGAATGAGAGGAGGTGAGTCACTAGGATCTTAAATACCAAGCTCGCCTCTGAATCCAATCCTAGACATGCGCTGCAGGTTGCCACACCCTTAACTTAGCGACTCACTCACGTGTTTGTTTAGTTAGACTTTAAATTTTATGTAACTCTGTGTTGGAGTAAGCTAATCTTAGGGTTCATTAACTCCCAATCGCTAATCTACGTCCCCCTAACACCCACATACAAATCACACAATGGTTAGGGGTACTTACCTGGTGGACTTCGGGCCGGAGGCTCAGGTGCCATGCCAGAGAACCTGCTCATTCTTTAGCAAAACCCAACTTCAAAATAAAAAAATGTTTTGGGCCCAAAAGCCCTCAAGGTCGAGTTTTGAATCGGGCTCTGATACCAAATTGAAACACCCCAAACCCAGCCCACAAGCCCTGACCGGATCTGGCATACTCCTTAAGCAAAACGTAGTCAAGTCTCCTATGACATTTTGGAAATCGTGGTGGATTCGAAGAAAGTAGATTTGGGTTGTTCTCAAGTTAAAAATTGAGTTGTAATTTAATTTTGTACTAAATCGATAATTTCATATTTCAAAAGTTACAAATTAAAGAAATACCGAATTTTAGAGTTTAATATTTTTGTTAACTTAAAAAACCATAGGGGTTTGAGTTTCAAAGCAATTGGTGTTGTTCGTAACATAATAGAAATTTAAAATGAAAAGCAAATAAAACAGTTAAGTAATAATGGCCATATTACATCAAAATATATATCAAAATATACCAAAGTAAACTTAGTAAGAAAACTGAAGAAAAATTTTATTGTGCATGGCCACACTAAGTTCCTGCCGACCCGGTCCATCCACTGAGTGCCATCTGCAAAAAGTTAGCCCACGAAGGGTGAGTCAACAGACTCAGTGTGTAACTACCATCACAGATTCCCAAATCATACAAGGCATAATAAATCACATAAAATAATTGTAAACCATGATGCAACCCAAACCACCTAGATCCAACCTCTACACATCACCCGTACCTACCGATCACACCTGGGGATTACTAAATCGACCCTCCATCCGCTACACACCATCGAAGACAGTCACTACAGTCAACTGCACATCGCCCTTATAATTGTGGCATAGCCACCAGATAATGTGACAGAGTCACCAGATTCATATTATGTGACATAGTCACCAGATAAAGTGACATAGTTACCAGATATTGTGGTAGAACCACCAGATCACTTCCCCTTTCACATAATCACCCATATGCCCATGCAACATACAAAACATGCTATTTTTCATGCAATTTACCTTACCCCAAAATCATAACGGGATTCCACATGTTTCACATCAATGTTATTAAACATTATTTACAAGTGTTAAGGGGTAACGTACCTGAATGCACTCGTACCATTGAATGGTACCCTTAGCCATATTTCATATTTTCATTAACACATATCTAATATTATCAACCTAGAGGGAATTAGTGTAGGGCTACACACCTGATTATTCGTATATCTAATTGAAATCCCAAAAATATCACTTGTCCTTGGAGATGTCGAAATCCCTACATGGTATATGTTAGATTCGATTCTAACATTTGATGAACAAAGTAAATGGCCTTTGGCCTAAGATCACACTTTACTTACCTTGGATATTCAAATCCCGAATGATCTCCCCTTATAGACGGCTACAAACGAATCCCGAAATCCCCCTTCAAGGTTTCAGCCAAAGAGAATAGGAGGGATTAGAGTCTTGCTTTTTGACAGTCAAAGAAAGAAAAGAACAGGAAATCAACAAAGAAGAGATCCCTACCGAATAGAGTGACCAAAACGTAAATGGTGCACTAGCTCTAAATGTCAATAAGAGGAGAAGGATGTTTTGGTTTTCGGCTCTTAGTGCTTAAGATCAATCGGCTATAGCCTGGAAATACCTTCACTTTTGATGATAGAAGGAATGGTAAGAAGAAAAGATGAGGGAAAGAAGGTTCTTGCTATGGTGTTTGACTTTTGGAGTTTGAAAAAGAAGATGAAATGAGGGACAATAAGATTCAAATTGAGACTCCCAAATGGAGATGGAATGTTCGGGCACCAAAAGAATAGGTATAGAATTGAGTTTGAGAGGAAGAAAAGTAGTATAGGAGAAGGCTAGAAGAATCCGGCAATGGTATGCTTTGAGAGAGAAAAAAAAAAAAGAAAAGTGTTGGTGAGGCTTAACCAAGAATTCGGCTTAAGGGATTTTGGTGACCGAATTTGTCATCCAAGAAGTCCCTTGGCTGGCCACCTCTCCCTCTTTCTATTCAATCCCCCTTTTCACTCTACCTTAGCCGAATCTCTAAGCTGTCAGACCCAATCTATACCTCCTCCATCAGAGTCCCTGTGCCGTCCACCACTGTCCTTCCTTGCTGAAAAATAAAACTCCAAAATGCTTCCCTTGCTGCTCGAACCTAGGCCCTTCACACTCCCTGTGGCATCACCTTACAAGGCCCTAAGTGGCTCCTCCTTGCCACCTTACCACTGGGTTATTTGTGTTCTAAACCACACAATAATCTCCTTAAGGCCTAGCTCTCTTAGTTCCCCTTTTTAAGCTTAAAAATCCAATAACTTCTAAGGCTCCTACCTATATCCCAAGGTTCTTGAAGCCCCCAAATCACATTCAAATCATACTCAAGCATGCAATTACATACATTAAGTACAAATGCATAACCCCTAAATCCCAGATATTACAAGGTGTCTGAGCCCTATATTCAATTTCCCTTTCTTGGTAAAACGATAGTTCGAACCTCTTGGCTATTGTAGAACCATTAACAAGAGTTCTTTAAACATCAATCTTAACAGTATACTCTTGTTTCAGTAGCCCCGACGTGTCTGGATGTGATCATGCGATAATGTCTTGCCTTATTCCTGCGGTGAGCTAAGCTTCCATCTTCATCTTCCTCGTTTAGCTCGTAGTGTCTGTTGATATTTCACAAGGTAGGATCTACCATTTTTAACAAGTTAGGAAATAAGTTGCAATCTCTGTCATCTTCTAAGTCTTTAGATCCTTCTAGACACATATCTCACTAGAAAGGGAGTCAGCAACAGCGTCGCTCATGTTATTGGTATCTGGGACCCATTGTAGGTATGAAAGTAAATTCCAAGGAATAAATGATTCAAAGAATGGCTATTTGTGAATGAAGAATAAAAGAATAGAATGTATAGTAGGAAAAAAAATATTTGTTCAAAAAGATGCATTTTACTGAAATAGTAATTCTGAACACGAGCCTATTTCACAAAAGAGATCTTATTGCTTCTAGGCTTAAAGTAACAAGTTTACTTCGTATATTACTCTAGGTAAGCTCCTAAATACTATAGGAATTTCTTCCACAGTCTCATTGCTCAAAACGCTTCCAGGTTCATGCTTCTACTTTTGGTGTGTCATCTATCTCCACAACACCCATTTTGATGAATTTTTCCACCAACTTCTTGAAAGCTGTGTAATTTTCTATCGAATGCCCCGTAACCCCCGCGTGATACTCGCACTGGACATTTAGGTTATACCATTCTGGGTATGGAGGTTGCAGTGGTTTTATATAATAAGGAGCTACAACGTGCATATCAAATAAGTTCTAGTATAACTCCCTATACATCATGGGAATAGGAGTGAACTGAAGTTTGTCTGAACTTGATCTTGGAGTTGATTTTTGCTTTGGGGGGACCAGGTGACTGATAACTGCTTTCTTTGGCTGGTTCACTGTAAACGGCTTCGAATAACCCTTGGTGTACCCACTCGTGTTATCCACCTCCTTGTCTTTTCTCTTCGGGGCCTTTGAAGCCCACTCTCTCTTTTTCTTTGCCTCTGGTAAGCCAATAACAACACGATTGACTTGATCATTACCAGGGCCTATCAGAGAGTTTAACAGTACCGAGGTATTAGTCCTATATTAAGATCCGATAATGATCGGTACCACACGAGAATACGCATCGGGTTGAGTTGGGACACTTATTGGGGAATAAACGATGTCTTCATCATTATCCACATTGTCGGTCACTGGGTCACTCCTTTTTTCAAGTCATCCGGCAAATAACTAGGTTAGCTGGCCCATCATGTTCTTCTAGAAGTCTAGCATTTATTCCCGCATTTCTAATTGAATTTTGGTCAATTGATCTTGCATCTGTATTTGCACTTGCTCTATCCTCTCCAACCTTCGGTCCATAACTTTCTAGGTTAACTGAAATAACTTCACCTAATTAGGACCTTTCCACGAATTTTAATGTATATGATGAGATGTAATGCAAATGCATGAAATGCAATGCAAATGCATGGAATGCAATGCAAATGCATGGAATGCAATGCAAATGCATGAATGCAAAGAGGTATCGATTCTGATCAACTTCATTTTAGAAAACTTTATTAGAAAAAAATTCTTTTACATAAAATGGACTACTATATGCTTTCGTCCTAAGTCCTAAAGGTTTTGATTTCCCAAGAAATGGAGCTAGCTCTTGACCACGATCGAACTGCAGCTTGCTCAATGTATTAGCCCGTGATGCCAAAGTTTGTAGATGATCAGCTACCTCTGAACAACTGCTTCACCCCTGAGGTAACCCCGACTTCTAACTTGGTCTTGGGAATGATGAAGCTCTTCCTTCCAAAGCCCTTCTCTTATTTTAGTGAGCTCGATCTGAAGTTCACAACTGTGCAATGTTGTTTCTAACTTCGATCCTACACTTCATTTCCTTAATCTTGTTCAAACTTAACTTCAACTCGATTGTAGAGTTACAGCTTCGATAGTAGTGAAAAGACTGTCCAAGCTTAGCATCAATTCTTTAAAAAAGTATTGATCATTCACTCTAGCTAGTGCCATACTCTGAGAGATTCTTTCGCTTCCATGGCTCATAAAGATTAGAGTTTTTCTAGACAAAAAAGGAACTGCGGAGCTCCAGACATTTTAGATTGTATCTGTTCAATAACTTTTCCAATTCTAATCGTAGGTGAAAGTAGTCTATTCTGGTTCATCTCTTTGAATCTATCAAATGGGGTCAATATAAATTCCTTTCATTTCTCCACAAAGAATCAGATACCTTGCAATGTTGCTTAGACCACCACGAGGAGCCGACAAGCTCATAACATCCTATCTTTCCATCCTAGAAGGTTCCACCAATTCCAACGCCCATTCTTCGGAAAGAATTTTTCATCATTGTCCCTTGGTATTGGCAGAATACGACCTTTAACTTGGGTGAAATTAGTGCTGATAGAAACACTAGAAGAATGCAGCATCGGCTCAGCACTGTAGTTGCTCCCCTGTAAAGTATTAGATAAGACTTTCATTCTTTTCTAAGGCTTCTGTCTCAACCAATGAAGCACTCTGAAAAGTGGTTAGCGCTTTGGTAATTACAAAGCATCAAGGAATAGAGCTCCAAAGGGATATATGCAGGCCGTTTCGGCTTTTTGATGTTAATGCAAGGCAAGTCTGTAGAATAGCGCAACTGTATATTGTGATGGTTGATAGTAATCTATAGATTCTCAACTTCCCCATTAACATTCTTCATGCTTTTCTGCTTTAATGAAAATAAATGATCTTTGCATAACTGTTCGTTCAATTCATTGATCTTGTACTCATGATTGGATGGCCTGACTTTTATTCAGGTTCTTAAGGTTTCGTTTAGCCATGGTCCAGTCCAGGGAGTATGGATCTATGGCGTTTTGATTGGCAACAAATCCACAACTGGACGAGGATGAATTATTGTCAATATCTAGGGAAAGGCCTCCTTGAGTGGCTATGAAACTTGAATGGAAACCCCTATAGCCATGGGCACCTCCTCCAATGTCTGCGAAGTTGTTCTGATTATCTTAAAAGATTGGCAAGCAAATAGGCATCCATGTTTCGTAGCATGCTACCTTAAAATGACATCCATCACCCTCAGTGCTTCTTGAGAGTTTTCAGATTCCTGTCCGCGCCAAGCATTTTGAGTTGATTGCATGGGTGTCTTTGCAACAAAGCTGATTTGACCGATAAGGCCGTTTAATTCTCTTCATGTCTTTCCCATTTGAGTCATTATGGACATCAAGTCTTGCATTACCGTTGTTTCTATTAGATGTAACATCCTCAAATACCACTGCAAACTTATGCTCGTTATTTGGAAGAGTACCAACAGTAAATAAAATTTTCTCCCCTTCGTAAGCAAGGTCCTTTCCAGCCAATTCATTGTCACAGGTCCCTTGCACTCTGCCAATCACTTTTCTTCCAACACCCTTGCCGTCTACAAGGTGACTATCTTTACATGAAAGAGGAACGCTGTAATGGTGGAAGTGTCTATCCGTACCCTCCCCGCTTATTTTGAAGTGATTGGTGAGTATAATTACTTTCTATCTTTTAGTTCCAAAACCCTATCTTGCCATAAAATGTCGTACAATCTTCTTCACATCCAATTCAGCTTTGATCAGAACAACATCAGGAAGCACAGGTAGCAAAGATTTTAGCACTGCCCCATTTTCTCTTGCTCAAATGTATCCATACCCTTCTAACTGCCTAGGTTCTGACTATATACGAATGACTGCATTGTCTTCCACTTTATCAAGGAACCCGTTTTCCATAACCAGCTTTCTAACTTAGAAACTGACCGTGAATCGATACCTCTAAAAAAATGCGATGATATGCACAAAAACAAAATACAACTAGTTAGTATCACAAAATATAAAGCCATTGAAAATGAACAAACACCTACCTGGGTGACCACTAAGGTTTGACGTAGTTCTACCTAAGGTGGGCTCCTAGGGTTCACTATATGCGGTTTAGTTCTATAGTTGAGGTACCCGAACCAGCAGATTCCTCAATCATCTCCATTATAGGCTCATACGGACAGAGTTCGATTCAGGGGAATACATTTCCCTATGGCCATGCGGAAGTGAAAACTTCACAAAGACATAGAATGCAGATGTATCGAGCGTAGTCCACTAGCCCATACGGAGGTGAAAACATCACGAAGGCATAGCTTCGCTCCCACTTAAAGGTGTGACCACAGCGGTCATGCAATGCAATGCCAAAGTATTCTGAGACCCAATATTGAAAGTGCATTAAAGAAGCATGATTTTTGAAACCATTTTCCAATTTTAATCAAGAGGACAAAATCAATCAATCTATGGCCCCGACCCTCGAGTTTCCAGTTGGAGTCGCCAAGTCGTAGTAACCATTTTTAATAAAAGCAGAAGCGATCACGATCGACTCGGGCTTTGAAACGAAAAAGAAGGGAGTTGCCACCAATCTTTTTCTGATGAGGTGTGATCGGGTCACCTCATAAAATAGTTATTTTTAATAAATAGTTTAATTTATCAAAACATCGATTTTGGTCTCGAAATCCAAAAACAAGTTAAAGAGTCGATTCACATACGAGGAAGGGTTAGCACCCTCGTCGCCCAAAATTGGTACCAAATTGATTGATCGATGTCCTAATGTTGAAAGCTTTGAAATGATTCAAAATAGATACTTTTTATTTCTAAAACTTGAAGGGATCGGAAGGACGTTAAGACTCTCTTATTTTCAAGAGATAAAGCATTATGTCCGATAAGTTAGGCGCAATACTTTAGACTTCGAAACTAAGCTCGCCTTTTAAAACTTAGTTTTATATTTGAAGAGGATCTCCGTCATTTGTCAAGCGAGAAATCAAAACCCGGTCGATTAGGGCTCGATTTCTCGAGAATCCAAATTAGAATCTGCCTCTATTTTAGAAGGAAAAGAAACTTATCTCGCAGTATCTAGGTGTCGAGTCCGATAAGTTAGGACGGCATTTCGAATTTTCGAGATAAAGTGTTTTGTTTAAAATTTAAATTGCGATTTTAAAAGGGACACTCCGTTGTTTAACTTAAGCGAGAAAAATCGGAACCCAGTAAGTTAGGGCTTGATTTCCTCGAATCGCTAATAGGGAATATTGGTCGTTATAAAAATTGAGATGTTGGGAAGGATTAGTGAGACAGACGATGAGAATATTGATAATAACAAATAATAGTAATAGCAATAATAATGAAAATAAAATAACAATAATGATGATAATTAAATAATAAAATAGTAATATATAAAATAATAGTAATGGGGTGAGAATAATAATATAAGTGATAATAATAACAATATAATAATAATAATAATAATAGTAAAATGCTAATAATAATAGTAAAAGGATATAATAGTAATAATAATATACAAATGATAGTAATAATAATAATAATAATAATAATAATAATAGTAATAGTAAAATAATAATAATAATAATAGTATAATAATAATCTAGCAATAACGGTAATACAATAATAATAACATAGTAATAATAATATATATATATATATAAAATGATAATATAATATTAGTAATAGTGTAATATCAACAATAATATAATAGGTAATAATAATATATATGTACATAAAAATGTGATAATAATATTAGTAATAATGTAATAATAAACAAACAATAGTACAATAAAGAAAAAGGACAAAAATGATTGCAAGACTAAATAAAATTATGAAATAATATAGCAAATGGGCCAAATTGAACTTAAAACAGAATGGAAGGGGTCAATTTTGGTAAAATGGGTGTTGTGGGCGGTTAAATTATAAATCAAACAAGCTTCAGGGGTTAATTTGTAAATAAAACAAAATTTTAGGGTTAATTCAAAACAAAAATAAAAGAAAAGGACCAATTTGCACACGGAGGAAGCAGAGGGACCACGTCGCAATAAATCCTTTCGGCCAAAACACGTAGCAATGAGGAGACCAAATTGAAAACCAAACTAAGTGTTGGGCGGATTTTGAAATAATAAAATCTAATTAAAAATGATAAAAATGAGGAAGGGCTAAAAGTGCAATTAGCCCTTCCTTCAAAACTACGTGGATCCTTTACAGCACGGGTCGGATTCGGTCGGGTAGAGTGAAGCAGCGTCGTTTTGGGGTTAAAGCCATTTAAAAACAACGCGTCGTTTAAGGGCTATATAAGGCCTAAAACTCAGAAAAAAAATCATTTGAGCTGCTCCTAAAAAAAATTGATCCTTCTTTTTTTTTTCTCTGCAGGTTCAAGGGTCCGACGGGATTCCGTCCGTTCGCATACACAGACTCCGTCGCTGGTGACCGCCATACACGGTGGCGCCGAGGTAAAAATCTCCTTTTTTTATATTTAATATGTATATATATATATGTAATTTTTTAGAAAAAAACAAAGAACTGGAAGAAATCTTACATGCAACAGTTTCAAAAATGGAGAAAATAGAGAAGTCGAAGCCCCTTTTTCGCGATTTAAAACTTGCTTTTCGTATTTTATGCTTGTATATTTGAGAGTGTCTGTAATGGTATTTTTGATTGTATAATATGCATGAATTTCTCTCCTTTTCTTATTGATAAAAAAACCCCCCTTTACAACAGATTTTGATGGCTTATATAGCCATTACAACTTGTTATTGTTGTCATTTCTCTTTCAATATTTTGCAGGTGCAAGTGGAGCAAGTGGAGGCGGTCTTGTGCGACGATTGGCGGTGGTCGCAGCTTGGCGAGCAGAGGCAAGTGGGGCAAAAGGCAGACAGTGGCGGCACTATGTTGACATGGGCGGTGGAGGTAGAAGACCCTAGGTGCGGCGCACCTAGGGTTTGTTGTTTTCTATTTTTCATTTGGGTATTGGGCTGGTTTAGGTTTGATGGGTTGTGGGTTAATTGGTTTGGGTTTAATGGTTAAGTGGGTATTGGTTGTCTGATTGTTGGTTTTGGGTTGTAGTGGTTTGGGATAAAATGGGCTTGTAAGCCCGGGAAAAATTGGGGTTGTACAAGTGATATAGATTGTTAATCAATCACAATACTTAGATGAAGTTGTAAAATGGGTTTGGACTAATTGTTGACCAATTGTACTTTTAGGTGCCGCGAAGAGTATCGTGTTACGGATCCCGTAATAAGGTGTGTAATCTCGTACCTTCCGTATACATATCTGAAATGGTGTGTAATCTCACACTTCTCTGAAAGTTTGAATGAAATATTCTGTGAATCGGTCGAAATACCGAAGAAAACCAAAAATCGCCATCCGTAATCACTCGGGCGTGCGTATGATCGTAGTGGTAATTATATTTTGTAATAAAACAGTTTCGATTAGAAACTGTGATGTGTTTTTGAAAAATCACGAAAAATAAGAGAAAGGGAATTAGAAAGTGAATGAGATATCAAATAAAAGCTTACTGTGTCTATTTTGATAAGGAAGAAATGGAGAAGGAAAAGGAATTTTATATTCTAAGATATGATAATTTTAGTGAGACTGGTTCTGAATGATTTCGTGGTTCCCTGATCTATCTTGGAAAAATCATATAAAATTGTAAAAAGTGAACTATGGATATAATTTATATGTATGGATTCCTTAGTGAGCCTATTTTCAATAGAAACAACTGGGAGCAGATATGAAAACCGTATGAGAGATATTTGAAATTAAGAAAGGAGAGGTCGAGAATCATTGGATGGTGAAACAAGGGAAAATTTAAGGAATAAACTGTACTAAATAATTAAGCCAAAGATTCTGGAAAAATTGTAGTAAGAATATATATGAGTCTAGTTTCAAGGAAAATTTACGGATTTGGATTTTGAGTTTCCTAACTCAAGTTATAGTTAATTTAGTCGATCAGGCCTTGCAGATGGACATTTAAATTTTTATGCCTAAATTAGTAGTTAAGTGCGGATTGCGAAATTACCAAATTACCCTTCTTGGGTAATATTACCAATTCTGAAAATGCCCTATGGGCTGAATTACCAAATACCCTTAGTGGGTAAGATTATTGAATTATCAAATGCCCCTAAAGGGCGAAATACGATATTGCTTAATGGATGAATTGACATATTGCCTTATGGGCGATTGGACATATTGATTAATGGGCCAATATGGTATTTTGTTATATGGGTGATCGATATTTTGTTATATGAGCCAATTTGATATGTGACTAAATGGGCCAAATTGATATGTGACTAAATCGGCCAATTTGATATGTGACTAAATGGGCGTAATTGATATGTGATTAAATGGGTTGAATGGATATGTGATAAAATGGAGTCGATTTGATATATTGCTCTAATGGGTCGATTTTGCAAAGTGTTATTGGGCCAATTTGTTTGTCATAAATTTCTGAATTTTTAATTATTGTTATTATATTTGTAAATATCATGATTTGATATGTATGATGCATATACATGAATTGCATGGGATGAGATAATGATGAAGAGAAGTTTTGGTAGTTTTGCTACATAATTTTGGTGGCTCTGCCACATATTTGGTGACTCTGTCACAATCTGTCTGGTGGCTATGCCACGTAAATTCTTATTCGGTGGCTTGTCCACAAATAATCTATTATAAATGGCTTAATGCCTACATTTGGTGTGTTGGCGGGGTGGGTGACTAAAGCTCCCCACAGGTGTGTAGCGGATGGAAAACTAGGTTTGGTTTGGGAATTGCATTTCATATTCATGTTATATTCATTACATTATTATTATTGTATGTGGGCTTAGGCCCAAATAATTATAATGAGATTTTGGCCAGGTGAACAATGGTAAGGGGATTTCACTCGAGTTCTTGTAACTCACCCCTTCTTTCTTAACCACAGTAGGTAATGCTCGTGAGGTGGACTTGGGCCATGGATGACTCGGTGGAGGCCATACTTGAAATGGTGTTATTAAATTTTAAATTTCTATTTACATTTATTTTATTATTTTGCTATATTGGTTTAAGTTGTAATAAGGCCTCTGGAGTATTTTGTTATTTGCTTTATGGTTGATATACTTATTATTTTGCTTAATTGTTTTAAACGAGAATTTTTTTCTAAAAACTTAAATAAAGGTTTTCCAAAATCGATTAACAAATGAATTTCATAATAAACTTTATAAATATTTTAACACGGAAGTTATTTTCTCGAACTATCAAACAATATTTTCAAAAGTCACGATTTTAAAGTTCACTACCTTGATAGTTAACTCATCAATCAATCTCTCAATAATACTTGTATTTTATCTACGTTTTCACAACGATTTCGAAATACTTTTGCAACTCTCATTCTAAACATCACTTATTTGAAAATCGTTTATTTCAAATACGTTTTTGCCACCAAAAAGGTTTTTCTTAAAAGATAATTACATTTTCAAGTAGTTAACATTTGCTTAAGTGTTTTGGGTTTTAACAAAGAGGCTGAAATTTTCAAACGAGTTTTTTTTTTGTGACATGCCAGATTCGGGCCTAACTTCTAGGCTGGGTTTGGGGTGTTACATTACCTCAACCTTACCTTCACTTACCACAGGTTCTTGCCTTGGCTCAGGTTCAGAATCTACTAACCCTTCACTATTCTAAGCGGTTATGGCTTGAAGTTTCTCTTTTAGGTTAGTCTCAGTGCTACTTGGCAAGCTACCTTGTGGTCGTTCAGAGATCAGCTTAGCGAGTTGCCCTGACTAGTTCTCGATTCCTTTAATCGATGCTTGTTGAATTTTAAGTGTTGTTTTGGTGTTTTGGAAATGAGTTTACGACACGCTATGAATTCGTCGACATCTCCTCAAGGTTCGACTTCTTTTCACGTGGGTAGAAATTTGTTGTTGGAAGTTTGGAGGAAGTTTTTGTCTCTAATTTCATTGACCACCCCATAAGAAATTGGGGTGGTTCCTCCAACCTGGATTATAAGTATTACTATGAGGGTTATTTTGATATATGAAATTGTTACCCGTGTAGTTTATCTGTTCGCTTTCCATGCCAGGATTGTAGGGTGGGTACTCAGGATTCGCCACACCTCCTAGGTTTGAGTCACATTGCATTACTGGGTGAACCTCCGAGGAACCACACAAACCATCATTATTTTTATTTAACATCTCTACCTAATTTGGTAGCATGGTGACTGCGTCGAGGTTGAAAACTCTGGCTGTTTTTGTTGGCCTTGTCCTTGTAACTTGCCATTGATAGTTGTTCAATGACATCTCCTCTATAAACTCATAGGCCGCCTTAGGAGTTTCGTTATTCAGGGTTCCGCCGGCTGCTGAATCAATCAATTGTCTCGTTGAAGGGTTCACACCGTTGTAAAAGGTTTGGACCTGTAGCCACAAGGGTAATCCATGGTGTGGGCACCTTCTCAATAGATCTTTGTATCTCTCCCATGCATCGTATAATGCTTCTAAATCCATCTGCACAAAAGAAGAGATATCATTCCTTAATTTGGCCCTTTTGGCCGGGGGAAAATATTTTAATAAAAAATTTTCGGTCATTTGTTCCCATGTTGTGATTGATCCTCGTGGAAGAGAATTCAACCACTATTTGGCTTTATTCCTTAATGAAAAGGGAAATAACCGAAGACGAATGGCATCATTAGAAACGCCATTTATTTTGAAGGTATCACAGAATTCTAGAAAGTTTGCTAAATGAGTATTTGGATCCTCATCCTGTAAACCATCAAATTGAACAAATTGTTGAATCATTTGAATAGTGTTAGGGTTCAGTTCAAAATTATTAGCAGCTATAGTAGGCCTAACAATACTCGATTCAGTCTCTGTTAAATTAGGTTTAGCATAATCATACATAGTTAGAGGAGCATGGTTTTCAACCACTTCTGGAGGTAGCGAATTATTCTCAGCCATCTCTTCGGTAGTATTGGTTTCGTCTTCTTGCTCTTCTTCTATGTAATTTAAGCTTCGCCTTATTTCTCTACAATTTCTGTGAACCATACCTTTGATATCACTGTCGTAAATCAAGGGTCCCGTCGGGTTCCTTCTAGTCATAAACTAAAGGTATCTACTAGGAACAGATAAAAAGAAAAATAAAATTAGAAAAGTAAAAATAAAATTTAATTGCAAAAATAAAATATGGCTAAAGTAATAAAAATTGAGCGTTCTTAATATTTCAGTTCCCCAGCAACGGCGCCAAAAACTTGATCGTGTGTTAGAGTCTTAAAAAATTATAATATGAATGATCTAGCCTAAAAACTAACTGTGATAATGACTTGAGGCAAGTGCACCTATCGAACAGTAGTATAGTTTAGTGGCAAGACCGGATTGTCAAACCCAAAGGAACCAAAAGTACTAATACTAACTTTCTTTTTATTATTTAACCTAAGAATTAAAGGAATTGTTGTTTAACCTAAAATTAACTAACTACTAAGCTAAAGATGCTAAGACACAGAGAAGGAATTGGGGAAAATACTTGAGGGAAAAACCAATTGATTAAGACAATACTCGAGGAAGAATCCACCTAGACTTCACTTGTTATCTAACTTTGAACCAGACGATTTATTCACTTGACTTTATCCGTAGGATTCCCTAGTTTATATTAATACCTCTCTTGAGGCTACTAACGTCTAACCCTAGGTTGATTAATTGAAATCTCTTTCTAATTAAAACCCCTAGAATTGTACTAACTTGATCTATGGACTCCTATATTAGGTTTAACCCTAATCCGATAGATTTTCGACATCCTATCTCTAGGGTTGCGATCAACTTCGCTTAACTATGCTAAATCTACTCTTAGACAAGGTCTATTCCTTCTCTGCCTAAGAGCATAAATGCTTGAATCAATATCCTGAAATATCAAAACAAGAATTAAGAACACATAGTTAAGAACAAATCAAATATTTATCATACAGCTCAGATAACAATAACAAGATCCGTCTTAGGTTTCACCCCCTCAGGTATTTGAGGGATTTAATTCATAATCATAAAAGAATACATCTCAGAAGAAAATATAAAACAAAACATAAAGAAAACCCTAAAACCCCTAAAGGAATTGAAGGAGAGATCCTCAGTCTTGAGTATGATCCTGGCTTCTTGAGATGAATCAAGTGGCTTTCTTCGAGTGAATCCCACAATTCGGCCCCTCTGGCTTGGCTCCTTGGCCTAGCTGAATGCCGCCCTAAAGGTTAGCCTCTAGGGTGTTTATATAGGCTTTTGGAATGTCTTTCTTTACCTTAAGTACCCTAATCTGAATGAAACTCTTCTTTGCTACGGCAGGGACACGCCCGTGTGCCACGCCCGTGTAATTCGAGTTATAGGCCGTGGTCGGTCCTGCTAAAGAGGCACGGTTGTGTGACTCGAGACCAGGCCGTGTGCAATTTGTACTTTGGCCCATTTTCTTTGTTTTGGCCTGTTTATCATTCTTTTCATCCTCTGGTGCTCTCCTGAGTATAAAACATGAAAAGAAAGGATTGGGAGCACCTATTTCCATAATTAAAGGGATAATCACCCCAAAGTAAGCTAAATGTGGGATTAAAATATGTGTATATTATGGTTTATCAATTGATATTTATTTTTTATTTAAATTATCCGTTAAAGTTCTGTGATTGTTTTATTTTGTACTATAGCATTTTATAGCTCAGCCTCGGCGATCGGGACGGGCTAGGGGTGTTACATCCTGAACCAAGATTTGTCTGATATCGACTCATCTATCCTACTGCAAAATAGATATCTGGATGTGTTCATAACACCACATACATTAGACTTCCTACTGCAGAAACATAAGGAACCTTTCTCATATGCTCTCTTTCTTCTACTGTCCTAGGATAGTTCTCTTAAAAAAGATGAAAGCTCGGTACACCATTCCTATTATTAAAGTATATATATTATATTTTATAGGGATAAATATCAAAACTCTACATGAACTTGATCCAATGTGCAATTTCATACATGAATTTTGACTTGTGCAATTATTCACATTACACTTTGACTTTGGTTCAAATATATACATATAACTTTGATTTAATTGTACACATTTAAAGAAATAAATACAACAATTTATTTTTATATTTGATAAGTATAATTATTTGTGTACGTAGTATGTAAATGTAAAATGATGTTAAATCAACAATGATGTTAGTCATTTATGAAAATTTAATCAAATCAAAATATAGTGTATAAAATTACACAAAATCAAAGTTAATATATAACATTTCATATTGAACCAAAACACGTGTAGTTTTGAATTTATCCAGTATTCTATATATTGTAAATATCCAATTATAAATAAATTTAAAATATTTTACCTACTAAATATATATATATATATATATGCACATTGAATTAATTTAGGATTACATTGTTGCATACAAATTTATTCAAAGGTTGAGTTAGTTTATATATATTGAACCAAAACTCATGTGTAGTTGTTGGATGAGACTGACAAAGTGGTTTGCAATCCCAACTCCGACTATTGGTTCAAAATAAATATTTAAATTAAATTAAATTAAATTGTAAATATTTTTAATGATTTTTAATATATTATAGTTTTCAAAATTATTATAATTTATTATTATTATTAGAAAATTGTATTGCTAGCAAAAGATGCACATGAAAACACTACACTAATTGTTGGAGCATAGTGGATGCAACCCATTAGGCCTCCAAACCCCGAAGATGAACCCTCAGAAAGGACCTACCGCTATCACATACCTTAATAAGTGGAGCAATCTTGAGAAGTGAAAAAGCTTTCAGAGAAATGTTGTAAGGCAACTTTGCAACACTACTACTAATTGTTGGGGCATAGTGGATGTAACAGCCCGATTTAGGGCTTAGTAGGGATAGTGGTGCGAGGCCACGACCCCGAGGTGATTTAGGGTCTAGAAATAACCCCGAATTAGGTCGGATTTGGAATTAAAAATCCCTTTTTAAAGTACTTAAAAGAAGGGAGCTAGGTGAGAAAGGGGTTAAGGGGAAATTTGGGCGAATTATGGCACAAGAATGGTTACAGTGCGATGGTGGCGATGTGGTTGGCAAGGAGGTCATGGGTTCGATCCATGAGTAACAAGGGATATGTTTTTTTTTTCTTTTGGGGCGTTAAAGGAAGGGCCCAAGTAAGGAAGGCCTTAAAGAATTTTTGGGCAAGGATCGGACATGAAAGTCAAGGAGGTGGAGTGGCTTGGGGCGCCACTTAAAAGGGGCTTTGGTTGAGGTCTCGGGTTCGAGACATGAAAGACGCAAGGAGTGTTATTTTTTTTGGGCTTTTTGCGTTAAAGGCAAGAGGGCCAAGAAGAAGGCTTATAATTAAAAGGTAATGGCTCATGACATGAAAGTCTAAGGGGAAAAGTGGCAAAGTGTGTTGGAGGAGAGAAATTGCATGAGGTCATTGGTTGAATCACGCGGCACCTTGGTTTTATTTTCTTCTTCTCTTTTTGCTGCTGGCGTGAAGGAGGGGGATGTTGGCAGCTTATAGGACTCTTAATTGATAAGAGATAAGGCTTATTTTTTTGCTTAATTTCGGCTGGAAGGGGGGAGTAATTAGTGGTTTATTTGCTTTTAATTTGTTCAAGGAAGATTAGGAGATAGATGGAAGATTAAACCTTGCATTATCTTGGATAATTCAAGGCTGGAATTATCACAAAAACAAGGTGTTTGCTGATTAGAGGACTCTTTGAGGGCTGTCTATAATCAGTTTGTATAGCAAAGAAGTGCCAAAAAGTTCAACCAAAACTCTTTTCTTCTCCCCAAATTTACTCTTCTTGAATTCTCCATTGTTTCATAGCCAAAATTATTCAAAACTTCCAGCTTTTCTTGCTTCCTTTTAGCCGAATATACCCCCACTTTTAAGAGAAAATTTCCAGCTTCTCTTGTTCTTCTTAAGCCGAAAATACTTCTTCTTCTTTTAATTTTACTGCTGGCCGAAACCACTCCAACCTTTGCCCAAAACCCTTCAAAATTTCCTTCTTTTCTTTCCTAGTAGCCGAACCTATCTCTAAAATTCCAGCCCTCCATTTGAGTTTGGCCGAATCTCTCTTAAGGAAAAAGGGTGCTTTCTCTTCATTGAAGATAGCCAAACCCCTCTCACAACATTAAGAGGTGCTGCCAATTTCCAATAAGTGTGGTAAGGGATAGTCATCTCTTTTAGAATTAAATTTATGGCCTATGATTCTTACTAATACGATTAAAGCGATTGTAGGGAAGCCATAGCCATTAAGGGAAAGTTTCGAGATTTATTCTCCTAACGTAAGTGGTGGTAAGGGTCTACTTTAATAGACTAATATTTTTAGTGTTCGAAAAGCCGAAGGCTACTAATATGTATGGTTGCCGATTGTAGGGAAGTTAAACGGATTTACATATCGTGAGGTGGTTAGTGTTCAAAGGATGTGTAGGTAAGGTTTCGAGTTCGTGTGAAACCCTTTGGTACAATCTTGGTTTGGCCGAATAGGCTTTTGGTACTAATAAAGATGATTGGCCGAATGTAGGGTCAAGATCTAGCATTGTAGATCGGAGTTTCGAGATCTAGGAATTACGATAGTAACAGGTGTGTACATACACACTTTATAACTAATTAATGTTCTGAATATATTGTGTGTGCTAAATTGGATTGTGTAGATTTGGATTTAATACCATAAAGGTATAAGCAAGGATCCAGGTAAGTCCTTGTCAATATGAGTTTGATTATGATGCTTGACATATTTGGTATATGTGGCATATAAGAGATGGCTTTTAATAAATTCATATATGTTATTAAATAAACATGTTTGGCATGATTTATGTTATGTGCATATCATAAATATGTGGGTTAAGCGAGTGGAGGGAAGTGATATTCGTGTCGACGGACACGGTGGTTTGGTACCACATTTCGTGACTACGGTCACCGGAGGTTTGGCACCTCATAGCGTCTTGTCGGTGGCTTAGCACCACGATGGGTTGGCCCCACGGATGATATTATGGGATCGGCGCCATGATTTGGTATCACACGTGGGTTGGCCCCACAACTTATTATATGTGACTTGAGTCACCGGTGGTTTGGCACCACCAGTGCTTTGGCACCACAATATTGATGGATATCGTGACTTAAGGTCACCAGTGGTTTAGCACCACCGTGGTTTGGTACCACACGGGTAGAAAGGTGTTTTGGATGGTTAGGTTGGGTGCATGTTAAACTTGATTGTAATTTGTGTGTATGATGTTGCATTAAACCAGGAAAAGGGTTACACATTGAGTCTTGGTGACTCACCTTTTCCGTTAATATTTTTCAGGTGACTCGTAGATCGTGGATGTGGAGCCGGATGGACTCGAGGTGGCCATGCAGAGAGAGAAATAAGGATTAAATGGATTTTTAATTGTTTTATTTTATTTCAGTTTTATTTGTTCAGTTGTAATAAGGCCTCCTAAGATTTTTTTTTATTATTTTACATGTTTGGATGAATTATTTAAACTGTTTAATAACTTCAAAATGATTACACAAATTTTCTTAAAATCAAACGTAAAAATGTTTTCTGTGCCATCAGGTACATCCGAAATCAGTAACAATCTGACCTAATATGTTTTTAAACGAACTAAGTATTGTTTTCTTTATACATCTCAACTGTTTTTTTTTTAAAACAAGACAATATCTTTTACCTTAAATTAAATCGGCTAAACAAGGGTTTCCAAAAATGTTTTCTCTGTAATATACCAAATTCGGTCATAACGTTTGGGCCGGGTTTGGGGTGTTACAAAATTGGTATCAGAGCCAGGTTCAAAGCTCGACTGTGGGGGCCCAAGGCCCAAAATGTTTTGTGAGGCCTTTGTGAAACGTTTTTGGTTTTAAACAGCATGGCACCGAGTCTCCGGCACCAATCCGCCCAGGTAAGTACTTCTATTCAATTTCTTTGTGAATTCTTTTGATGAGGGGTAGAAGGGTAAAATGGGAACGTAGACTATTAGAGTAGAAATTATTGAACCCTAGGGCTAGCATACCTCAACTATGCATAAGATTTAATAATTACCTAAACAACCACCGTGAGTTGTCACTAAGCAAAGGATGTGGCAATCGTTATACGCATGTCTAGGATTGGATTGGTGGGGCACGGTATTTAAGCGGTCCTCGTGACTCACCTCCCACTCACTCGAATCCTACAGTGCGTAGTAGCAGTTCATCCTAGGCGAGATAACGAGCTCATGAGTTAAACTTGATAACTAAAACCCGAAAGGGACTAATAGTTTAGATTTTGGAAATAAATAAAATCGTAGTTTTAAAAAAAGACCAAAATACCCCTTAGTTTGAAAAATGACCAAAATACCCCTGGCTTGTAAACTACCAAAATACCCTCTATATGAAAAATTTTCAAATAGAAATTTTAAAAATATCCTTCTTTTATAGAAACACTTAGAACCCAAATTTTGAAAGTCATTTTGAGAAAATGCCCCTAGTGGCAAAATTACGAAAACACCCTCGATTTATGATATTCTCAAAATACCCATGGTTTTAGTCAAAAATTTCATCACAGAGAAAGTGCTCAAAAACCTTAAATTGCAAAAATGTCATAATTTTAGAAAATTACAAAATTGCTCCAACCTACAAAATTATCAGAATACCCCTGACTTTCAAAATTTTGCAACATCACTATTTTGGAAAATACAATTATCAAAAAGAGCCCTCAAAATCTTACAACTTTTTGAAATATCCCTGATTTGATAAATTTTACAAATTTACCCTGATTTGTAAAAAATTACCAAAATGCCCCTGAATTTCAAAATCACCAAAATACCCCCGGATTTTAAACTTTTTCAAAATACCTCGGGAATTTAAGAGTTCCAAAATACTTTTTGACAAAATCATCCAAAAATTTTCATTTTTGAAATTACGAAAATACCCCTGTAGGACAAATTACAAAAATACCCTCGGGTAGTGGAAAAATGATCACAATGAAAACTACAACGCCTCTTGAATGAATGAATGAAAGACTGTGTGCTTGTTTGAATACGAAAGAACCACTTCTAAACCTCCTATCATAAAATTTCTTCGCGGATAACCAAGTGAAATACTAATGCATAAAATTCTCAAACAGATAAACGAAGTAGATAGAATGAGTTCTAGAGGTCGTGGACGCCTGCCCCGTGGCCGTGGTAGGGGTAGGATGACCTTGTCTGAACCAGCAAGGTCTGGACATGGGTCAGGAAATGAGATCTTTGGATCTGCCGTGGAGATGAGTTCAAGATCAGACAGATGGCAATGATGTCGTGTCTCAAGCTATACTATGGGTATTGGAGCAGGTTCTTGAGGTTTGGTCTGGTGCAGGAGCCCACAAATCTGTGGTTGAACGACTCCGGGCAAGCGGGTAGAAGTATTCAGAGGAGTATCCAGTGGCGCCAGGTCTTGGCGAGTATTGGTTGGAATCCAGAAAGGATTATGGGTGATTTGGATTTCACCGCGAGGAGAAGTGAAGGTATCATCTCTCGCTTGGGATGAGTCTTACCGATGGTGGCTCACGTGAGAGATGGAGCGGTGGTAGAAAATTTTACTTGGGAATTCTTGAGGATACCTACGGAAGAAATATATCAAAACTAGTTACGTGAATCTTGCTGAAAGCTTTCTGAACTCGGTTCGGGAAATAAGATAATTGGTGAGTATGAGGTGAGTTCCTCCGATTGAGTAGATATGCTCGTGGTATTGTGGGTACCGAGCATGAACGTTGTGTCAGGTTTAAAGATGGACTGAGAGATGAGCTGAGGATGATGATAGCTCCACAACAGGAATGGGAGTTCACGATTTTAGTGGGGAAATCGAAAGTTGCTGAAGGGGTAAGACAGTCGGTTAGACGAAATCAAGATAGGAATTGGAATAAGAGGAGCTCGGGACCTTCAGAGTTCTCAGGAAATGAGCAGAAGAGGACGAGGATTGGTGGGTCGGATCAAGCTACTAGGCCTACTACTGCTGCTAATCCTCAATGGCCACCACGGTATGCTCAGTGTGGCAAGTCTCAACGGGGGAATGTTGGCATAGAAATCGGGGATGCTTCGAGTGTGGGTCCTTGGAGCATCGAGTTAGAGACTGTTCGAAAAAAGAAGCTAGACTAAGATCAGAAGGTCAGGATCGTGCCCCAAACAGGAGGGATAACCAACAGCCACAAAGGGTCGAGGTGCAGCTAGGGGTAATGGAAATGGTAACGGGCGTGGCCAAGGTGCTGAAGGCATAGAGGCGAGGCAACCAAAGTTTGTTTATGCAGTTGGCCGTCGCGAGGAGGAAGATGTGCCAGATGTGACAACGGGTATGTTCCTTGTTTCTGGAATACCCTTAATTGCTTTGATTATTGTAGAGTTTTCTTGTTTTACTAGGGAAGTGCACAAACCTTGGTTGTAAACTTAGAGATTGTGCCTAGGAAGTAAGATAGTTTTATCGAGTCTTGTGACATAAGCGTGTCTGGTGAGTTAAGATGTACGACTATTCGTTAGTAAGTAATTTCGAGGACGAAATTATTTAAGGGGGTAGAACTATAACACCCTAAATTAGGGGTTGTTGAAAATTTAATTAATTTCTTATGTATGTGCTTGTAGAAATAAATAATATGACTTTATTTGTCATGATTTAGGGTCTAGAAATAACCCCGAATTAGGTCAGATTTGAATTAAAATCCCTTTTAAAGTACTTAAAGAAGGGAGCTAGGTGAGAAAGGGGTTAAGGGGAAATTTGGGCGAATTATGGCACAAGAATGGTTACAGTGTAGTGGTGGTAGCGTGTGGTCGGCAAGGGAGGTCATGAGGTTCGATCCGTGGAAGTAACAAGGGATATGTTTTTTTCTTTTGGGCCGTTAAAGGAAGGGCCCAAGTAAGGAAGGCCTTAAAGAATTTTTGGGCAAGGATCGGACATGAAAGTCAAGGAGGTGGAGTGGCTTAAGGCGCCACTTAAAAGGGGCTTTGGTTAAGGTCTTGGGTTCGAGACATGAAAGACGCAAGGAGTGTTATTTTTTTTGGGCTTTTTGCGTTAAAGGCAAGAGGGCTAAGAAGAAGGCTTATAATTAAAAGGTAAGGGCTCATGACATGAAAGTCTAAGGGGAAAAGTGGCAAACTGCGTTGGAGGAGAGGGCTGCATGAGGTCACTGGTTCGAATCACAGAAGCAGCACCTTGGTTTTATTTTCTTCTTCTCTTTTTGCTGATGGCGTGAAGGAGGGGGATGTTGGCAGCTTATAGGACTCTTAATTGATAAGAGATAAGGCTTATTTTTTTTGCTTAATTTCGGTTGGAAGGGGGGAGTAATTAGTGGTTTATTTACTTTTAATTTGTTCAAGGAAGATTAGGAGATAGATGGAAGATTAAACCTTACATTATCTTGGATAATTCAAAATGGAATTATCACAAAACAAGGTGTTCTTGATTAGAGAACTCTTTGAAATTTGTCTATAATCGGTTTGTATAGCAAAGAAGTGCCAAAAGTTCAACCAAAACTCTTTTCTTCTCCCCAAATTTCTTCTCTTGAATTCTCTATTGTTTCATAGCCAAAATTATTCAAAACTTCCATTTTTTCTTGCTTCCTTTTAATCGAATATACCCCCTCTTTTAAGAGAAAATTTCCAGCTTCTCTTGTTCTTCTTAAACCGAAAATACTTCTTCTTCTTTTAGTTTTGCTCTTCGGTGAAACCACTCCAACCTTTGCCCAAAACCCTTCAAAAATTTCCTTCTTTTTCTTTCCCTAGTAGCCGAACCTATCTCTAAAATTCCAGCCCTCCATTTGAGTTTGGCCGAATCTCCCTTAAGGAAAAAGGGTGTTTTCTCTTCATTGAAGATAGCCAAACCCCTTTCACAACATTAAGAGGTGCTGCCAATTTCCAATAAGTGTGGTAAGGGATAATCATCTCTTTTAGAATTAAAGTTATGGCCTATGATTCTTACTAATACGATTAAAGCGATTGTAGGGAAGCCATAGCCATTAAGGGAAACTTTCGGGATTTATTCTCCTAAGGTAAGTGGTGGTAAGGATCTACTTTAATAGACTAATATTTTTAGTGTTCAAAAAGCCGAAGGCTACTAATATGTATGGTTGCCGATTGTAGGGAAGTTAAACGGATTTACATATCGTGAGGTGGTTAGTGTTCAAAGGACGTGTAGGTAAGGTTTCGGGTTCGTGTGAAACCCTTTGGTACAATCTTGGTTTGGCCGAATAGGCTTTTGGTACTAACAAAGATGATTGGCCGAATGTAGGGTCAAGATCTAGCGTTGTAGATCGGAGTTTCGAGATCTAGGAATTACGATAGTAACAGGTGTGTACATACACACTTTATAACTAATTAATGTGCTGAATATATTGTGTGTGCTAAATTGGATTGTGTAGATTTGGATTTAATACCATAAAAGTATAAGCAAGGATCCAGGTAAGTCCTTGTCAATATAAGTTTGATTATGATGCTTGACATATTTGGTATATGTGGCATATAAGAGATGGCTTTTAATAAATTCAGTATATGTTATTAAATAAACATGTTTG
This sequence comes from Gossypium rotundifolium, assembly GCA_025506655.1. Lineage (NCBI taxonomy): Eukaryota > Viridiplantae > Streptophyta > Magnoliopsida > Malvales > Malvaceae > Gossypium > Gossypium rotundifolium. The sequence goes on along the minus strand of CP106730.1, from coordinate 5,206,146 downwards.
GCATGATTTATGTTATGTGCATATCATAAATATGTGGGTTAAATGAGTGGAGGGGAAGTGATATTCGTGTCAGCGGACACCAATGGTTTGGTACCACATTTACGTGACTACGGTCACGGAGGTTTGGCACCTCATAGCGTCTTGTCCCGTTGGCTTAGCACCACGATGGGTTGGCCCCACGATGATATTATGGGATCGGCGCCATGATTTGGTATCACACGTGGGTTGGCCCCACAACTTATTATATGTGACTTGAGTCACCGGTGGTTTGGCACCACCGGTGGTTTGGCATCACAATATTGATGGATATCGTGACTTAAGGTCACCGTGGTTTGGCACCACCGGTGGTTTGGTACCACACTGGTAGAAAAGGTGTTTTGGATGGTTAGGTTGGGTGCATGTTAAACTTGATTGTAATTTGTGTGTATGATGTTGCATTAAACCGAAAAGGGTTACACTGCGAGTCTTGGTGACTCACCTTTTCCTTTAATATTTTTCGGTGACTCGTAGATCACGGATGTGGAGCCGGATGGACTCGAGGTGGCCATGCAGAGAGAAATATGGATTAAATGGATTTTTAATTGTTTTATTTTATTTCAGTTTTATTTGTTCAGTTGTAATAAGGCCTCCTAAGATTTTATTTTTATTATTTTACATGTTTGGACGAATTATTTAAACTGTTTAATAACTTCAAAATGATTACACAAATTTTCTGAAAATCAAACGTAAAAATGTTTTCTGTGCCATCGGGTACATCCAAAATCAGTAACAATCTGACATAATATGTTTTTAAACGAACTAAGTATTGTTTTCTTTATACATCTCAACTGTATTTTTTTAAAACAAGACAATATCTTTTACCTTAAATTAAATCGGCTAAACAAGGGTTTCCAAAATGTTTTCTCGTAACATACCAAATTAATTAAATAACGTTTGGGCCAGGTTTGGGGTGTTACAATTGTTATAGAAGAGAAAATGATTCAGCTAAGCATGAAGTTTAAGAAAGTTGCATGAAAATCAGTTTACGAGAATTGGGGCAAAAGTGCAAATATTAGATAGTATAAGGGCAAAATAGTAATTTTTTTAGAATATGAGTTATGTGTTAATTTAGTCAATATGATTATTAAATGATCCATTTATGATTATAGATCAAGAAAAATGAAGCCCGGATCGAAACCGAGGCAAGAACAAAGTTGTGGACTAAATTGCATATCTACGTACATTTTGTATATTAAGGTATCTTTGTATGATTTCTAAGCTTTATGATTTCTATCATTAATTTGCTTAGTATAATGTACAATAATTGTATGAAATGATCATGTTAAGTTCAAGCAAGAAATCACGATAATAAGTACGAGCAAGTCCCGATTGAAGATGAATTTCCTAGTATACTCGATCTGTAATATCCCGGATTAGGGCTTATGCACTATTGCTAAATTATATGAAATAGCATGCTTATGTGTGTTGTGAATGTGCATTATGGATTTTGTGAACCTTAGTGTATAGTTAAATACTTTAGAAATTATTGGATTTTTAATTTAAAAGGGGAGCTAAGCTTGATAAGGCCTTAAGAAAATAAATAAGGGAAATATGACATATAATTGGGCTTGGAAAAGTGGCCCGGAGACACCACTTAAACCCTCTGGGAATGACGCCACTAGCAGGGTAAATGGGCCAAGGTTCGAGTCGCTAGGGAAGCAAATAAAAGAATTTTTATTTTGCTAAAAGGAGAAGAGAGGTGGACGGCAAAAAGGAGTCTATGAGAGGAGTTTGAGATGAGGTCTAATTCTCCTAGAAATTTCGGCTAAGGTAGGAAAATGGGTAAGGAAGAGTGAATTAAGGAATTTGATAAGTGAGAGGAAGAGGTGGCCGGCCAAGGGACTCTTGGTGTAGTATTTTCGGCAAGTAGGAGAGGCCAACCATTATTCTTTCCTCTCTTTCATTCTTCTGCCGAAACTCTCTAGTAAAACTTCCCCCCTTCTCTTTTATTTTGTTCAAGCCGAAATACTCCCTGTGCTAGCCGAATTTACATTCCACCATTGCCGAAAGCCTCAAGCTTTTCTTTCTCACCTTTATTGAACTGAAACTCTCTAAGTGTTCATCTAAAAACTGAAAACTCCTTCACCCTCACCATTACCGAATAGTTCATCACCATTTGAAGCTATAACCGATTCCCCATTAAGCCACAAAGCCAAATAGCGCGGGGATTCAAGTAAAGGTGCCGCCGATTTTAAATAAAGGGAGGATCTTTCGGGACTGTGTCTATAGTCGACTAGAAGGAGGATCATTCAGGATTCAATATCAAGGTAAAATCATGTGTATATTCGGCCAAGGGCTTTTATTCTTGTGATTAAATGTTAGAAATTAATCTAACATGTGTCAAGGTTATTTCGACAGATACCAAGGATAAATAGCAATTTTGGGCTTTCAAATCACAAGGTAAAGTACATTAGTACATTTGGCCAAGGCCCAATTCAATGATTAGATCTGTTTCATATTATTCAAAAAGTCAGAAACTAACTAGTTCAATGATTAAGTGTATAGCCGATTGCAAATAAGAAGCATCACAAAGTTTTCGGGATTTGGTTTCATAGCCGAATGGCTTTCACTGACCTGTTTAGGGTTGGCCGAATATAGGGATTAAAGATCCAAATCAGTAGATCGGGTTTTCGAGTTTCGGAGTAAACTTGCTAAGTAAATCAGGTGTGTACCCCACACTATCATTTAATAAGATTTATGGCAATATTTAATATAAGCATGTTTATAAGAATGTGAATATGGCTAAAGTACCATGCTATGTCACAAAGTACTCAGGTACGTTTTCCTACTCTTACTAGGACTACGATATGATCTGTTATGACACATATATGAACCTATAAGAATGTGAATAAAGAATTTGGCATCATAATGCATGTTTTGTATGACATGGGCATGTGGGTTATTGTAAAAGGGGAAGTGAATGTGGTGGTTTAATACCACGATATCTGAATGTGGTGACTTCGGTCACATTATCTGAATGTGGTGACTTCGGTCACAATTATTTAATCTGGTGGCTATGCCATGAATTTTATAAGGGCGATGAGCACGTCGACTGCAGCGAGTACCTTCGATGGTGTGTAGCGGATGGAGGGTTGACTTAGTAGTCCCCACGGTGTGCAGGATGGTACGGGTGATGTGTAGCGAATGGCATATAGGTTTGGGTTCAGGTTGCATCATTATTTCCTACCTGTTATATGAATATGTATGTGATATGAGAATGTATGCCTGAATTGTTAAATTTAAGTGTTGGTTACACATTGAGTCTGTTTGACTCACCCCGTTGGGGAACATTTTCTTCAGTGACGATCGGTGATGGTAGGGTCGGCAGGAGCTTAGTGGTGGCCATGTGAAGTTGATTTTACTTTGTTTTGGACTCTTTTTATTTTAAGTACTTTGAATTTATTTTGGGAATTATTTGATGTAATAAGGCCATAGTTGAATTATTTTATTTTACTTCCATTTATCATGCTATGAAATATTTTTTAAAGACTAAATAACTTTATCATAAATTAAACTCTAAATGTTTTGTCACCCAAAATCAAGGGATTTCAAGTGTAAGATTAACTTGTTTCCAACTCGAGCCCAACCCAAAAACAATCTTTTTTTCAAATCACATCATTTTTCCAAAGTCACAAAAGAATTTTGAATCGGATTACATCGAGAAACATACCAGATCCGGTGAAGGCTCGTGGGCCGGGTTTGGGGTGTTTCAGTTTGGTATCAGAGCCCGATTTTAAACTCTCGGCCTTGAGTTTAAGGCTAAAAGGAATTTTGTGAATTAAGCAGGTTTTCTGGCATGGCACACTAAATCTCCGACCCGAAGTCCACCATGTAAGTACTCTGATCTCTTGTGTGATTTATATTATGATTTGTAGAAGGGTAGAAATGGAACGTAGAATAGAGATTAAGTACCTGAACCTTAGGACTAGTGTACCCCAATAAATACATAAAACTTAAATGCCTAACTAAACAAACACATGGGTTAAGTCACCGAGTTAGGGTGTGGCAATCATTGTGCATGTTTAGGATTGGTATTCGGTGGCGACTTGGTATTTAAGCGGTCATGACTCACCTCCTCTCCACTGAATCCTACCAGTGCGTAGATTCGGTTCACCCTAACCAAGAGGACTTATTCACGAGCTAAACCCCAACTAAAACCCAAAAGGACTAGCCGTATTTTTTATGGAAACCCTAGTTTTAAAAATTACTAAATTACCCTTTTGATTTGTAAAAGCTATTCTATAAAATTTTTCTGACATTTTTTTTAAAAAAATTTACAAAAATACCCCTAGTGGTAAGATTACCAAAATGCCCTTGGTTTATAAAATACTCATATTACCCACAGTTTTATCAAAACTCTTTACTTTATAAAATTTCCCTGCTTTGCAAAGGTATCCATAAAACCCTAACTTGTGAAAATTTAAAATACCCTGATTTGAAAAATTTACGAAATTGCCCCTAACTTACAAAATTACTAAAATAACTCTGATCTCCAAAATTTTTACAACATCACTGATTTGGAAAATAAATTCTCAAAAATAACCCCCAAGCCTGGTAAATTCCAAAATACCCTTGATTTATTAAGATTTACAAATTTACCCAGGTTAATTACCAAAATACCCTCAGATTTTCAAATTTCCCAAAATACCCCCGGGAATGCAAAATTACCAGAATACCCTCATTGACAAAATCACCAAGGAACCTTATTTTGACAAATTACGAAAATACCTCTGTAGGACAAATTACGAAAATACCCCTGAGATAGGAACGGACAAAAATGTCTGAAGAGAGTGAATATGTATGGGAGATACTAGGGAATGGATGTGCTTTTCTATGAATTAGGATAGAAAACTTGAAACTTTGATTGATCGAAAGAACTGCTACTAAACTCTTTTCATAAAACTTCTTCGCGAATAATCAGTGAAACAAAGGCTAATTCATAAAATTTCTTAAACCAGATTAAAGCGCGACCGTAGATATGAGCTCTAAGGGATATGAGGACGCGGTCGAGGCAGAATGACTGTGTTAGAACCCGTTAGATCGGGTCAAGGATCTGAGAATGAGGTACCACCGCCACCACCACCACCACCACCAGCTGTCGATGTTGAGCAGCAAGATCAGACAGGAGAGGATGCCGTATCGCAGGCTGTGCTGCGAGTTCTTGAAATGACGGCTGGTGTTGGAGGGAATATGGGAGCTTGAAAGTCTATACCTGAGTGACTCTGAGCCAACGGAGCTAAAGTGTTTCGTGGAGTATCTGGTGTGGCACCTAGTACAGCTGAATATTGGTTGGAGGTGACCGAGCGCATTATGGATGAGCTCGATCTGACCCTTGAGGAGAAATTGAAAGGAATGGTGGTGCTGCTATGCGATGAAGCGTATCAATGGTGGCTCACAGTTCGGGATGGTGCCACCACTGAGGATCTAACCTGGGAGTATGTTAAGGCAGCGTATCAAAAGAAGTATGTGGGAACCAGATATATTGATAAGCAGAGAAAGGCATTTTTGGGGTTAGTTTAAGGGAACAAGTCTGTAGCAGAGTACGAAGCTGAATTTTTGAGGCCGAACCGGTATAGTGGCTACGGAACATGAGCGGTGTGTCCGATTTGAGGATGGACTAAGGGATGACCTGAGGTTGTTAATCGCTCCACATCAGGAGCGGCAGTTTTCTGCATTAGTAGAGAAAGCTAAGGTAGCTGAAGGAATTAAGGACTCTGCAAGGCAGAACTCTGATCGGAATAGAAATAAGAGAGGTTTTGGGTCGTCTGGATCAACTGGGAGTGTTCAGAAAAGGCCTAGGGTTGATGGGTCGCGAGGTCAGCAAACTGGTAATGGAGGGCAATATCATTCTTGTGAGCAGTGTGGGAAGAAACACTTAGGTGAATGCTGGAAGAAGACAGGTGGATGTTCAAGTGTGGGTCAAAGGACCATATGATTAAGGACTGTCCGATAAGACCAGATGGGAATTGACCAGTAGCTCAGAATGTTAATCAGACTGGTAGAGGTGGACAGCAGCCCCAGTGAGGTCGTGGTCCAAATGGTAGAGGTAACAGTGTTGGCAGAGGACGTGGAACACCGGGTAGAGGGGTTGCTAATACCGAGGTAAGGCAGCTGGGTTTGGTTTATGCTGTTCATCGTAGGGAAAAGGGAGACGAGCTGAATGTCATAATCAGTACGTTCCTTGTATTTGGAAAGCCTTATTATGCTTTGATTGATGTGGGCTCGACCCATTCTTATGTTGCATGTAGAGTAGTTGAAACTTTAGACATAGCCTCTGAACTTTCTGATAGGGAGATGACTGTAGTAAGCCCACTAGGTCAAACTGTAGTGGTGAATAAGGTCTTTCGAAATATACCTTTAGAAATTCAAGGCGTAGTATTTTCTTCCGACCTGATGGAACTTCCCTTTGGAGAGTTTGATCTCATACTTGGAATGGACTGGCTAGTGGATCATCGGGCTGTGTTGGACTGTGCATCTAAGCGAATAGAGTTAAGGACCCCGGAGGATGAGGTGGTCATTATGATAGGAGAAAGAAAAAACTACTTGTCTATGTAGTTTCGGCGCTAAAGGCTGAAAAGATGGTTCATAAAGGGTGCAAGGCATTTTTAGCCTTCGTAAGTACGTTAGATGGAAAGGAAGAAGGTGTTAGTGGAGTTAGAACGGTAAGGGATTTCGAAGATGTGTTTCCGAAGGAATTACCAGGAATACCCCCAGACAGGGAAGTGGAGTTTGGAATGACTTGTCACGGAACGACTCTGTGTCAATCGCTTCGTCTGTAATGGCACCAAGGAGTTGGTTGAACTCAAGGCTCAGATTCAAGAATTACTCGATCATGGGTTTATCTGACCCAGTGTGTCTCCATGGGGAGCACCGGTCTTGTCCGTGAAGAAGAAAGACGGAACTATGCGTATGTGTATAGATTATCGTTAGTTGAATAAGCTGACCATCAAGAACAAGTATCCTTTGCCAAGGATTGATGACTTGTTCGATCAGCTTAAGGGGGCCGCAGTTTTCTCAAAGATCGACTTAAGGTCAGGATATCATCAATTGAAGGTGAAGGAGGTAGATATCCAAAAGACGGCTTTCCAGACAAGGTATGGGCATTTTGAATTCGTGGTAATGTCGTTCGGTTTGACAAATACCCCAGCCACGTTCATGGACATGATGAACCGAGTTTTCAACCTTACTTGGATCAGTTCGTCGTTGTGTTCATCGACGACATCCTAGTGTACTCTAAGTCTGAAGAGGAGCATGATGAGCATCTTTGGATTGTGCTGCAAGTGTTAAGGGAGAAGAAGCTCTATGCCAAATTCAGCAAGGGTGAATTTTGGCTTAAGGAGGTTGCATTCTTAGGGCACGTGGTGTCTGCTGAAGGAATAAGGGTGGATCCTAGAAAGATTGATGCAGTGTTGGATTGGAAACCACCTAGGTCTGTAGCGGAGATTCGTAGTTTCTTAGGATTGGCAAGCTATTATAGAAGGTTCGTGGAAGTCTTCTCATCAATAGCCGTGCCTTTGACGAAGTTGCTGAGAAAGGAAGTACCTTTCGTATGATTGGATAAGCAGCAGGAGAGCTTTGAGAAGCTTAAAAGGGTTTTGACTGAAGCTCCGGTTCTGATTCAGCCTGAAGCAGGAAAGGACTTCGTGGTGTATTGTGACGCTTCTCATACAGGATTGGGATGCGTTTTGATGCAAGAGGGAAAGGTAGTTGCTTATGCGTCTCGATAATTAAGGCCTCATGAGGTTAACTACCGACGCACGACTTAGAATTGGCGGTGGTCTTTGCTCTTAAAGTGTGGAGGCACTACTTATATGGAGAAAAGTCGGTGATCTACACGGACCACAAAAGCTCGAAGTATTCTTCGTCTCGTAAAGAGTGAACACGAGACAATGAAGATGGGTGGAGTTCTTGAAGGATTATGACTGTTCTATAGAGTATCACCTGAGCAAGGCGAATGTAGTGGCGGATGCCCTAAGTCGGAAGGTTGTGTCGGATCTGAGGGCGATGTTCACACATCTGAGTTTGTATGATGATGGAAGCCTACTCGCAGAACTGCAAGTTAAGCCGACGTGGTTGAATGAAGTAAAAGAGGGACAGTTGGCAGATGTTGGCCTAAGTGCTAAGCTACAGCAAGTACAGAATGGAGAGTTAAAAGATCATGGCATTAATGGCGAAGGAGTGTTGTGTTTCAAGAGAAAGGTCTGTATGCCTAATAATAAGGAACTTAGACGAAGGATTCTTCAGGAATCGCATAGTAGCCCTTATGCTATGCATCCTAGAGGCACTAAGTTGTACAGAGACTTGAAGGAGCAGTTTTGGTGGCCTGGTTTGAAGAAAGATGTTACTGAATTCGTGGGGAAGTGTTTAACGTGTCAGCAAGTTAAGGCTGAACACTAGGTTCCGTCAGGATTGCTTCAGCCAATCATGATTCCACAATGGAAGTGGGAGAGAATTACCATAGACTTCGTTAGTGGGCTTCCCCTTACGCCTACTAAGAAGGACTCGGTATGGGTAATAGTGGACCGTTTGACCAAGTCTGCGCACTTTATTCCAGTGAGAGTTGATTATTCTTTGCAGAAGTTGGCAAAGTTGTATGTGGCAAAAGTCGTAAGGTTGCATGGAGTGCCGATGTCGATTTTCTCAGATAGGGACCCAAGGTTTACTTCTCGATTCTGGAAAGCGTTACATCAGGCTTTAGGCACTAAGTTGGATTTTACTACGGCTTTCCATCCACAGTCGGACGGGCAGTCTGAACGGGTAATCCAACTGTTAGAGGATATGTTGAGGGGCTGTATGATGGATTTTAGAGGAAGTTGGGAGGAATATTTACCTCTAGCGGAATTTGCCTACAACAACAGCTATCAGGCCAGTATTCGGATGGCACCGTATGAAGCACTGTATGGTCAGAAGTGTCAGACTCCTACATGTTGGACGGAATTGGGAGAATGTCAGATTTTGGGTCCAGAAATTATGGCAGAGTCCGAAGAGAAGGTTAGTGTAATTCGGGCTCGGTTGAAGGAAGCATCCGATGAGATGTCGTCGACGCAGATCTCAAACGAAAGGAAATAGAATTTGATGTGGGAGATCAAGTGTTTCTTAAGGTTTCGCCTTGGAAAAAGGTAATGAGATTTGGTCAGAAAGGGAAGTTAAGTCTAAGGTTTATAGGACCTTATAAGGTTTTGAAGCGAATTGGACTAGTGGCATATCAGTTGGAGTTGCCACCGGAGTTGAAGTAGATGCACAACGTATTCCATGTTTCCATGCTACGTCGTTATCGATCGGATCCATCTCATGTAGTTTCGGTTGAAGAGGTGGAGCTAAGGCCAGATTTATCCTACGAGGAAGAACCGATTCAGATTCTAGAACGAGATGAGAAAGTGTTACGACGGAAATCAGTGCCTTTAGTCAAGGTGTTATGGCGCAATCATGGATTGGAGGAAGCTTCGTAGGAGCCAGAAGAAGCAATACGACAGCAATACCCCTACCTATTCTAGCCAGGTAATTTCGAGGACGAAATTATTTTAAGGGGGTAGAACTGTAATATCCCGGATTAGGGCTTATGCACTATTGCTAAATTATATGAAATAGCATGCTTATGTGTGTTGTGAATGTGCATTATGGATTTTGTGAACCTTAGTGTGTAGTTAAATACTTTAGAAATTATTGGATTTTTAATTTAAAAGGGGAGCTAAGCTTGATAAGGCCTTAAGAAAATAAATAAGGAAATATGACATATAATTGGGCTTGGAAAAGTGGCAGGAGACACCACTTAAACCCTCTGGGAATGGCGCCACCGCGAGGGTAAATGGGCCAAGGTTCGAGTCGCTAGGGAAGCAAATAAAAGAATTTTATTTTGCTAAAAGGAGAAGAGAGGTGGACGGCAAAAAGGAGTCTATGAGAGGAGTTTGAGATGAGGTCTAATTCTCCTAGAAATTTCGCTAAGGTAGGAAAAAGGGTAAGGAAGAGTGAATTAAAGAATTTGATAAGTGAGAGGAAGAGGTAGCCGGCCAAGGGACTCTTGGTATAGTATTTTCAGCAAGTAGGAGAGGCCAACCATTATTCTTTCCTCTCTTTCATTCTTCCGAAAACTCTAGTAAAACTTCTCCCTTCTCTTTATTTTGTTAAAGCCAAAATACTACATTGTATAGCCAATTTACATTCCACCATTGTCGAAACCCTCAAGCTTTTCTTTCTCACCTTTGTTGAACCGAAACTCTCTAAGTGTTCATCTAAAAGCGAAAACTCCTTCACCCTCACCATTGCCGAATAATTCATCACCATTTGAAGCCATAACCGATTCCCATTAAGCCACAAAGCCAAATAGCTATTGTGGATTCAAGTAAAGTGCAATTGATTTTAAATAAAGGGAGGATCTTTCGGATGTGTCTATAGTCGACTAGAAGGAGGATCATTCGGGATTCAATATCAAGGTAAAATCATGTGTATATTCGGCCAAGGGCTATTATCCTTGTGATTAAATGTTAGAAATTAATCTAACATGTGTCAAGGTTATTTCGATAGATACCAAGGATAAATAGTAATTTCGGGCTTTCAAATCACAAGGTAAAGTACATTAGTACATTCGGCCAAGGCCCTATTCAATGATTAGATCTGTTTCATATTATTCAAAAAGCCGGAAACTAACTAGTTCAATAATTAAGTGTATAGCCGATTGCAAATAAGAAGCATCACAAAGTTTTCGGGATTTGATCAGTAGACAAATCAACAGCAAGGTAAGAAAGTGGTTATGTTAATCCTTCGGGATTTGGTTTCATAGCTGAATGGCTTTCACTGACCTGTTTAGGGTTGGCCGAATATAGGGATTAAAGATCTAAATCAGTAGATCGGGTTTTCGGGTTTTGGAGTAAACTTGCTAAGTAAATCAGGTGTGTACCCCACACTATCTTTTAATAAGATTTATGGCAATATTTAATATGAACATGTTTATAAGAATGTGAATATGGCTAAAGTACCATGCTATAGCACAAAGTACTCAGGTACGTTTTCCTACTCCTACTAGGACTACGATATGATCTGTTATGACACACATATGAACCTATAAGAATGCGAATAAAGAATTTGGCATGATAATGCACGTTTTGTATGATATGGGCATGTGGGTTATTATAAAAGGGGAAGTGAATGTGGTGGTTTAATACCATGATATCTGAATATGGTGACTTCGGTCACATTATCTGAATGTGGTGACTTCGGTCACAATTATTTAATCTGGTGTCTATGCCACGAATTTTATAAGGGCGATGAGCACGTCGATTGCAATGACGCCTTCGATGGTGTGTAGCGGATGGAGGGTTGACTTAGTAGTCCCCACGATTATGCGGGATGGTACGGTGATGTGTAGCGGATGGCATATAGGTTTGGGTTCGGGTTGCATCATTATTTCCTACCGTTATATGAATATGTATGTGATATGAGAATGTATGCAGAATTGTTAAATTTAAGTGTTGGTTACACATTGAGTCTATTTAACTCACCCGTTGGGGAACATTTTCTTCGGTGATGATGATGATGAAATTTGGGTGGCGGGAGCTTAGTGGTGGCCATGTGAAGTTGATTTTACTTTGTTTTGGACTCTTTTTATTTTAAGTACTTTGAATTTATTTTTGGGAATTATTTGATGTAATAAGGCCATAGTTGAATTATTTTATTTTACTTCCATTTATCATGCTACGAAATATTTTTTTTTTAAAGACTAAATAACTTTATCATAAATTAAACTCTAAATGTTTTGTCACCCAAAATCAAGGGATTTCAAGTATAAGATTAACTTGTTTCCAACTCGAGCCCAACCCAAAAACAATCTTGTTTCCAACTCGAGCCCAACCCAAAAACAATCTTTTTTTCAAAACACATCATTTTTCCAAAGTCACAAAAGAATTTTGAACCGGATTACATCGAGAAACATACCAGATCCGGTGAAGGCTCGTGGGCCGAGTTTGGGGTGTTTCACGATCTACCACACAATATATCATTTAAATCCAAGGCAAGCTTGGCATTGATCAAGTTAGCAAGCAAGTTATCATGTACGTCCAAGGCAAGCTTGGCATTGATCAAGTTAGCAAGCAAGTTATCATGTAAGTCCAAGGCAAGCTTGGTATTGATCAAGTTATCATGTAAGTCCAAGGCAAGCTTGGCATTGATCAAGTTAGGAAGTAAGTTATCATGTAAGTCCAAGGCAAGCTTGGCATTGATCAAGATATCATGTAAGTCCAAGGCAAGCTTGGCATTGATCAAGTTAGCAAGCAAGTTATTATGTGAGTCCAAGGCAAGCTTGGCATTGAGTATGTCATCAAGAGCAAGACTTCATATAAGTCCATGTTAAGACATGGCCTTGAAACCAAGATGAGATAATCCATGTAAGACTATACCGAAGATATGGCTTTGGTATCAAGTTATGTGGGTCGAGACTTAGTATCCTTGGTTATTCGCAAAAATTCATCAGGCAAACGAGTAAGATAAAAAGAAGATATCAAAAAAGCTAAGAAAGCAAAGTTAGTATCAAGATGAAATTGAGTATTATTCATGTTATGAATGAGGAAGTAAAGATTTTGATTATTATTATTAAAGTATACTGATCAATGTGATCAAGTGATACAGGTACCATGTTTACCTTACAAGTATGAGAATGTTAAGTATCATAAAACATGTAAGAATCAAGTACGAGTAAGTAAGCTTTATAGCTGAAATTATGATACCATTGTAAGCTAATGGTTTATGTTAAGCAAGTATATTTATATGTGTCGTACATACAAACTTACTAAGTTATATGCTTACGTTATGGTTCTTTCTGTAACACCCCTGACCCGTATCCATCGCAGAATTAGGGTTACGAGGTATTACCAAAATAAACTCAATTCCATGTAGACTTTCATTAGAATTCAGGCACAAATAATGCGATCTTTTCTATTTCATATAACATTTCAATCCATTTAATTAAATAACGCACAACAAGATTTATTACAGTACTTAATATATGGAAATGTTCAACCATATAACTTAAACATTCATGGTATATATATATATACAATTAAAGCATAACCCAACTTATATCATTTCATACCCTATATCGGACATAAAACAAGTTTCAATTAATATAAGCTATTTCCATTCGTTTTACTACAATACAAGTACCTATTAAAACAACCGAACCATTTATACTGTTATTACTATTTTTAAAAAAAAATCAAATGCACATACAAACATAGCATTTTTACCATATGACCGAATGTACTATTGATGTATATGTATATATATAAAACGCGTACCTTACCCTATAAGCAAAAGTTACATTTACGATTGCACACAGTTAATCTTACAATATATATATACTCAATTTGAACATACATGTACACAACATACTTGAACTTCCTAATTTATCACATTGAAATAAACATACCATTTCGCTTACCCTTTGGTTTTGCACTTAACAATTTTGAACATATTCCAAACATATACACATCAATCTCATTTCGCATATAATAGGCCATACCAAATCAAAACAAATGCAAAACATATCAATATGTCATGCTTATCCCAAACGCAACACATCTCTATATAATAGGCATATTACTTATTTAGTATACTACATATTATAACTCATTAGACATTCGTCATTATCTTCCTTGTTAAAACACATTACCACACACCACAACATGTATATCATATGACCATTTTCCATTCATGATTAAACCATGGCCGAACTTCACATCCATTAATATGATAATAAAACCATTATAACAAGAGCATAGGAATTAAACTTGACCAAAAGAAATAGCCATTTTCGCAAGGCTATACATATATATACAAAACCAAATGTTCTTAGTATAAACCTTAATCTAACCTATACATGCCTTCGATTTAAAACTAAGATTATGTACCATAAAGGGGTGATAGTGTGGTCGACTTTTTTGATGATCCCCTGAGCCCGTAGTTGAATCAATGATCTATAAAACAGAAATACAAACACATACAGAGTAAGCTCACTAGCTTAGTAAGTCTTAAGCAAAAGATCGTTCACTAATCAAACACTTTAACATTTTTAATCAATAAATGTAGAACGTTGTATATGTCTATTTTGATATGCAATTGATACAAAACCGAATACTAGTGATGTATTAACTCAATTACTTATATTTCACTACCATCAACTCGCAACTCGTCAAAGCACAAAGTACATATATTACATGTCGAAAATACCAGCCCAAATTCACATAACAACATTCTTATCAAAATTTTTCAACTCAAATAACATTAATCACAACTTACCTTACTTCGATGAATTCAATGGGACTTAAGCTTACCTGAGTTTTTAACTCAATAGCTTCACTATGTTACACCTCGATCAATTATGGTTTCTTTATTTTAAAGTATCACCGGCATTAAGCTTGCTAGGCACGAAGCCCGAATATATCACCGGCACTAAGCCTGCTAGGCACAAAGCCCGAATATGTCACCGGCACAAGGTCTGCTAGGCACAAAGCCCGAATATGTCACTGGCACTAAGCCTGCTAGGCACGAAGCCTGAATATATCACCGGCACTAAGCCTACTAGGCACGAAGCCCGAATATGTCATCGGCACTAAGCCTGCTAGGCACAAAGCCCGAACTGTTTATCAAATCAATTCATCAACTTACATTTCTTAACACATACATCATTATCAATTCATTTTCACAAAAATCAATTCACTTGTCAAACCCAATATACTAATTCACATTATCTTGCAAAACATAACCATCCCAATATAGAACATACACATTCGGCTAACACCTATATCTTACTCAATTTAATCAATTAATTTCATTTCATACTTTCATAATTATTTCTTTAATGAACTTTAACTTAATAACTTACCTCATTGTCAACGGACAACTTAGGCCAAATTATTCGAGAACTTTCGTCTTTCCCGATCTAATTCCATTTTCTTTGCTCTTGATCTAAAACACATTAAATTCAGCTCATTCAAGTACATTTCAATTCAATTTAGTCCCAAAACACATAAACATACAAATTACCATTTTACCCTAAGGTTTCACATTTTACTATTTAGTCCTAATTGTACGAAACACAAAATACACACAATTTGCCAAGACTATACAAGGGCGAATATTCCTAGGGACTTTATAAGCCCTCTCATTTCATTTATTTTGCAATTAAGTCCTCTAAAATTTTATTTTTATAAAATAGCCCTAAATACAAAATTTCACCAAAATTTCTAATACAAAACTTGTAAATCTTTAACACATCTTTAATCTACAACCATCAAATATCAAAACCATAAGAACACATCAATGGCCGAACCTCATATACACATGATTCTCAAAAATTCAAGCATGGGTCGGGTAATATACGAAGCAATGATCTCAAAAACATAAAAATTATTAAAAATCGAGCTAAAATTCATACCTAATTGAGCTTGATGATGGCCGAATGTTTCAAGCCTTTAAACCCTTTTTTTTTTTTAGCTAACCCACGGCAATGGAAGAAGAAAACAACTCAAAATGGCTTTTAATTTCATGCATTTTAACATATAATACTATTTTAATGATTTACCATTTTAACCTTTATTTAATAATAAAAACAATATATAATATAAGGTTAATCTTGTCATAAACCACCCACTAACTTAAAATGGGCTATTTACTCTTTTAATACCCCACTTTAAAAACCATCATCAAATAGGCACTTTTCACTATAGTTTGCTACTTTTACCTTTTACGCGATTAAGTCTTTTTCTAAATTAAACACACAAATGATAAAATTTTTCTACTGAGACTTTCACGCACATTAATTCACATATAATAAACACAAAATATAATATTAAAATATTTCTCAGACTCGAATTCGTGGTCCCAAAACCACCGTTCCGATTAGGGTCAAATTCAGTCTGTTACACTTTCTTACTATGCAGTCCCGCCAAGCTAACTAGTGGATCATTAAAGTCGGAGCTCGCAGCACACTATCAACTCCTATTTTGGTATAGCCAAGTTACTTTACTAAGTATGGCATGTATAGGAAACATTCATTTTGTGTATATGCTTTAGGAAAGGCCATTGTATAGGCCATCAGTTCATTATTCTTTTGTATTTGAATAAGTATGTATGTTTATTGAGATCAATGAAGCATGTAGTACTATTCATGAAAGATGGGTTGTTATTGCATTGTTGATTTGAGTTTAAGTATGATCTTCTTTTCAAGGTGGCAAATGGCTTGGTAAATAGCCTTTAAGTGCCGGTACGGTTGGACACATAGGCGTGTGTCAAGGCCGTGTTAACCTTGCACCTTAGTATTATTAATCAGAATAGGCCACGGGAAAATCCCACGGCCGTGTGTGTATACCGTGTAAGACACACGGTTTAGACATGGGCGTGTGCCCTGACCGTGTTAATTTAGTCAGTATATCAAGGATTAGCACACGGTCTAAGCCCACGAGCGTGTCATGGCTGTGTGAAATTAGTCAATAACCTCCCACGGTTGGAAGACATGGGCGTGTCTAAGCCGTGTGGAAATAGTCGATAGCTCTCCACGGTTTGAGGGCATGGGCGTGCTTGAGGTACAGGCGTGTTCCAAGTCACACAGTGTAAACCACCTTCAAAAATGAGTTATTTGATTTTAATTCCGAAAGTTTTCTGACATGAGTTAAAGGCCTTGTAGGCGATTGTTATATGTGTTGACTAAGAAAGTGAAGTTAAGTTGGAATGAAATTTTATAGCCCGTAAGTACATGTTTCAGTGAGTTCAAGCATAGTAATGTCTCGTATCCAGACCCAGTATCGGTCTTGGGTGCGGGGTGTTACAGTGGATGCAACCCATTAGGCCTCCAACACCCCTGAAGATGAACCCTCATAAAGGACCTACCACTGCCACATACCTTAATAAGTGGAGCAATCTTGAGAAGTGAAAAAGCTTTAAGAGAAATGTTGTAAGGCAACTTTGCATTGTTTGAATTGCCTATTCTAATAAAAATACAAAACAACCATTGCTCTTAGCTTTTCTACCCTACCATGATCTTATACAATGTAGATGCAAGAGGCATAAGATGCATAGTGTGGGAGACGAAGGCAATAAGTGACATTCAATATATGCAAAAGATGACTATGATAAAGCCATTTTCTCCTTCTATTAGATGATGTCCGTTGTTGCTGCAACCTCGGTTCAAGCTTTCAACTTTTCCTTGAAAGTCCCACTAACAATTTTTAAGGGTGTGCAAAATTTAGGTAATCGTTTTCGATTTTGTTGGGTAAGTTTATTTGGTTGCGATTTTAGGTCAATCGCAAATGTTAGGTAAAATGATTTAATTCGTTTGGATTCAATTTTGAAAAACCAAAACTAAATTAATCGAATTAACAAACTTTAAATATCTATTATTTTAATATAATTTAAAGTATTTAAATCCAACCCATATTCAAATATAGTATCTGAGCCCATACCCAAAATAAATTCAACACACCCAAATATATTACCTAAACTCAACCCAACATATAAAAAAAAACATGGTAATGTTGGTTAAGTCAATTAATTAACCAAAAAAAAGTTGGTAAATCGACTAAAATGACCGGAAAAATTCGATTTGGTTTATTCAATTTTATTCAAAAAGTCAGTTGATTTTGATTTTTTTTAAAAAATTTGAAGCTATATAAGTTAATTTTTGAATTTTTTTAACCCAAACCAATAAAATTGGGCGATTGCTCACCTCTAACAAATTTGATATGTTTTACAAATAAATTTTTTTTTGAAAGTTTGAAAAAAAAATTTTTAATAAAAATAGTATATTAAAAAACCTATCGAGCACTTATATTATGGATAAATTATACAAATGGTCCCCCAATTATGTTCACATTCTTATTTTAGTCACCTAACCTTAAAACTTTTCAATTTAGGCACTAAAATTTCTATTTGTTCTTGTTTTGGTCATTGGCCATTAAATTGATAACATAAATAATGGCGTGACTTTTTTCCAACTGGTATAATAATATATTTATTCCTCAATACTTTCAAATTCTATCAATTTAATCCAATTCTAAATAATTTAATAAATCAAACCATTCACATTTACAAGTTCTATTAATTTAATCATCAAATTTCCGACCAAAACTTTTAGCATTTAAAACTAACGCATTCCACATTTACAAATTTGTAAAAGAAAAAAATTTCTCCTATTGTGCAAATATAACATACTTGTAATATAAATATTTTTGAGGAATAAATATAAATGTTATATTTATACAATAAATATACAATTTATTAAACCATATTGAAAACCATATAAATATATAACATTTAAATATAATTATAAAATAAAATATATTAATATATTAATATAAGGAAAGAATTATATTAGAATTATTCAAATATTGAATTTTGACAAGTTTCTATAATTTTTTATATAATTACAATTCAAATGTTGAATCGTTAAATATAATTATATTTTTAAATATATATTATTTTAAACGATCAAATAGATCTAAATTATTATTTTATTAATACTAGATTATATCAAGCCTATCATGTATGTGAATGAAATTTTGAGTGATGGTTGAATTTTTTACCTTAAAGATTTAAAGTTAAAACTTTAATATTGTATTTTTAAGTAAATTATTTTAAAAATTTTATATAAACTATTAAAACACATAAAAAACTTTTATAATAATAATTGTTGTTCATTAAAAATAGTATTTTAAACTTGATCTAATTAAGTTAGTGTCTAATTAACTTTATGACCTAAATTCACCAAGAGCTTTATATGTCTGTATAGATATATTTAAAAGTTTAAAGTTTTTACATAAAACAAATAATGCAATATTCTAGTTTTATTCAAAACTTGACAAACATGATCTATATAAATAAAATAAAATAAAATAAAAGTGACGATTGAATTGTTAAAATATTAATGATACAACTAATCATAAAAATATGTAAGCTTATTTTAAATTTATATTAATATATTTATTACAAAATATAAATAATAAAGAAATTATGGACACATGTGGCTCTCAAATTAAAATAGCCTCAGTTCAATCAAGTCTTAGGGTGAGTTTATATGGGTGATAAGATGCAATTTATTTATCTTACTTTTTATCTTACGCTATAATATTTAATCTTATCATTATTATTATTTTTACACTAATAATATATAAACGTACTGTCCATCCAACTCAAACTCTTACATGTCAAATATGGTACAAACCCAAATTCTCTCCTTTCCAATATGTAATAAAGTAAAAATATGAATATTTCAAATAATTTTAATGTAATACAAAATATTTTACATGCGACCATGACAACAAAAAACTTAAAACATAATTTCTTATATTATGTTTGCGCAATTGGAGATTTGTTTTTCTTTTTTAAGTTTTATAAATTGATAGGATTTGTAAATTTAAATGGTTAAATTTATACGCCACGTGTCCTTTACTGTAAACAAAATAATTGTATTTTGTTGTTTATATCAGAATTTCTCCTTCCTTCTAAAAATTCTCTTCTGCCTCTGTCATTCCACTCTACTTTCTTCTCTCACAGTTTCTAAAATAAACCCAAACAGCTTCAACTTTTCTCAGGAATCAATCAACCCGTCCCCCCCCCCCTTTTTCTTTTTTCTCTTTGTTTACTGCTTTTTATTTCTGGGTTTGTTTTCTTTTTTCTTTTGCTGCTCAATTCTCTTTGCTTGTTAGTTTTCTTCAAACTGAAAAAAAAAAAACAGAGGAAGAAGGTTTTTTTTTTTTGTAGTTTTCTTAGTTTTTAAACATGGGTTTTCAATTTTTTATAGAAAGATTTGTTATTTTACATGGAAAAGCATTTCCAAATAAATCATGAGTCAAATAGATTATCTTAAGCTTCATTCCTCTGTTTTTACTCTTTTTAAGGACATGGAGTAGTGTATATATTAATATATATATATATATATATAATTAAATAGTCAATTAATACTTTATTTGTAGTTAATAGAAATCTGGGCTTGTTTTTTTATTGGCTTGCAGGGCATCTATCAGCTTAGCAATGAACCACTGTAGTTCAGATTGGAATTTTGAATCTGATCTTCCAGTCTCCAATCAAAAAAAACTCTTGGGGTCTGCATATTAACTTTTTTGGATTTGCTTTTTGAATCTTTTCTGGGCCTGTTAAAATTATCTAATCATTTTATTTGTTTGGCCAAATTTGCAGTCAAGATAATGAACTAGTAGAGCTTGTATGGCAGAATGGGAAGGTAGTTTTGCAAGGCCAAACTCATAAGAAACAAGATGATGGAACAGTCTCATGGATCCAACACCCTTTTGAGGAATCATTTGAGAAAGAGATGTTTTCCAACTTTTTCTCTGAATTTCCAGCTTATGACCCCATGGATCACCAACATGAACAACAAGAGGATGATAAAAGTTTAAAACATAAGAACAATTTGATGCAAAGCGAAGTTAATGAACTTTCAGGAATGGCAATTGGGTCAAGCCATTGTGGAAGCAATCAAGTTCGAAATGATGGAGATCTTAGCAGAGGATCAAGCAATGGAATTGGAACTACATCCACTGGTTTATTTGTAGGGACATCTAAAGATGATGAAGCTGATGATAATGGTGGCCAAGTTGAAAATGAGAAAGGAACTTCAGGTGGAGCCACTAGTAGCCAGAAAAGGAAGAACGGAGATGGTAGGGAAGATTATGAGTGTCAAAGTGAGGTAAAAACTTGCAATTTTTTCATTGTTTTGATCTACCTTTATTTGAGAATACATATCATCTAAGATATGAACATGAATTGTCTTATATTTCTTCAGTTTGCTGAAGATAAGCCAGTCCGACGATCTGGGTCTTGTCGTCGCCGGAATCGAGCTGCCGAAGTTCATAATTTATCGGAGAGGGTGTGAAAATTATATAGTTTGATAGTTTGATTACACTTAATTTGATGTATTTGTTGATATTCTCATTACAATTGCTTGAAAATCAATACTATGCAGAGAAGAAGGGATAGAATCAATGAGAAGATGAGAGCATTACAAGAACTCATCCCTCACTGCAATAAGGTCATTTGAATTCCATTGTTTCCATGAAGGTTGATACATGTGTTGAGGGTTCCACTCTTTTACTAAGTAAAAGAGAAATTTTTGATGTGTCGTTCTCTGAATAGCCAATTGAGTCCTCGAATAATAAAAGTATTGTGCTCGGGTTGTTTATGATCAATTTTAGCTTTAGGTTTTTGTCTCCCTACTTTAAATGGAGCTCAAAGGAATTTGCAGAGTTTCAACAGGAGCGCCTAGATCCACCAAGGAAATGTTTTATCATTTTCATTCGAACCTGCTCTTAAAAGGGTGTTATTATCACTAAGACTCTTTATGGTCGTAACTAGGGTATCTACCACCGATAGCAATGACAAATCCCCTCGCTGTGGGTGTTCTTCAACTAGCTATGAAATATGCTTCATTTCCATGAGCAGGGATCAAACTTTCAACTATATTATTAAGGGATAAGATGAACAATCACCACATCACACTGTTACCCACTAAGACCCTTTAAGGACATGGTTTCGAACCCCATCAAGGCTAAAATGCTAAAATATTTCTTTGGTGAACCTGGACACACCTGCCAAAACGTCATGAATCCCGTTGAGCACTCCTCAGAGTAGGGAGACAAACCCAAGGCTAAAATTGAGCACAATACATCTACTGTTTGAGGGCTTAATCGACTATTCAGAGAACGAAACTTCAAAGATTTCTTTCAATAAGAGAATTGACCCTCAACAATTTGATTTGATGCAATTAACTGGTCAGCTTTATTGAATTCATCTTAATGATGCAGACAGATAAAGCATCTATGCTAGATGAGGCCATTGAATATTTGAAGTCACTTCAATTACAACTTCAGGTACACCAATACTGTCGAATCACTTGAAATGATCTTTCAATAACCTTGTCCCAATGTCCGTTAACAGTCTGCTCTTAAGTGTTTCAGGTCATGTGGATGGGAAATGGGATGGCCCCAATGATGTTCCCTGGAATCCAACATTGTATGTCCCCCATGGCAATGGGAACAGCTCCACCTACAATGCCTTCAATTCAAAACCAACTTTTTATTCAAAATCCCACTTTTTCTGAACAATATGCACGTTTTTTAGGCTTTGAACATATGCAAACAGCTTCTCAGGTATCGCCTGTTTATCCCCTTTTGATTTATTGAAATGATCATCATAAGCATCCCTACTTATTGTGTTGCAGTCAATTAATATGTTTGGTTATGGCTCCCAAACTACACGTCAAAGCCCCACGGTATTAGGCTTTAGCAATGGCAGTAACCCACTCAATGGAGGAACAACTGCTACCAATAACACTTCTCTAAGTGGCAAGATAGGTAAGGGTCTCAATTATTTTTATATAACTTACATATATATACGTATACAGGTAAAAGTATTATGGAGGTTTCTATACTAGAAGTCAGATTATGTTTTTCTCTTTTTACTAAAAAAATTAGCAAATTAATTCTTGTATGTTGGATTAAATAGCAAACTAGTCTTTATGTTAAAAATTTCATCCATTTTTAGTATTAAAAACTAATCTATGAACGTCAATATGAGGTACATGTGACACGTCAAATGTCACTATCTGATTATTCCATTAGTAACGGTAACTTTTTAATAATACAAATGGATGAAATTTTTAACAATCTAACTTATAGAGACTAATTTACTTTTTTTTAATAAAGAGAATAAAATGCAATCTAATTTATAGTGCATGAACTTCCCGATACTTTTATCATATATATACCCAGTTATGCATCATACTTAAAACTAATTTGGCAATAGGTGGAGAGGTTCAACTTGAGTGCAAAACCACTGCTAATCCGGGATTTAACTGATGTGGAATTACATCACTTGGAACAAGTTTGATCACTTGTAGTAAGTACAAAGGAGGTTACCATCAAAGCTTTTATAGGAGGAGTTAAATTGCATTTTGTCTTATATCTTTTCTTGTGATATTCATATCATTGAACTAGTATCAGTTCCATCTTCTCTCAAAATTAACCTTCTCGTTGCCCCCAACTTCAAATATTAGGGGATAAAAGTACCATGAAAGCTCTTGTATTAGGAGTTAGATTACATTTTGCCTCTTTTATTCAAAAAATGAGAAAATTAGTTTTTTATACATTAAATCAAAAAGTAAACTGGTCCTGTTAAAAAGTTCATCCAATTCAACTATTGAAAACTAGCCACTGTAGGTCATATGAGGTACACGTGACATGCTATGTGTAACTCTTTTATTATTATGTCATTCACAACAATTTTAAACAGTAAAAATGATTGAAATTTTTTACAGAAAAGATCAATTTATCCATTTTCTTTTTCTCTTTTTTTTTTTTTCAGAGTTAAATAAGCAAAATGTAATTTAACTCTTAATATATTGTCTTCTATAATACTTTTACTAATATTAGGGATTAGCAACAAATCTTATCTTTGTGTATGCAGTACACATAGATATAATATGAACCCTCCATGCCCCATGTATTTACTAATCATTCGAATCAAATGTGTTACGCTAGTCATTGTAGATGATCTATATCTTTATAAAAATTAGATTTTCCATTCTGTTTTTCCTTTATGCTTTGAAAGCACTTCCTATTTGAATTCCTTAAATACTAAAATTATCAATAAAACCGTTTTATCCGATAGTGATAGGTTAACAAAAGAGAAAGCAAAATGGACCATTAACAACTAGGTAGAAGCCGATGCTTCTTAATATATATACCCATGTCATTGAATTTGGTCGATTGCAATATAATTTCAGGATGAAAAGCAAATATCAAATTGGCTACTTGGGATTTTGACAATAATTAAGAAAAGCAAGTTTTTTTAATTAAATTTTGCTATTACTCTCAAGTTGTGAATTTAATCTTACTTTAATATAGTTAATTTTAATTCCTATGTTTTTTGAACTAGTCAATTTTAATTTTTTTGCTTTTTCGAATTTTAAAAATTTAATCTTAACTGAAAGAGTAGCAATTAAATATGTACTTTTAAATTACTTATCTTGTACTATGCGTACAATTGTATGTTTAGTCCCTATTCTCAAATTGGAACATTCTAAGTCTTTGTACTTTTCAAATTTAGAAAATTTAGTCTTGACACAAAAGACAGTCGTTAAATGAATTTCTAGTGAATAATATGTAGAAACAACAAGTTTATGTAGAAACAACAAGTTAACATGATATTACACATATTAATGTTTGTTGCATCAAATTTTAGAAATAGAGGAACTTAACTTAATAAATTTAACAGTTATTATTTGGGGAGGACTGAAATTTAAAATAAAAAAGACAACATAAATTAAAATTGAGCAAATTCAAATAAAGAGATTAAATCCATAACTTTTGTAAAGTACAAGAACTAATAACAACAATTAGGTTTTGGGAAAACCCAAAAACTGAGATATTTGGCTTTCACCCAGAGGACTTAAAATATATTTTGGGTAATAATTGTAATTTTTAGGGTTAAATATAAAATTGGTACTCTCAGAACATGCTCTCTTCTAACGTGAAAGAGAAACCCTCAGTGAAAATAAAATCAATAAAACCCAAGTTGAACACATCGAACTCAAGTAGAAAACAGATAATAAAAACTCTTGTAAGACAAAGAAATAGAGCAGGAGATAAAAGGTAATGCAAACAAAGGTAAATGGAACAAATTTGATGGAAATATTCAAAAAAATTGAGAATTTTTTTAATTTATCATTTTTATATATTTTAAAATTTTTAAAAAAAAAATAAATTATGATATTTAAAAATATATTTATTGATTTTTAATTTAATTTTAGATTATGAAATCATCATGGTGTTACTAATAACACGTCATTGTTTGGTATTGCCACCTACCCCAAACTTAACGATATTAAAAAGTACTAAATTAGTTGACAGAAAAAAAGTTTGGGTATTAATCTGAGACAAAAAAAAAAACCTTAAATACCAATATAGGAGAAGTGGACAAGTTCAAGTATCATTTTTATATTTAACCCTAATTTTTATTATGTATTTTTCGAAGATGAAATAATGGAAACTTTGGCTGGTTGGATTCATTTAATTTTATGCTTTTCTATGATAACATGATGATATTTAAATTGACTGAAAAGTATGTCCATGCATATGTATGATAAGAATGCAATATAGTTTAGGGAAAAAAATGGCGCATTTACTTGTCATGACATTTTTAATAATTCATGATTGAAAACCAGAAATAAAAACCTTGCATTTTTTTTTTTAAATATTGAGTGAGAGGTCTCTAAACAAGACTTACAATTTCCATCAATGGTCTCTTGTGATGGCATGATAATTTGCCTACCCCACGATAGGTATTGCCATGTGAACTTTACTGAGGAGATTTCCTTAAAAGAGACAACTATCTTATGATAGCATATGATAATTTTTCAGTCTTGAGGTAGGTATTATCATGTGAAATTCACTGAAGAAGTTTTCCCTTTTATAGAGGACAACTAGTCACACATGCTACTCATTGAGATTATTCCATAATAACTCATTTATGGTACATAGTGTGATAGATGTTAAGTTGATGATTATAAACTCAAAATCATTCTAGTTAAGTAACTTCCCAAGAGCTATACTTAAGTTAGAATGATGACGAAACATCAAGCGATTATTAGTATATGTGAATACTTAAGAGGTTAGGTTCACTTATTAATTGGATTGAAATTCATTTTCTTACTAGTTGATTAAGAATGGAAAAGAAATGAAAAATGACTCCTACTCTCTTACTAAACATACTTACTGAGAACAAATTGAATAAAAATAACTATAAGGAATGGAAAAGGAACCTCATGATTGTCCTAAGCTGTGAGAAACTCAAAATGGTTCTTGATAATAAATGTCTATCGGCCACTCAAGTTGAGGCTAGAAAACATTGGGAAGAGTATGGTGAGATAGCTCGTTGCTATATGTTGACAAGCGTGACCAACACCCTTTATAAGCAACTATAGAGCTGTAACACTGCCAAAGCAATTTTAAACAAACTAGAGGACATGTTCGAAGGCCAAGTTGCCTTGACTAAACAATCGGTTATAACTAGTTTATGAATACCTAGCAGAAACTCAGGATTTCTAGTCAAAGACCATATGATTAATCTTATGGGTTACTTTTTTAAGACCACGGATAACGAGGCCAATTTGAACTAGAACACGCAAATAAAGATAGTATTCAAAAGCTTGTCCAATGACTTTGTAGGATTTAGAGCCGCATATAACTTTGGGAACAAGAATTTGACGCTTTACATAATTCATGAAAGAATTGCAATCTTATGAGTTGATGTTAAATGGCGGTCAACCAGTCCAAAAAGTGGAAGCAAACTTACCAATTGCTTCTTCCTCTAAAGGGAAGGGAAACATGCTAAGAGAAACAAGGCTAAGTGTAATGACCCAAAATTCACGGGCATCGAAAAAGTACATTATCGGGTTTCCGTCTTAATGAAATGGGTTCGTAAATAATTATTAGAAATATTTATGAGTCTAGTGGTGTATTTAATTAGGTTTAATTAAGTGAATTTAGCTTAATTAACGGTAATTAGGAAAATGGCTAAATTGAATAAGGGGTAAAAGTTGAATTATAGATTAATAGAAAATAAAAGGACCAAAATGGCAAATATGCCATTTAGCATAAGATTTTACTTAGATTTTAATTATAAAATATATATTAGTAATAAATTATATTAAATTAAATTAAAACAATTATAGTATAAGATATTTATATGATAATTAAATTAAATTCATGACAAATGTATGGTGGTGATTTAATACAATTGTATTAATAAAATACATACAATTGTATTTTATTATATTATATTATGTTATATTATATTAATAAATAAAGCATGTAATAAAAGAAACAAAACATAAAAGAAACAGAAAGCATTCGAATCAGAGCAGGGAAAGGAGAAAGAAAAGAAAGAAAAATAAAAGGAAAAACTAGGGTTTTAAGGTTTGAAGTTTTAATAGGTAAGTTAATTAAGCCATTTTCTTTTAATTTTGATGTTTTAGAAGTTTTAGAATAAAGTTTTGTTGAATATAAGTTGAAATTTTGGAACTTCTTAGGTTTTGAACATGATTCATGTTGAACAAATTGTTGAATTAGGGGTTTAATTGAATGAATTTTTAGTTAGAATTGATTAAAGGATTAAATTGTAAAAGAAGCTATTTGTTTTACATAGTAGGGACTAAATTACAATAATTTTGAAATTAGGGTTTTATGATGAAATTTAGATAGTTATTGTAACGCGCCAAAACTTAGGTATTTATTTTTGCATGTTTTTAACATAAATACCTGTCTGCTTTAGTGGCCAAGTGATTTGGGTGTGTTTGGGAGTGTTTGAGAAGTCGTGGGTTCGAGCCTGGGCTTATGTAAAATTTTGGTTTTGGGGAATAAAACCCTTGCTTTTGGTTAGTAAGCTTTTAAATAAATGTGAGTAAAGCATGTCAAAAAAAGCTTACTAGGTCTAGGGGGTAAGTGGCATGTTGCATAGGCTAGAGAACTAAGGTTTGAATCTTGGTATTGGCAAGGAAATTATTATTTTGCTGCTGTGCTGTAGGAGGTGTTGGAGGTTGACTGAAACACCGAAGTGGTTGAGGTGAATTTGAATTGAATGGTTGAGTGGAATGTGATCAGGTGGAGTGATTTGAGGAGAGATTTGAGGAGAAAATCAAGGGATGAGGGAAGAGGTAGTGGAGTGCCAAATTTGGACCCTGGCACTTTAGAATTCGGCTGTAGGGGGATTCTCAGTTTCGGTTTGCTTGGTAAATGAGGTGTTCTCTGCCAAAATCTCCCTTTTCCCATTTCTTTTTCTTTTTGGTTTCTACATTGTTTCTCTTTTTAGTTGGTTGTGGTAAGGGCATATTCATTTTCTTTAGTTGCACTTTTTGACAACTATTTCCTCCTTGGCCGAATACCTTTTTTTCTCTTTTTCCCCCTTTTTCTTTTTTCCCCTGTGTTGGCCGAATAGGCCTTAGTTGTCTCTGCTAATCTTGCTTCTCTCTTCTCACCTAAACCGAACCTCCTCTTCTCCCTCAAGTGTTGTGCTGCCGAAACCAGTCCTCTTCATTGACTCCTTCCTTTTCGGTAAGTAAGTATAACACTTAAAGTTTTGGCTTTTGAGTTACTAAGTGGGGTTGTGTTTAACTGTGTTTGACAGCAATAAATCAAAGGTGAAGGGCCGTGCTAGTGCGGAACCCATCCTTTATTCGATTCTCTCGCTCTCTTTCGGTAAGTTCTTTAAAGAATCATCTTTCCCTTTCTTTCTTTTTCTGCCTTATGTATTAACCGATAACAATCATATGGCAGTTAAAGAAAGACCTGGAAACTCCTAATCAATCGTTGAAGTCTAAGATTCGTGGGGAATCACCGTGGTTCGATTGAAGGTAACGCTAATCTAGCAATGGATTGTCGATTTTGAGTTTCTTGTTAACCATAAAGTAAGACTGATAGTGGTGTTCGATTGACCAAATGTAGGTTGGTGAGTGCCTGAACGACTGTTTGTAAGGAATCGAAACCAGGTGTGTAACACTGCCAAATCGTAAATCGACAAAAGCAAAAAAAAAGTATGAAAATTGACGCTACACGAGCGTGCGCTATGAAAATTGATGCTACATGAGCGTGCCCTCGCTCGTGTGGTGAACCGAATGCATAAAACATGGGCGTTAGACTACCGAGACCACCATGAGAAATTTCGTGGTCTTGGGCATTTTGGGACATGTTGGGTCGAAATGGGCCGTGTGGGCCTCACACGGGTAAACCGCACAAACGTGTGGAGAATCTTGGGCCAAGCTGTGTAAATTACATGGCCGAGCCATTTTTGGGCTAAGTGGGCCTCATGAGCGTATGGGCCCATATGGGCTGCATAATGGGCTTTGGGCCCATTTGCACTGTTTGACTGTTAAGGTTGCACGAGTCGCCCGAGATGACTGTGGACCTACTGATGGGTCGATAAGTACACCTAGATCCCAAACTGATAAAATGACTATAATGCCCCTATGGTAAAATGACTGTTATGCCCCTATGTTATGTATGACCGTAAATGAGCATGTAACACCCCAAACCCGGCCCATAAGTTTCGACTGGATCTGGTATGCTACGGGTTGTACATTGAAAACTCTTGCTAAGGGTTGGTTCAAAAATCTTAAGTTAATTTGAATAAATAAATATAATATATATAAAAACCTCGTATTCTTATTATTTTGAGTAATTAAACCTTTGACAAAATTTCATGAATTTCAAATATTAAAATTACTGAGATGTATATAAATATGGGGCCTTATTACATCATTATTTCCCAAAATAAAATAAAACTTTATGAAAAATTGAAATAGTCTATAAAAATAAAAACTCGATGGCCCCTCGAGTCCGTCTCAGCTCTCGTGTCCACGATCTACTACTCATCTGAAAGAGTAGAGAAAATGAAAGCGTGAGTCACCAAGACTCAGTGTATAAATCCCAAACACAAAGACCTGGGGCCCATAAACACATAATGGGCCTTGGCCCATACATGGAGGCAACAATCATAAATACATGATAAACAATAAATAATGAATAGCCCAACCCATCCTAGAATTCCATCCTCTACACACCAACCCGTACCAACCATCACACCGTGGGGATTTCTACAATCAACCCTCCATCCGCTACACACCATAACGACAGTCGTACTGCCTATTTCTGTTAATCAGAAATCATTAAACGTGGCATAGCCACCGATCACTATGTGACCTAACATTTATATTTGTGAGATTTCTACCACCGGTCACCATGTGACCCATGTTTATATTCGTGGGATTTCTACCACCGTTCACCATGTGACCCATTATGCACTTCCCCTTCATTATCATATTCCCACCCCATGCATACATACATAAAGAAAACATCATACAGACTTTCATATATTTCGATATACATAAAGATTTCTATGATTGCGTACTTGGCATCCTTGCCTAACCCTTTTAGGGTTTTATTCGACTGTCTACACAGTCACTTTCCGGCTTTTTAGCCCATAACACATAAAGAACAGTTAGAGAGTGTGTGTTAGAGATCTACATACCTGGTTACCGTTAGGACGACACTTTCTATGTCGACACTATTAGAAGTCGATACGACTGCTACTTGCCTAAGGTGTTGTTCAGAAGCCGGTCCACAACTCGGTGGCCAGTCTCGAACTGCTGGCACCGTGCGTTTCTTAAACTTAGGGATTGGGTTTTCAGATCTAGTCCCCTCCTTTTCCTGATCCACATTTGATTCCATTACAAGCCCTTGTCAGAACTACTATATTGAGATAAGGTTGTTAAACCATAACCTATGGTTAGGATTACATTTATGATAGCGAATCCAACAGAAATCTAAAGAAATCCCTTACCTTGAAATCCTGGAATCAGAGACTAGCGATTTCTAGCTTTTAGATCTAAACGAACAGATTTCCTTCAAATCCCGGAAGGCCGCCCAAATGCCAAAAAGAAAGGAAATATTAACCTCAATTGACAGTCTTAACAACCAAGTGGCCATTCGGCCTTGTCTCTTAAAAACTGAAAGAGAAAAATAATGGATCAGAGGAAATCGACTGTAACACCCCAAACCCGGCTCATGCATTTCGACCAAATCTGACGTGTTATGGAACACATAAAACTTTATCAGATTTTGAAAACACAAGTTAATTATTTAAAATTTGAATAAAGAAGTGACTTTTTGGAAATAAACCTCTTTGTATTATTATTACGTACAAATAAACGTTGTCATAAATTCATAAGTTGCATAACATTGAAAACTACTTAGTTGAATAAAACTAGGGGCCTTATTACATAAATATTCTCAAATAAAATAAAATAAAATTTAAAGAGATCCCAAAAAAAATTTGTAGAAATAAAACTTGATGGCCCCTCGAGTCCATCTCGGCTCCCATATCCACGATCTACTGCTCATCTGGAAGAGTAGAGAAAAGGAAAGCGTGGTTCACCAAGACTCAGTGTATAAATCTCAAAACACACAACGACTCGAGCCCACAAACACATTATGGGCCATGGCCCATACATGAAGGTAACAATCATAATCACATGGTAAACGTTAAATAATGAATAACCCAACCCATCCTAGGTTTCCATCCTCTACACACCAACCCGTACCAACCATCACACCTTGGGGATTTCTACAATCAACCCTACATCTGCTACACACCAAAACGCAACAGACCGCCTATTCCTATTAATTAGGAATCATTGAATGTGGCATAGCCACCGATCACTATGTGACCTAACATTTGTATATGTGGGATTTCCACCACCGATCACCAAGTGACCTATCATGCACTTCCCCTTCAATATCATATTAAAATCCCACCCCATGCATACATACATAAAGAAAACATCATGTAGGCTTACATTTATTTCGATACACATAGAGAGTTCTATGTTTACATACCTGGCATCCTTGCCTAACCCTTTTAGGGTTCCATTTGACTGTCTATCTGACCTCTTTTCCTTTTTAGCCCATAATACATACATATAATCATACATACAGGATTAGTAGTGTGTTAGAGATCTACACACCGATTCCGATAAGATGATGCTTTCTATGTCGACGCTATCCTTAGTCGACACTCATCGCTATCTGCCTAAGGTGTTGTTTAGAAGCGGTCCACAACCAAGTGGCCAATCTCGAATGGCGAATCTTGCTCTTTTCTTAAACTTAGGGATTTTCTCCTTTGCCTGATCCATATTTAATTCCATCACAAGTCCTTATCAGAACTACTATCACAATATTTAATCGTTAATTCTCATTATAACCTTAAGATCTTGCATATAATGATCAAATCTAATAGAAATCTAGGGAAATCTTCTTACCTTAAAAATCCCGAAAATGGAGACTAGCTATTTTTGGCTATTAGATCTAATTGACCAAGCTTCCTTCAAATCTCGAATTGCCGCCCAACATAGAATCATTAAACTATTAATTTTTCGGCTTTTTCCTTTTAAGAACCGAAATAGAATATGATATCTAACAGAAATCGGCACTTACCTTAGTATAGGGAATTCAGCTAACACTTGGAAAGGAGATTCGACAATGCCAAAGGAAAGTTTTAAATGTCGGAAGAATAGAACTAATTCTCAAATAGGATGAATAAAAGAAAAGACAATAGATGCTTCGGCTTTTTAGAGAAATCGGCACAAGGGGAAAAAGTGGAGAAGAGTTTCGGCTTTTGAAGAAATTGGAGAAAAGAAATTGGAGAGGGAGAGGCTAAGGAATTTTGGCACAATGGGAGAAGAAATTAGGGTTTTCAATGTCAGAATCAAGGAGCTATCCCCCCTATTTATAGATATTTCGACACCTCATGTATAAAACCAAAAACGCCTTCCTAATTAATTAAAATTCAAGCTAAATGAGAGGGAAAATTCGACACCCCCTTTGCCATGCAGTAGCCGATTTCTACACTCCTCTAGGTGATGGATTTTCGGCCATCACCTCCCTTATAGATAAGCTCCTAACTTTTCTCCTTTTTATCTACTATTTTATCAATTATAAAATCCATCTAAATCTTCCTATTTCTGAGCCTTGTAGCCGGCTACCTCATCAAATCTTAATGCCTAAATTTAACTCACTTAAATTAAAAGATTTGGGCTTTATTAAACTTAAATTTTAGGCCCCTAACTCCTTGTGTGTGGCGTCACTCCTTGCTTCATTTTAGGTGCCGAAAATGGCCCTAAAAACATTGGCTCCTTGCGGCCAAAACTTGGGCCTCTTTTATTGTTAATGACGCCACCTTAAAATAATTCAATCAAGGCCTTTGCCTAATCCTAAGCCCAATTTTGAACCCCTATGACTTAAATTAACAAATTAAACATATCCCAACACTAAATGCATAGGCCCATAAATTTAGGATGATACATCGGCACCTACCTTTACAGAGAATTGGGCAACCCTAGCAAATCCCGGTTTTATGGAAAAATCGGCACCTAGCCTATTAGAAGAGAAAAAAATCAGCAACTCCTAAGAGATTCCGGCTTATAGAGAAGTCGGCTAAAAAGGAAAAGAATGAAGAAGAGATTTCGGCTTTTGTAGGAATCAAAAGAAAAGTTTTGCAGAGATGGACTAGGGTTTCGCCTTTTAGCAAGAAAGTTAACAGAAATAGCATCGGGAGAGACTGAGAATTTCGGCACAAAGAATGAAGAAAATAGTAAGGTTCAAATGCCGGAATTGATGAGCTATCCCCCCTATTTATAGAAATTTTGACACTTACCTAACAAAAAATCGAAAGTGCCCTTCCTAATAACTAAGAATTAAGCAAATAAAAAGGGAAAAATCGGCACCCCCTATGGCAATTAGAAATCGATTTCTTTACTCCTCTAGGTGATGGAATTTTGGCCAACTCTGCTCTCAGCGGATAGCTCCTAACTTTTCTCATTTATCTAAATCTCTTCACACCTTCAAAAGACTCCTAGATAACACCACCTCTTTCTTCTTATTATCAGCACAATATTATCATTAAATCCCTCCTCCTCCTTGCTCTTTTAAGTGCCAAAATTGGCCCAAAGACATGGGCTCCTTGCGGCCAAACTTGGGCCTCTTTCAACTGCTAGTGACACCACCCTCTAGCTCCCTTGCAGCGTCACTTAATATTGGGCCACCAGCCCACTTTGGTGTTTTAAACACAGATGCTACCTTTTTAACCCTATAGTGCCCTAACAAAATAATTTAACCAAGGCCTCTACCTAAGCCTGAGCCCAATTTGGACCCTTAACAGTTAAAGTAACACTTTAAACATATCCACACACTAAACGCATAGGCCCAAAAATTCAGGATGTTATAGAGCATGCCATGATATATATATATATATATATATATATATATGTTGCATTCATGTGTGATATGTTGCATGGGATGGGATTATTATGTTGGAGGAAGTGTAATGTACTGGCAGCTTTGCTGCAAATACTGTTTAGTGCCGCAATCGGTGCTAATTTTTAGAGTGTAGGGATGGGTGGGTGATTTTATCCCCACATGGAGTGTTGGGTGGGCGGGGTGGAGTGTAGAGGTTGGATGGGTAGGATTTCTAATTGCATGTTTAAACTGTTACTAATATTGTTATGGGCTAAGGCCCACACTGATACTATTATGGGCTAAGACCCAAACTGATACTGTAATGGGCTAAGGCCCAACTGGACCAAACTGTTATTGACTTGGGCTTAGGCCTTAACTGTACTTGCCTAAAGGTAAAATTGGTTGGTTATTTGCATGGGGTTACACACTGAGTTTTCGTAAACTCACTTCTTTGTTTATATGTACAGGTAATCCCTAGTCTTAGGCGAATCGGTGCTGCGAGGGAGTCAGAGGTGGCCACACAACCGCATTTATTTATTTATTTAAGTTTATTCCCTATGAATTTAATTGGTTTTTTGTTATATAATAAGGCCTTTTTAATTTTTAACTTTTAATTTGGGGATTTTACTTATTTTAGTTTACATTTGATTAGTAGTAGAATGCGGTTTTCCAAAAGATAATTGGTTTCAAAACACCACGTTTTCGTAATTTATAATAAAAGCTTCCGCATCAAACTTGGTTTTAAAATATAGTGACAAATTAATATGATCAACATTCTACCAAAATCATTTAAGTTTTGAAAAGCAAGACACTCTAAATTTCTGTTAAGATACATAAATGAGGTTTTATAATAAGCATGGATTTTTCAAAAGGAATAATGTTTTCGAAAAACACTTCAATATGATATCGCCAGATTCGGCCATAACGTCTGAGCCGGGTTTAGGGTGTTACAATTATGTCTAAGTTTGGTTGAAATTTGAATAGAAATAAAGTATGAATTGAGATAGAAAAGTATGTGAATTTAGTTAAGACTAAATTGAAATTAAAGTAGAAAATTGAATAGAATTTTGATTAATTAGATATAAATTAGTAGTGTATTAATGATTATGAAATTATCTTAATTTTTCATAGCTAATATCGTACCCGAGGCATCCACGAAGAAAGGAAAAGAGAAGATCATCGAGGAGTAATTGTGAATTTCGAGTTTGTATTACTATAATTCGAATTATTTATTATTAAATGTTAAATTTTAATCTATGTGTATGGTAAATGAAATATGAAATTTTAATCTATGTGTATGGTAAATGAAATATGAGGTAAGTATTATTATTATTGAGAAGAGTGGGAATTAAATTGAATAATTCATATGAATTGGTATTTGAATTGCATATTGATTGAAAGCAAAAAGTGAATTTGAATCGAATTGTGACCGATATTAAATTGAATGAAAATGTATATAGTTGTGAAAATGTGTGAATATGTAAATTGAATATTGGTTGAAAGGTGGAAAATAATTGAATTGAAAATGTGAAAATATTGAATTGAGATTTATGTAAATTTTGTGATAATTGAATACTGAATATTGATTGTTGTTGAAAAGTGAACTGAAAACCCTATTAACTAGTTCTGCTGAGTTGGATATAGTTGGCATGCCATAGGATTTGGAAGAGTTCAGGGGATTTTCGATTTGGCCGAAGAGATACACATGTTACTATATTTCTTCGGATTATCTGAAGAGGCATTTAATGCCTTTCTGGTGTGTTTGGAGGATTATTTATTCCGGTGTGTTTGGTTGGATTATTCTGGTGTGTTTGGTTGGAATCCATGTATCCGTCAAAGTCTGAGTCTTGTTAATAGGGGTAATTAAATGAAAAAGAAAATGAATAAATCTTGATTTGAATGAGTTGATGGAAGAAATGAGATAGTGAAATTATGAATCAAAATGTGAAGTGAGAATGAGATATGAGATTTAAAAGCATGAACTTAAGGTTCATGAATTGATCAAAAATGCAAATTGTTGATATAAGATATCTGTTGATAGACTATTATAAATGAGATATTAAATTGATTATAAAATTTGTTCTTATGATTTTCTATATTACAAGTTGATGTTATAATTTATTAATGTTATATAATTTGAATTATGGTAATACCATTGAGTATAGACATACTCAGTGTACGGTTGTTTCCGTGCGCAGGTTAGTAGAAGTCAAAGGTCCCAATTCAGCACCCAGATCAATCCCGACTTCAGCACAAACTTGGTGATGTAATTTTATCTTTGGTAATTATGGCATGTACCTAGGTCTTATTTAAGAGTCTTGTGAGTTTTGGTTGTAAAGAATTGGTCTTTAATGTTTAAATGATAAATGAAATGTTAAGTTATAAAATGGTATGTTTGGTACTAAAGTTGAAATGAGATAAATGAAGTTTATTAGCTAACTTTTATATAGTATCATGAATGTTGTTGATCAATTTGATAAGTCAATGTTTTAGGCATGATTTAAGTACGTTTGGATGTGTAAATGTGTTGATTTCCATATTAATTGTAAGTTGGTTGTGGTTTGAAATTGTAGGGAAGGTTAGATATTTATAAAGGGGTTATATTGAGTTTTTTTATAAAAAAATATATATTTATGAAAAAATTTTGGAGTATTCGAACAAGTTCCGTTCCATTTTTAATATGTGTT
The DNA here is from genome assembly GCA_025506655.1 of Gossypium rotundifolium. NCBI lineage: Eukaryota > Viridiplantae > Streptophyta > Magnoliopsida > Malvales > Malvaceae > Gossypium > Gossypium rotundifolium. The sequence continues at coordinate 5,169,578 of CP106730.1, read as the reverse complement.
TTGGGCCTCGAGGGTCCAGTATAGGGATTTAATGATTAAATTATACTATGTATGTTATTTTATTTGTGAATTATTTATAAATTGTCTGATATGTCCGATAATGCTCCGTAACCTTGTTTCGGCGACGGTTTAGGGTTAGGGGTGTTATAGTTGTTGGTATTAGAGCTATTTAGGTTTAGCCGATTCTTGGGCTAAATCGAGCTTGGAAATGAGTCTAGAGGAACATGCCACTGTTGAGTCAAAACTGAGTCGGGATTTGGATGCTGACCTAATTGTTTATTTCTGTTTTATAGATTAAAGATGTCAGATGAACGAATAGATGATACTGATCAAGAGATGTATACCGGAGATGAAGAATCATATGGATTAGATGAAATTGAATCAGTAACACCTAGTATAAACCCGATTAGAAATCAACCCCCTAGAGTACATAGGGGAAATGTTAGAGATAGGAATGATTTTGATTTATTAAGAGCAATTGCTGATGCCTTACAAAGAGTAGCGGGAACTACTCTTGCTACGACATCCGTACCTATTCCGAGATGGGCCCCAATAAAAGAATTAAGAAAATATGGTGCCACTGAATTCTTGGGTCTAAAAGGAGTCGATCCATCCACAGCAGAGAATTTGATGGAATCAACTAAAAGAGTTCTGCAATAATTGGAATGTACCCTCCGAGAATGTCTGATATATGTTGTTTCTCTACTACAATGTGAAGTTTATTTGTGGTGGGAATCTGTAATTCGACATCTGCCAATAGAACAGGTAACATGGGATCTGTTTCAGAAAGAATTCCAGAAGAAATATGTCAAGGAATTATATATTGAAGACAAAAAGCTAGAATTTTTTATGTTGGAACAAGGTGATCTATTAGTGGTAGACTATGAACAGGAATTTTCTAGACTCAGCCGATATGCTTTAGAGTTTATACTAACAGAGGCGATAGTTGTAAGAGGTTTCTACGGGGTTTAAGAGATGAAATCAGAGTATAGTTGGTATCCCATCGAATCACAGAAATTGTAGATTTTGTCGAACGGGCAAAAATGGTATAGCAAGTTTTGGGATTGGATAAAAAGTCGGAAACATTAGATCGACCCAAAATGAGTTGGAACTACTAGTTCTAATCCTCTACCAAAAAGATCCATAGAATCCAGAGGTGGTTGGAGGCCGAGTTTTAGATCGGATCGAGGAGATAAAAGTCGGGAAAAGCAGACTACGATTTCTACTGGCAGTGTAAGAGGGCCTTCACGAGACATTAATATCCCAGATTGCGAGCATTGTGGGAAAAGGTGAATGTTGGAAAATAACCAGACAATACTTACGATATGGGTCTACCGATCATTTTATCAGAGATTGCCTAAAAGGCGAAGATACCGCACCAACAGCGTCACAAAGATCAGTGTCTACTACTCGAGGCAGAGGCTCAGGAAGAGACAGTTCCATTTCCAGAGGTAGTGGTGTAAGAAAAGTCAGTGACATAGTTACTCAGCAGTCAGAGGCTAGAGCGCCAGCCAGGGCATACATAGTTCGGAATCGGGAAGAAAGCGATGCACATGACGTCGTGACAATTATATTTTTACTGTATTCTAAACCTGTTCATGCATTAATTGACCCGGGATCATCACATTCATATATTAATTTAAAATTGGTCGAGTCGAAAAAATTAAAATCTGAAATGTCTAGAGTTTTAATAGAAGTGTCTAGCCCTTTGGGACAAATTGTGTCTGTGGACCGAGTGTGCCAAATATGCCCGTTGATAAAATAGGATAAAATGTTTCCTGTTGATTTGTTAATTATGCCTTTCGGTGACTTTGATGTAATCTTAGGCATGGATTGGTTGTCTGAACATGGAGTGGTATTGAATTGTTATAAAAAGATATTCAGTATTCAAATAGAAAATGGGGACAGAATTGAGGTAAATGGCATCCGTACTAGTGGCTCTACACGTATCATTTCGACGATAAAAGTTAAAAAATGCTTCAACAGGGTTGTACAACATATCTAGCTTATGTCATTAATTCAGATTAAGTTGGTAGTCAATGCAACAAGATCAGAACTGTATGTGAGTTTTCGAATGTATTTCCTGAAGAATTACCGGGTTTGCCACCAGATAGGAAGGTTGAATTTGCTATAGAGGTTTACCAGTACAGTTCCAATCTCTATACCTCTGTATCGTATGTCGCCTACAGAATTGCAAGAATTAAAGGTACAGTTGCAAGATTTGCTAGATCGTGGATTCATTAGACCGAGCATTTCACCTTGGGGAGCTCCGGTACTATTTGTTAAAAAGAAAGATGGATTAATGCGGTTATTGTAACACCCTTAACCCGTAACCATCGCCGGACTAGGGTTAAGAGGTATTATTAATTACATCCGAACATTTAATATCATTCCACATCCAAACATAGTAATTCACATTCAAAGAGTCCCTTAATGAGGTCTACGAGACCTTAATCATGCTTTAGAATAGGGCCGGGACTAAACCGAACACATATGAAAATTTTAAAAATTCAAACATTTTTCAAAACTGCAGAAGTAACATGCCCATATGGGTAGGCCGTGTGCCACGGCCCCGGACACGCCCGTGCGCCCAAGCCGTGGCAAAACAGGGCATACCTACTGACTTGTCCACATGGCCTGAAACATGCCCGTGTGCCACACCCGTGGTCGACACTGACTTGCACCACACGGCCAGTCACACGCCCGTGTGTCCAGCCCGTGATCGAGCCTGACTTGATTCACTTGGCACATTTAAACAACACGGTCAAGCCACACGTCCTTGTGCTCAACCGTGTGGGCAATTATAGACCATTTTCAAGGCCAAACTTGCCTCCCACACCTTAAATCACCTACAAGCCTTAAATCAATACCAATTCATGTCTCAAAATGCAACCAAACATGCCAATACAAGCATCAATCCATCATTAACCATACAATCTATAGCCATGCTCAAATTCATCTCAATTAAGTCCAACTAAAATACAAATTTCACATCCTAAATCATGTTAGCAAAACATCATTTAATCAAGCCACAAATTCACACATAAAATACCATTTCCTTCAACTAATTCAAGCATGAAAAATACCATTTCCAACCTTACTATTTCATACCACCTTCATCATTTTCATTGCCTCTCATATGAACCATCAACATTCAACTTTCTAGTCACATCACATGGCAAGATCCAACATTACAAAATATACCATGACTTCTAGCCTATACATGCCATATACTAAATATGTAAATCTTTCAAAAATACCAAAATAGATAGCTGATAGTGTGATAGAGCCGCTGACGATCTCTAGATCCGAGCTAGATTTACTGACACTGTAAAACAGAGAAACATATCACACAGTAAGCTTAAGAGCTTAGTAAGTTCGTAACATAATACATTCAATTTATTATCTCAAATACAATGCACAAAATGAATTCATCACATAGATCAACTCTCAAATGTTCACACCATATCATCCATAGCTAGTAATCTCAACTCAACCATTCATAAATTCATATACAATCTCATCAACCACAAAGGTTCAACACATACCTTAGCCAACACATAGTTACTCACCATCCATGCTAAATTATGCTCGATAACACATTTTGATCAACCTTCATTATTCATTAGGTTTAATCGCACACTTAGTGCCAAATTTGTAGCCGAAGCTTAATTGTCAGCTTAATTGTCATCGCACACTTAGTGCCTATAGTTTAAACCGAACTTATCTTGGTATTGCACACAAGTGCCAAACAATGAAGTCGAAGCTTCCATAATTTCACACACATAGTGCTATTCATTTCTATCTCAATTTCAATTAATCACACTTAGTGCCATCTAAATTCAATTTCGCATGATAGTGGTGGAAAAAGTCGTAAAATTTATATAATGAATGATCGAGCTTAGAAACTAACTATCACCACGATTAAGGCAAGCACACCTATCAAACAGCAGTATAGTTTAGTGGCAAGACCGGATTGTCGAACCCAAGGGAACCAAAAGTACTAATACTAACTTTCTTCTTATTATTTAGCCTAAGAATTAAGGGAATTGTTATTTAATCTAAAATTAACTAACTACTAAGCTAAAGATGCTAAGTTATAGAAAAGGAATTGAGGAAATACTTGTGGGAAAACCAATTGATTAAGACAATACCCGAGGAAGAATCCACCTAGACTTCACTTGTTAACTAACTTTGAACCAGACGATTTATTCACTTGACTTGATTCGTAGGATTCCCTAATTCATATTAATATCTCTCTCGAGGCTACTAACGTCTAACCCTAGGTTGATTAATTGAAATCTCTTTCTAGTTAAAACCCCTAGAATTGCATTAACTCGATCTATGGACTCCTATATTAGGTTTGACCCTAATCCGGTAGATTTTCGTCATCCTATCTCTAGGGTTGCGATCAACTCCGCTTAACTATGCTAGATCTACTCTTAAATAGGGAATATTCCTCATCTGCCTAAGCACATCAATACTTGAATCAATATCCTGAAATATCAAAACAAGAATTAAGAACACATAGTTAAGAACAAACCAAGTATTTATCATATAGTTCAAAAAACAATAACAAGATCCGTCTTAGGTTTCATCCCCCTCAAGTATTTGAGGGGATTAGTTCATAATCATAAAAGAATACATCTCAGAAGAAAATATAAAACAAAACATAAGAAAAACCCTAAAACCCCCTAAAGGAATTGAAGGAGAGATCCTTAGTCTTGAGTATGACTCCGGTTTCTAGGATGGATCAACTGGCTTTCTTCAAGTGAATCCCACAATTCGGTCTCTCTGGCTTGGCTCCAAGGCCTAGTTGAACGCCCCATTGAAGGTTGGCCTCTAGGGTGTTTATATAGGCTTTTTGAATGTCTTTATTTTCCTCTAAGTGCCCTAATCCAAATGAAACTCTTCTTTGCTGTGGCAGGGACACGCCCATGTGCCACGCCCATGCAAATCGAATTCAGCCCGTGGTCAGGTCTGCTAAAGAGGCACGGTCGTGTGCCTCGAGCCTAGGCCATGTTGATTTTGTACTTTGACCCATTTTCTCTGTTTTTGGTCCGTTTCTCGTTCTTTTCATCCTCCGGTGCTCTCCTAAGTATAAAACATGAAATTAAATGATTAGGAGCACCAAATTCCACAATTCAAGGAATAAATCATCCAAAAGTATGCTAAATGTGGGATTAAAATATGAACATATTAGAGTTTATCACCGCACATAGCATTTCTAATCTCATACTCACATATATAATCATTCCACAATACTAAAACATAATTTAACAACATGTATTATATCCAAACTTACCTCGGGCATCGAAATACCGGAACTAGCCGATCAATCGAGTACTTTATCTTTGCCTCGATCTCGATCTGAATCTCTCCTTTCTTGTTCTAAACACATTTAAATTTAAATCATTCAACCAAAAATTTATTCAATTTAGTCCAAACACATATATTTAGGGCATTTTACAAAATAGCCCTTATATTTTCACATTTTGACACTTTAGTCCTTAATTCACAAAATCACAAAATACACAAAATCTCACTTCACCCATGCCTAGCTGAATTCTCCATATGACCATATAAGTCCACACATTTCATTTATTTCACATTTTAATCCTTCAATTTCTTATTTTTACAATTTAGTCCAATTAACTCAAAATCACAAAAAATCCAAAGAATCTATCACACAACTTTCATAATTCATCACCAAACTTCACAAAGCTCATGAATTCATCCATGGCACATTTCAAATTCATCATCAATTCACAAAATTTAAGCATGAGTTTTGTAGAGTATGAAGCAACGATTACAAAACATAGAAATTATCAAAAATTGAGCTTAAAACATACCTTAATTAAACCAATTGCTAACTGAAACCTAACAAGCTTTATTTCTTTCTTTTTCTTCACTTTCGGTAAGAAAAGATTATAAAATGGCTTTAATTTTTGTTTTGCTTAATTTTATGAACATTAATACAAATTTTACCATTTTACCCTTAGTTTAAAACATTATAATTCATTCATTTAATGGCCATTTATGTCCATCTCCACTACCAAAGGGTTAATTACCACATAAAAACTTCCCATTTAATAAACCATGCCAAATATACACTTCAACAATTAGCACACAACTTTTACATTTTATGCGATTAAGTCCTTTTTCTTAATTTGACACACAATCAATAAAATTTTCACACGAAATTTTCACACATGCTTAATCACATAATATAAACACCAAAAATAATCTTAATATTTGTTTCACCTCATATTTGTGGTCCCAAAACCACAATTCAACTAGGGTCAAAACCAGGCTGTTACAACTCTCCCCCCTTAGGGATTTTCGTCCCCGAAAATCTTACCAGTGAATAAGTTTGGATATTGATCTCTCATAACATCTTTAGGCTCCCATGTAGCCTCTTTAATTCCATTTTTGTGCCACGATACTTTCACCAACGGTATTCTTTTGTTTCTTAACTCTCTGATCTCCCGTGCCAAAATTTGAATTGGTTCTTCACTATACGACAAATCTGACTAAATCTCAACCTCAGCAGGAGCAATTACATACTATGGATCAGATCTATATCATTGAAGAATCGATACATGAAATACATTATGAATTTTCTCTAATTCAGGTGGCAACAACAATTTATAAGCAACTGGCCCAATTCTTTCTATGATCTCATACGGCCCGATGAACCTCGGACTCAACTTGCCTTTTCGGCCAAATCAAGTATCTTTTTCGATAGAGACACTTTCAAAAACACTTTTTCACTTATCTTAAATTCGATATCTTTCCATTTTAAATCTGCATAGGATTTCTGACGATCTGAAGCCATTTTCAAACTTTCACGAATCACTTTCACTTTTTGTTCAGTCTCTTTTATCAAATCAACCCCATGAATCTTATTCTCACTCAGCTCAGTCCAAAACAATGGAGTTCAGCATTTTCGACCGTAAAGTGCCTCATATGGTGCCATTTTAATGCTATATTGAAAACTATTATTGTACGCAAACTCAATCAACGGTAAATGCTTTTCCCACGTGCCTTCAAATTCACAAGAAATTGGGAATGTTATCTACTTTTGGCAGAGTTTGCATACAACAATATTTTTCAAGCAAGCATTCAAAAGGCACCTTTTGGGGTGTTGTATGGCAAAAAATGTAGAACCCATTTATGTTGGGCAGAATTGGATGAAAACGGATAGTTGGACCAAAGATAGTTCAAAAACTAGAGAATAAGGTAAAAATAATATACGAAAGACTAAAAACTACTTTAGTCAAACAAAATCCTACATTGATTTAAAACGACAAGATATTGAATACCAAGTAAGAGAGTGTGTGTTTTTTAAGGACTCAACATGGAGAAAAGTTTTGAGGTTTGGGCGAAAAGGAAAATTAAGTCTAAGGTTCATCACTCCATATAAAGTGGTTGAAAGGATTGGTCCAATGGCCTATCGACTCAAGTTGCCACCAGAACTTAAGCAAATCCATAATATTTTCCATGTGTCCATGCTAAGGAAATATCGTGCAGACCAATCCTATATAGTGACAGTGGATGAAGTTTACATGCAACCTAATCTAACTTATGATGAGGAACTAGTTGAAATTATAGCTCACGAGGAAAGAGTCTTGCGAAACAAGAGAATTCTTTTAGTCAAAGTGTTGTGGCAAAACCACAAAACCAATGAAGCCACTTGGGAAGCTGATGAAGTGATGAAGTGTTAGTATCCTCATATGTTCTGACATAAGTAATTTCAATTACAAAATTCCTTAAGAGGGGAGAGTTGTAACATCCCAAAGTGGGGTCTACAAGTTTAGGCACAGTGAGCTGGGCTCAGGGTTTTTGCCAGTGGGCACAGCAACACAGGGTTCACTAGTAAGCCTGGAGAGCTGGGGTTCGCTAGAGGGTCTGACGAGTTGGTATTCACTAATGGGCCTGGTAAGCTAAGATCGCAAGTGGGCTTGGCGAGCTAAGATCACCAATGAGCTTGGCAAGTTGCAATCATAGGTTTAGGCCTAGCGAACTAAGGTTGCCAAAGTAATCTAACACATGACCAACTAGTAGCAATCCAAGCTTTTCATGTATTCAGTATTGATAATAATCTAGGGCATGTCATTCATACGATCGCAAGTATATAGATACATGGGTAACATATACTATTCATAATTTATACAAATATTCATAACTATAAATATATACCATATTAGATTGATCAATCATGGATTCTAGCATATCTCAAATCATCAGGGACTTATTTGTTTAATTTAATTCACTAAAGCTAGTTTGGAACCTATTCAAGGACTAATCTGATCAAAACATAAAATTTTGGGTCAAAATTGTAAATTCTTGGTTCTAAGGGACACTCGATCGTGTGACTAGACAGTGTAGGAAGCCCTGAGCCGTGTGGAAGGGGTACACGACTGTTTGGCTAGGCCGTGTGAGAGACTGTGGCTGTGTCACATTCGAAAATTTCAACCTACAAGGAATACACAACCGTGTGGGAGGCCGTGTGGGGGTTTTCGGCCGTGTGAAAGTTAAACATCCTAGTGTTTTAGGGGTGACATGGTCATGTATGGGGGTTGTGTAGTCTATACGAGTGACCCACACACCTGTGTGGTAGGCCGTGTGGTTTGGGCTAGGTTCAATTTTTCCTCGATTTTCTTGTAAAAGAACACACCTGACTTTCGAGGTCTCGAACGATGATCATCACGTCCAATTCTAGCTCAAGATACCTACAGTGAGTCTTTCGATCGCCAAATATGCAAGCCTTAATATCGACTTTCAAGATTTATCAAAATTATCAAGAAAGATTCACAATCAATTTGGAAATATTGTTGTAACACCCCAAACTCGGCCCATGCGTTAGGACCGGATCTGACATGTCACATGAGAAAACATGTTAAATCCTTTTTATTCGTACTAAAATAGGTATTGATTTGTTAAAATCAAGAAAACAAGTTTGATTTGAAATATTTGATAAAATACTACTAACCTCGAAGATTGATTGAGAAATCGATAAATTGAACTAGAGATTTTATAAATCGTGACTTTTGAAAAATATTGATGAAAATTTGAGAGAAAGTTTCCGAGTTAAAATATTTATATAAGTTTATTATAAAAACCATTTGTGTATCCATTTTAGAAAATCTTTATTTAAGTTTTTAGAAAAATCCCATTTAAAGTAATTTGAGCAAAATATAAGTACTTCAAACATAAAGCAAAATAAAATAATCTAGAGGCCTTATTCCAACATAAAAACCCAAATAGTAAAAATAACGAAATAGAGCAGAAAAGTAATTTACTAAAGTTTGAAACATTTATTTCTGAAGTATGGCCTCCACCGAGTCATCCATGGGCCCAAGTCCTTGTCACTGAGATTTACCTACAAGGATTAAGAAAGAAGGGGGTGAGTTACAAGAACTCAATGACGTAATCCCCTTACCATCAACCACTGGGCCTGAACCCATTTTGCAATGTCCTGGGCCAGAGCCCATGTAGCATAATCTTGGGCTGAAGCCCATTTACAAAACAAACTGGGCCTTAGCCCTATAAACATGATAATGTAGACAATGTAATGCAACCCAACCCATCCTAGTAATCCATCCGCTACACACCACCCGTACCATCCCATCACACTTGTGGGGATCAAGTCAACCCACGCCGCCAAACACACCAATCGCAGGTAAATTGCCATTTATAATATTGTGGCTAAGCCACCAGAAACGCTGCAGTTAAACTGCTTTTTATAATATTTGTGGCTGAGCCACCAAAGTATCATATACGGTAAAGTAATCGGCACATAGCCTTAATCACGATGGCACAAAGCCATATTTAATTTGGCACATAGCCATTATCAAAATTTGTGGCGAGGCCACCAGAATAATATATATGGTAATATAACCAGCACACATCCTTAATCACGATGGCACAAAGCCATATTTAATTTGGCACGTAGCCATTATCATAAATTATGGCGAGGCCACCAGAATACACTTCTTTTCATTCAATTTTCTCATCCCATGCAATATGTAGAGATGCAACATATATAATAACATAATATTCACATACATAAACAACAATCATTAATCCAATAATTGATTGCGGTAAATCGGACAATTATAGCATTTTGTAATTCGGCCCACTAAGGCAATCTAGCAAATCAGCCAATAGGGGCATTTTCGTAATTTGACCCATTAAGACATTTTCATAATTCGGTAATATCGCACCCTAGGGGCATTTTGATAATTTATCATCCAAGGGTATTTTCGTAATTTCTCAACCCCGGACTTAACAACTAATTTGGGGCATAAAAATTGAAACTTTCCATCTGCGTCGTATTGACTAATTTGACTACAACTCAAGTTAGGAAACTCGAATTTTAGATCCGTAAATTTTCCTTGAAACTACACTCACATATTTTCTTACTACAATTTTTAGAGAATTTTTGGCTTAGCTGTTTAGTACAGTTTATTCATTAAAGTTTCCTTATATCACTGACCAATGATTCTGACCCCTCTTACCTTAAATCCAAATATCTCATTGTACAGTTTTCATATATTGCTCCAACTTATTTCTATTGAAAATAGACTCACCTAGGAATCTATACATATAAATTATAACTCATAATTCACTTTTTACAATTTTAAATGATTTTTCCAAGATAGAACAGAAAACCATGAAGTCATTGAGAACCGGTCTCACTAAAATTAAAATATCACAGAATATAAAATACCTCTTCTTACTCTGTTTCTTTCATATAAAAATAGATACAATAAGATTTCATTCTATATCTTATTCACTTTGCATTCCCTTTATCCTATTTTTCGTGATTTTTCAAAATCGCATCACTGCTGCTAACCAGAAACTGTTTCTGCAAAAATATGGTTACCACTACAAACATACGCACGCCCGAGTGATCACATATGTCGATTTTCAATTTTTCGATCTTTCGAATGAATCACAAAACATTTCATGCAAAGATTCAGAGAAGTATGGGATTACACACCATTTCAAACATGTATTCGGAAGGGAATGGAATTACACACCTTATTAGGATTTCCTAGAGAACCACTCTTCGTTGCCCATAGAACAATACCAACCAAAAGTTAGCCTTGGATTTCCAAAAGATTTCATACCCAACGTATTACTTACACTTGAATCACTTACCACTACGCGATCTCCCTCTACGGAGTCCCGATAATCAACCCCGCCTTCTAACTACCACCACTCGCTCCTTTACTGCCATTGATTTTAACGATCCTCACCCTTTGATTATCTAAAGAATCGGCAAAAGAGTGTTTCGGCTTAACTTAACTCAGAGAAAAGTCGAATGGAAGCAAAGATTTAGCACAACAGCAAAACGTAAGAACCACTATTCAATTTTGGGACACATCGCAATGGAAACCGAAAGATGAGAAGAATGGAATCAACCACTTGAAGATTAGGAAGAAAAAGAAGTAGGGGTTTCGGCCAAGAAGAGATTTGCAACACACGGCTCAAATTGTACTAGCTAGAATTAGATGAAAAGAGAAAAATAGATGAGTAGAAGGAACACTATAGAAGAAGAGGGAATTTCGGCAAGGAGGAAATGTAACCAAAAGAAACAAAATATTAGGTAAAGAAAAGTGACCCAAAATGTGAAAATACAAGGGAGAGCTAGAGAAATTCGGCTCCCCCCTTTACCAAAAACCATGTATCATCTTTTCCAAAAGATGAGTGTTGACCCAAAATATCTTTCCAAAACATCACCCACATAACAAGCCAACATGTTCCCTTCTCTTACCTTTTTCCTTCATTTCTTTCCTTGTTTTTCCCTTGCTTTCCTCCTTACCATATACTTAGTCTTCTTTCCCAAATTAAAAAGTCTTCCTTACCATAATAAAGCCATGACCGACACATGGAAGAGAAGCACAAAAATTACTTTAAAATGCAATAGATGGGATTCGAACCTTAGACCATTAGTACACTCCACACGCCACTTTCCACCTTTACCAATAGACCCCTTGTGCTAGCAAAATGCACACTTATTTCCTTAAGCCTTGATGCCACTTACCTTCTCTCCTTAAAGTGCATAAACACAAAAATTTACCTATAGCCTAACTTGAACCCGGAACTTCTTAGAAACCCCGTAACTTTTCAAAATCACCTTCCTAATCAGTTCAACTTGAAATAAATTCATTCTTTTATTCTCCAAAAATTTTAAATACTTCCGTGCTCAAGGCACAATGGGCTCAAACCTACTAGGCCCAATTTCAGGATGTTACAATTCTACCCCCTTAAAGAAATTTCATCCTCAAAATTTCCAACTATAGGAACAGTCGCACATCCTAACCTAGCATACTACACTTTTGCTGCACACTTTGATCTTAATAACACTAATTCACTTTCTATTTTAATCTTGAAAACTCTTCACATCATCAAATATCTAATCCTCAGAAGCAAACAAGTATTTATCACTCATTCATAAAATTTTCTACATTCAACCAAAACATACTCGTCTTAATGGTGATGGAACAATCCCGAGCCCTATGCTCCTTAGACCCGCATCACAAACATGCTCCTGACCTCCTCCAGCACTCACCCGGATGATGCCTTCCGCAATAATCGTAAGCCAAAAAGTTTGGATGTGCCTTGACAGGCTTCACAGAACGAGATTGCAACCTTGAAGAACCGCGATCCTTTTTCTTCTTACAGTCCACGCACCCAACTCGAAGTGCCTCACCGATTCCTTTAACCTCTTTTAATACTTCCTTAACTAACTGAGTCAGCTCATCAACCCCATCTCGATCATGAGATCCTGTCTCAGCCACTAGCGATACCGGCGCCTCCCTTTCAGGCCTAATCCTCGATGCCGAGGGTCCAGCCCTAGCACTCTCGACCTCTACCACGGCCTCGTCTACCGCGTCCATGTCCTCTAGCGCTCATATTAGCTAAGTCGATTTAATCTTATTAAGAGTCTTATGAATCAGTATACTATTCAATGTTTCTTAAACGATATTTTATGAAATATAGGAAGTAAAGTTATTTTCGCAAAACATATCCTAAGGTCTCAATCTTTATAGTTTCAACTCCTAAAGCTAAAAAGTTGAAGAGTATTTCTACAATCATACCACAATAATTCTAAAATAAAAACATAAACTTACTTGACTTGGTGCCGGATACCCGTGGTGCCATACTTCCTTTAGAACTTACATGTATAAATAAAAATTTTAAACAGCTTTGAAAATGTTTTTGAACCCAAACCACAGCCGAGTTTTGAAACTGGCTCTGATACCATAAAATGTAACACCCCAAACCCAGCCCATATGTTATGACCGGATCTGACATGTCACATGAGAAAACATGTTAAATCCTTTTTATTCATACTAAAATAGGTATTGATTTGTTAAAATCAAGAAAACAAGATTGATTTGAAATCTTTGATAAAATACTACTAACCTCGAAGATTGATTGAGAAATCGATAAATTGAACTAGAGATTTTATAAACCGTGACTTTTGAAAAATATTGATGAAAATTTGAGAGAAAGTTTTCGAGTTAAAATATTTATATAAGTTTATTATAAAAACCATTTGTGTATCCATTTTAGAAAATCTTTATTTAAGTTTTAGAAAATCCCATTTAAAGTAATTTGAGCAAAATATAAGTACTTCAAACATAAAGAAAAATAAAATAATCCGAGACCTTATTACATCATAAAACCCAAATAGTAAAAATAACGAAATAGAGCGGAAAAGTAATTTTCTAAAGTTTGAAACATTTATTTCCGAAATATGGCCTCCACCGAGTCATTCATGGGCCCAAGTCCTCGTCACTGAGATTTACCTACAAGGATTAAGAAATAAGAGGGGTGCGTTACAAGAACTCAAAGTCGTAATCCCTTATCACAACCACCGGGCCTGAACCCGTTTAGCAATATCCTAGGCCAGAGCCCATGTAGCATAATCTTGGGCCGAAGCCCATTTACAAAACAAACTGGGCCTTAGCCCTATAAACATGATAATGCAGATAATGTAATGCAACCCAACCCATCCTAGTAATCCATCCATTACACACCACCCGTACCATCCCATCACAACTGTGGGCATCAAGTCAACCCACCTCGCCAAACACACCAATCGCAGGCAAATTGCCATTTATAATATTGTGGCTAAGCCACCAGAAAAGCTGCAGTCAAACTGCTTTTTATAATATTTGTGGCTGAGCCACCAGAGTATCATATTCGGTAAAGTAATCGGCACATAGCTTTAATCACGATGGCACAAAGCCATATTTAATTTGGCACATAGCCATTATCAGAATTTGTGACGAGGCCACCAGAATAATATATACGGTAATATAAGTGGCACACAGCCTTAATCACGATGGCACAAAGCCATATTTAATTTGGCACGTAGCCATTATCATAAATTATGGTGAGGCCACCAGAATACACTTCTCTTCATTCAATTTTCTCATCCCATGCAATATGTAGAGATGCAACATATATAATAACATAATATTCACATACATAAACAACAATCATTAATCCAATAATTGATTGCGGTAAATCAGACATTTATAGCATTTTGTAATTCGGCCCACTAAGGCAATCTAGCAAATCAGCCCATAGGGGCATTTTCGTAATTTGACCCATTAAGGCATTTTTGTAATTCGGTAATATCGCAACCTAGGGGCATTTCGATAATTTATCATCCAAGGGTATTTTCGCAATTTCTCAACCCGGACTTAACTACTAATTTGGGGCATAAAAATTGAAACTGTCCATCAACATCATATTGACTAATTTGACTACAACTCAAGTTAGGAAACTCAAATTTTAGATCCGTAAATTTTCCTTGAAACTAGACTCACATATTTTCTTACTACAATTTTTATAGAATTTTTGTCTTAGCCGTTTAGTACAGTTTATTCATTAAAATTTCCCCTGTATCACTGACCAAAGATTCTGATCTCTCTTACGTTAAATCCAAATATCTCATTGTACAGTTTTCATATATTGCTCCAACTTATTTCTATTGAAAATGTACTCATAAGGAATCTATACATATAAATTATAACTCATAATTCACTTTGTACAATTTTGAATGATTTTTCCAAGACAGAACAAAGAACCACGAAGTCATTCAGAATCGGTCTCACTAAAATTAAAATATCACTGAATATAAATGCCTCTTTTTACTCGGTTTCTTTCATATAAAAATAGACACAATAAGATTTCATTCTATATCTTATTCACTTTCCAATTCCCTTTCTCCTATTTTTCGTGATTTTTCAAAATCGCGTCACTGCTGCTAACCAGAAACTGTTTCATTGCAAAATATAGTTACCACTACGAACATACACACGCCCAAGTGATCACATATGTCGATTTCCCATTTTTCGATCTTTCGACCGAATCAAAACATTTCATGCAAAGATTAATAGAAGTGTGGGATTACACACCATTTCAAACATGTATTCGGAAGGGAACGAAATTACACACCTTATTAGGATTTCCTAGAGAACCACTCTTCGTTGCCCCTAGAACAATACCAACCAAAAGTTAGCCTCAGATTTCCAAAAGATTTCATATCGAATGTATTACTTACACTTGAATCACTTACCACTACGCGATCTCCCTCTACGGAGTCTTGATGATCAACCCCGCATTCTGACTACCACCACTCGCTCATTTACTGCCATTGATGTTAACGATCCTCACCCTTTGATTATCTAAAGAATCAGCAAAAGAGTGTTTCAGCTTAACTTAACTCAGAGAAAAATCGAATGGAAGAAAAGATTCGGCACAACAGCAAAACGTAAAAACCACTATTCGATTTTGGGACACATCGTAATGGAAACCGAAAGATGAGAAGAATGGAATCAACCACTTGAAGATTAGGAAGAAAAAAAAGTAGGGGTTTCAGTCAAGAAGAGATTTGCAACACACAGCTCAAATTGTACTAGCTAGAATTGGATGAAAAGAGAAAAAAAGATGAGTAGAAGGAACACTATAGAAGAAGAGGGAATTTCGGCAAGGAGGAAATGTAACCAAAAGAAACAAAATATTAGGTAAAGAAAAGTGACCCAAAATGTGAAAATACAAGGGAAAGCTAGAGAAATTTGTTTCCCCCCCCCTTTACCAAAAACCATGTATCATCTTTTCCAAAAGATGAGTGTTGACCTAAAATATCTTTCCAAAACATCACCCACATAACAAGCCAACATGTTCCCTTCTCTTGCCTTTTTCCTTCATTTCTTTCCTTGTTTTTCCCTTGCTTTCCTCCTTACCATATCCTTAGTCTTCTTTCCCAAATTAAAAAGTCTTCCTTACCATAATAAATCCATGACTGACACATTGAATAGAAGCACAAAAATTACTCAAAAATGCAATAAATGGGATTCAAACCTCAGACCATTAGTACACTCCACACGCCACTTTCCACCTTTACCAATAGACCCCTTGTGCTAGCAAAATGCACACTTATTTCCTTAAGCCTTGATGCCACTTACCTTCTCTCCTTAAAGTGCATAAACACAAAAATTTACCTATAGACTAACTTGAACCCAGAACTTCCTAGAAACCCCGTAACTTTCCAAAATCACCTTCCTAATCAATTCAACTTGAAATAAAGTCATTCTTTTATTCTCCAAAAATTTTAAATTCTTTCGTGCTCAAGACCCAATGGGCTCAATCCTACTAGGCCCAATTTCGGGATGTTACAATTGTCAAGAATGATGTTATTCCATAATTCTAGGGTTCTACGTTAGAACTAGAATGCTTACCGGTCCTTAATGGAATTTTGAAGATTATCGATGGTAGATTCAACGATTGTTGAAGAAACAAGTTCAAACGGGAATTTATCTTGATTCGGGTGTTCAAGAAATCAATTTTTAGTAAAATAATGTAGAATTTTTATGAAAAGGAAAAGGGAAAATAAAAGAAGATTAGGGTTCTAAAGGGGAAGAAAAGAGTTCAATTTAGGGTTGAAAAGGAATTGAAATCAATGTATGATTAGGAAAAGTTATTAAATACTTATGATTTTAAAACTTGAGGGTTGATTGTGCAAATAGTCCTTCTTGTCGTCCAAATAAACAAATGGGAAGGAGAGTGCCGTGATTTGAAATTAGGGACAATGGGGAATTAAAAGGCCTTACCACTTGG